>CM045741.1:34130015-34167515 GCA_024760905.1 Plotosus lineatus
TTCAAAGGTGAGTATAATTATTGGTATAATTAAAACAGGGGCTGCAGGGTGATTAGCACGTCCACCTCACAGCAAGAAGGCCTGGGTTTGATTCCTGGGCTTGTGAAGTTCTGTGTGGAGTTTGTTAGTTTTCCCTGTGCATGTGTGGGTTTCCTCCAAGTACTCTAGTTTCCTCCCAAATTCCAAAAACATGTCCAGTAGGCTAATTGGCATTTCCAAATCACACCAAGGTGGATGTGTAAGTATGAATTGTTTCATATGTGTTGGCCCTGCGATGGCCTGTTGAGTTGTTCAAGGTCTCCCCCTGTCCTCGCCCAGAGTTGGCCAAAATGGGCACCAGTTTCCCTGCAACTCTAATTCGGATTAAATGGCTTAGGTAATGAATGAATGAATAATTAAAACATAATGGGGGCAGTGGTGGTTTAGTGATAAAGACTCTGAGTTGCTGTTCAGAAGGTTAGTAGTTCAAGCCCCAGTACCACCACACTGCCACACTGGGGTCCTGGTGCAGGGACCTTAATCCTCAAATGCTCAGTTGTTTAAAATGAGATAACAATGTAAGTCGCTCTGGATTAGGGTGTCTGTCAAATGCTGTAAATGTATAATTATGTGCTGCCTTATAATTACATCAGCTAAATGCTCGCTTCCTATTGTTTCAGCAAATACCACAAGGATTTTCGAAGGGACAAGAATTATAAAAACTGGAATAGTGAGTTTTTGAATATCTGGTGATATATATTAATCTAAATAAACACTGTGGTGAGTTTATCTTAAAATAATCACCCCCCCCTTATTTCCCATCTTTCTCTTTTCCAGCCCACCGCATCTTCCTCTTCAGACATGGCACCCATTAGTTCTGGTTCCTCTACGTGGTCATCTTCTGGTCTCCCATTTTCATTTGTGTCCATTGCAACAGGCATGGGGCCTCCATCCAGTGGGGGGCAGACAACAATGGCATCTCTGGTCACCAGCACACTACTGGCAGGTCTTGGCTTTACTGGTGGTGTGATTTCGTCCCTCCCTGGATCCTTTTGGCCAACTCATTCTCCCAGCTCTGGTCCCACACCAACTCGACAACCGGTCTCTCTTACGTCCGAGAGCACTCAAAGTGGGAACAATCCAATCTCTTTCGAAGAGGGTGAAATAACGGCCGAGTCAGATAAGGAAGAGCATAATCAAGAGGAAGATGAAGAGGATGATAATGAGGAAGATAAGGTGGAGGAAAAGAAAAAGAAAGAAAAAAATTTGACTGAAAATGAGAAGAAACAAGAGCAGACCACATTTCAAGATTCAGCTTCGTCTGTTTCACCATCTAGAGAGAGCGGGCAAGAAGGTGGACTTGTAAAGACAGGAGTTTCCACGGAGCCACCTATAGCCCAGAAGGATAAAATCTATACCATCACTCGAAGACCTTCAGGGGAAGGCCTGAGCCAAACCACATGGCTGCGAGAAAATCATATAACGGATATGCAGCTTGTCAGCAGCTCCACACCGACCTCAAAATTTCGCAATAAAGGGAAAGGTGGGCAGCCTGTCTACATCCATACTGGTAAGTGAGACATATAGCATCTGTATTCACGCTCAAGTGCACATTACAGAACTAAGAGGTCGCCAACGTGTCACTATGTTTTAAATAAAATGGGGTATTTTCTGTCACTCACTTCAAATGAAACACATTTCCTAAGAACAGTGCTCACTTGAGCTCACTTTTTCTCTTTACTCTTTAGATCAGGACGCTATATCAACAGTAACCAGAGATCCTACATCCTTGTTGGCAAGCAGGATGGAATGGATAATCCCCTTAATGGTGGTATCGGCTCTTACACTCCTCTGCTTAATCATGCTGCTAGCGGTCCTGGTTTACTGGAGGTAAGATATTTACCAACGGTCGCCTTCTCATTCAGTGCCCCTTTCAACAGTCCCCTCGTCTTCCCCAAATCTCTCCTGCTCCCATATTCTCATCAAACTATTCTAATGCGGTTTTTACCTGCTTTATTCCATGTTGCCTCTTCATGATCTTACTCATGGTCAATCTTCAAGTTCTCCTATTAACATTCTTTCAGCTCTGTGCTGGCTGTTATCATTATCGTAAACTCAGTGATGCCATTAAAATGCTATGAAATGTAGGACTAGAGATGAAGAGAAATGCTATTAGCAGTCATGGATTCATTCATTCATTCATTTTCTGAACTGCTTAATTCTAATTAGGGTCACAGGGAGGCTAGCGCCCATCTCAGCCAGCTCCAGGCAAGGGCAGGGTTCTCTCTAGACAGCTCGCCAGGTTATCGCAGGGCAGAAACTTATACCTCTTATATAGTCTTATACCTCCATTTCACTGGAGCGCGGAATGCAATGATCGTGGCAAAAAGGCGCGGAACGCACTCTATGGAGGAGCTTCGGCATTTTTACACGGAAAATGAGTCAAAAACCTACGGAAAATTGTACCTACGGAACACCTTCGGAACGTTCAATGAATGTGTGGAAAGACACGGAAAGACCGCGGTACAATGTTGGAATACATGCGTAAAAACGCTCAGATTACTTTCGGAACCAGTGCAGATTGCAAAGGAAGACCTTCGGATAATTCACAGAACGTTCACGGAAAGCACGGAACACTCGAGGAACGACTACGGCACTACTCCATTTTAGAAGGAAGAGCTACGGCATGATTGTGGAACAGGCGGAATGAAGGTGGAACGTTCGACACGGAATGACTAAGGAATGACTGAGGAATGACTGAGGAATACCCGGCGTAACCACATTTCAATGAGGAAAAATCAGCAAAGATCAAAGGATTTGCTCCTGATTCCACTTATAAATACGCGGATTCGACCAAGGAAGCTCATTCTCTCATTAATACTATATGTTTATAATGTACAACAAATTTAAAATTTAACATATATTTGTAATTTACCATATGTTTCTAATGTGCAATATGTTTATAATTTACAATAAATTTAAAATTTAACATGTGTGAATAGGTTTAATATCAATAATGTCAAAACGTTCCTTTTATGTGCATCTCAATAAATCATTCCAGACTAAAAATCATGTACACAAGTCCAAACCACAGTGATTATAACTTTAAAACTTTATTACATGAACAGGAAAACAGAAAAAAATAAAGTGAATGAACTGGAATAACTTAAAGTGGAAATGACTTCCTTGAGTGTTCCGCAAGTCTTCCGTGTTGTCCGCTACCATTCCACAAACGCACCGCATGTATTCAGCAAACCTTCAATGAGTATTCCCTGGGGATTCTGTGGCCGATTTTGACTATCCGGAAGAGGGGGGGGAAGGCTCGCAGAACAGTCAAGGAACACTGGCGGAATAAAAGGAATGCTCACAGAACACTTGAGGAAATGACGGAACGTTTGCGGAACGACTGAGGAACCTGAGGGAACACTGTCGGAAGATTTTTTTCCGTGAACGTGCTTTTGAACATGTTCAAAAGCACGCTCGCGGAAGATTTTGGCCTGCCGAAAGTCGAAGAATACATTCGGAATCATACGGAAGGACACGGAAGATGACGGAACGACTGAGGAACGTTGGTGGATGACGATATTTTTGCTCCCGCGCGAGTCTGCCATGCTCCAGTGAAATGGGGGTATTAACCACTAAGTCACCACTGCTCCTTTGGACAACTGTTAGGCTGTTTCATTGGAACCCCTGTAGCTCTGGATCACTCTAACATTCCAGCAAAAAAATACAGCAACCTGCTGCTGGATTTTAATTCTGAATTCAGGTTGCTGCATCTGTGGAGTTTTGCAGGTTTTTCCCATAGCTGTGTAGAATTTCCTTTTCGCTGCCCAGTAGGATGACTGCCAGACCTAAATCGCCCCAGGTACAATATGAATGTGTGTGTCATAACTTGCTAGATGGTCCCTCATCCCAAGTGTATTCGTACCTCGAATCCACCTTGACCCTGGCAAGGATAAAGCTGTTACTGAAGATGAATGGATGTAAATTGGACAGCCACAAGAAGCGACGCACATCCAACTGCCTCGGATTATTTTTTACAACAGTGCATTCCTGTACTACTCATTCAATTTCGGCAAATTATTTCTAAATAATGAAAAAAGGATGGGGGGCAATCCTAATTTTATCATTATCTGTGTGATACCTATCTTACTAATCACATCTTTGTAATTGGCAATCTGGCTTTAGTGGAAAGAAGTTAATGGCAAAGTGAATGAAATGGTACTTTGGGTGAATAGGATTGTCAGAAATTTAATGAACGATTATCTTTTAATTGAACAAAAGGGAAGCAGATGGAAATTTGACAGCTTCCAAGAGTGGATTGAGTATGTTTGGTTTATCATTAAGATGTCAGTGCATGCTAGTGTATAACATGTTACTGTGCTATCAGCGGTCTCACAGCACGCTAAAATCATCTCTCTGGCTCTATTTGCATGTGTTTGGATATTTTTTTTTATTCATCAGAGAATTAATTTTGTGCTGTTTAATGACCAACTCATAGTTATTCTTACAATTCCAGAAACGCCCAATGTCTAGAATCAAACCTAGTATCTTATTGCTATGAGGGAAACATTCTAACCACCGCTGTGTCCCTTGGGCTTTTGACACCCGAGCCAGAGTGGCTCATCGGACCGGTGCTTATCCCCAGTTTCCAATGCATGAAGCGACTAGGAGTACAGGGGCAGTGGTGGCCTAGTAGTACAGGGCGTTGGATCGCTGATCCTATGGTTGGGGGTTTGAGTCGAGTCCCAGTCTCCACAGGGTTATCACTGTCCCAACAGTGCAGCTAACTGGGTTATCAAAGGCGGGCCGTGTCTCTCACTGTCTATGGTGTGAGGCATGTAAAAGAACCTTTGCTGACTTTCGACAAGAGTAGGCTGCAAAGCCGTCAGCATGTTTACGCCCTGGCGAGCTGTCCAGGGTGTACTCTGCCCACGCCTAGACTTGGACATTCCACACTAGGCACATTAGTCTAAGTGGCTAGTTCCATATTGTCCGTAGGTGTGAATATCAATGGTTATGTGTATATTGGCCCTGCAATGGTCTGGTGGGCTTTTCAGCTATACCCTGCCTTTGCCTAATGTTGGCTGAGATAGGCTTTAACCTCCCCGAGGCTGAATTAAGCGGTTTGCCAAACGAGTGAGTGAGAATAAAAACTAAACTTTTATTTTGTCCTAAAACAACAGAAATTCATTCCAGTAAATGCACCTGTTCCTTGTTTGTATTAATTGTCTGATTCAATCACGTAGTGGCTTTCATGCTGCAGGTGCTAAGTTTCCAATTTGCACAATTTATTTCCACTTATAGGTGAAAATAGACTATTTATTAAGGAAACTAAGAAAAAAGGACAAAACACTCATGTTAATTGTGAAAGAAGCATGACTCCATCAGTAACTTTATTCTGTGGTAGATATTCTCAAAGGGCACTGGTGGCCTAGTGGTATATGGCGCTGGATCGCTGATCCTAGGGTTGGGGGTTCGAGTCCCACTCTCCACAAGGTTGTCACTGTCCCCCCTCAGTGCAACTAACTGGGTTATCAAAGGCGGGCCATGTCTCTCACTGTCTATGGTGTGAGGTCCATGTAAAAGAACCATTGCTGACTTTCGTAAAGAGTAGCTGCAAAGCCGTTAGCGTGTTTCTGTCCCTTGTTAAAAGGGTGATCAGGAAGGGCATCCGACGTAAAAACCTCTGCCAAATCAAAATGTGCGAATCAGATGATTTGCTGGGGCGACCCCTGAAAAAGGGAAAAAGCCGAAAGGAGAAGAAGAACAAGTGATGAGGAGTTCAACTCCGCCTGGATGGGACGCTAGTCCATCGCAGGTTACCTTCCCAGTATATTTTTACTGGTACCCATTTATACTGCTGGGTGAACAGAGGCACACGTGTAGTTAAGACCTTGCCCAGGGGTCTCAGCACAGTGGGGGTTTCACTGGGATTTGAACACACAACCTCCTGATTATGAGTGCAGCACCCTAACCACTACACCACCGGCCCCACTACACTGCTGTGTCATCCATTAATAATATAATCAGACTTGAAAAGGAACGAATATTAAATGACTCTCACTTTGGATTTGAAGTCTGTGCTAAATACCCGTAAACTGTAGGCAAAATCACACAGCTGAAAATATATAGATAATTTTAAAAGGGGAGTCATTAATAGACATGCCTTATAGGGGGTGATCTCCAGGGCCACCGCTTTCATTACACCCCCTCCCGTAATTCCTTCTTTCTGTTCTAACACTCTTTTTTTTTTCTTCTCTTTTCATTTCATCTCCCAAGGATGAATAGTATCTGCTCTTTACTCTGCCTTAGTTACAGGTAAGGTACTCTTTCAACACATTTCTGTAATAGCTGTAAGTATGCCGTTGCAAATAACTTGGGCTTCTTTTTCATTTGAACATACGATAAGATCATTTTAAGGGGAAACACGACTGCCTAGCTGGAGACCCAAATCAAAGGCGCTTGGAAGGTTCCACCGAGGCAGACTTGTGATGTTTAAACATAGTGTTCTTGCTCCATTGCGCCATCAGAGGCTTTGTGTCTGTTTTAACAGGTTTTCTTTGAAAAGCATTTATACCTGCCGTTAATATGAAATTCTTGCATTCAAAGACGCGCTGAAGTGTTGAATAGCTCTGCTGTCAGATTGAGACACTGGGATGGGGTTTGTTTGAAAGGTGCTCCGCTAACCTGAATCACTGTATTCTTAGGAAGTTTTTCCAGACTACTCACATGTACATAGAGGATCGGAACTCCTCTCAAGTGATTCACAATGAGAGCTTAACTGGATTCTTCGTACCTGGTGAGTCATTTTTGTGTACATTCCATACTCCAGTACTTACATGCAGACAAAAAGACTTTATTTCTCTTTCTCTCTCGCTCCGTTTCTCTATATCTTGTGTATGTGTGTGTGCGTGTGTGTGTGTGTGTGTGTGTGTGTGTGTGTGTGTGTGTGTGTGTGTGTGTGTGTGTGTGTAAGGTTTTATATATACAGACGCTCTTCGACTTACGTTTTAGTTACATTCCGAATGGCCGAATGTAATGTGGAAAAAAAATGTAAGTTGTTACTGTACGTTCCAGTGACGTATGACCGTTCATACTGTACTCTACATCCATAAATACTATTACCGTATCTCGTAAAACACCCCTAAATCAATTATTATGAACATAACATTGTAAAATAATATCAACATTAATTTCAAATAAATTAAATTCAAGCAAAATAATTTCAAATAAATAAATTTTAATCAAATTCACTTACAATCGGCCCCCAACTTACAAAATTAATCCGTTCCAGAGCCCTTTTCGTAACGCGGGGATTTCGTAAGTAGGGGCCGCGTCTTACATGTTAATCGCCTAATTCGTTCCAAGGCTCCAGTCTTTGGACTGGATAAACCCCATAAACCCTTTAAAAATGATAAAAGTACACCAATTTTGTATGAAATATTTGTTAAAAGTAAAAGAAAATTATTTATTAAACCATTTAAACATTTTATTAACATATTAAACGATTTTATTAACATATTTATTAATTAAATCATTAATTTTTTATTAACACACACACACACACACACACACACACACACACACACACACACACACAAACGCATTCCAATGCACATGTTTATTCCAGCGTTGCGGGCCACGACCACAAGACGTGAATTCAAAGCGCATTCCCTGCTTGACCATTTACTGAATTAAAACAACTTAAAAAACCAAACTAAAAACTAAAGCGTTATTCTCTCTCTCTCTCTCTCTCTCTCTCTCTCTCTCTCACTCTCTCTCTCTCCGTCTCTCCTGTCTCTCTCTCTTTCTCTCTCTCGTGCGCGCGTACGTGAATTCAAAGCGCATTCCCTGCTTGACAAACTCAACTTTAATTTGCTTCCTCCTTCTTCTTCTTCTTCTTCTTCTTCTTCTTCTTCTTCTTCTTCTTTTCCTTTCGGCTGCTCCCTTCAGGGATCTCCACAGCAAATCATCCACCTCCATCGCACCCTGTCCTCTGCATCTTCTTTTTTGACTCCAACGACCTTAATGTCCTCCACGACATCCATAAATCTCTTCTTTGGTCTTCCTCTAGGCCTTCTGCCTGGTAGTTCCAACCTCAGCATCCTACTGCCAATATACTCACTATCCCTCCTCTGTACATGTCCAAACCATCTCAATCTAGCCTCTCTGACTTTGTCTCCAAAACATCTTACATGTGCTGTCCCTTTGATGTACTAATTTCTGATCCTATCCATCCTCGTTACTCCCAGAGAGAACCTCAACATTTTAATCTCCGCTACCTCCAGCTCTGCCTCCTGCCTTTTCCTCAGCGCCACTGTTTCTAGGCCATACAACATCGCTGGCCTCACCATCGTCTTGTACACTTTTCCTTTCATTCTTGCTGACACTCTCCTATCGCACATCACACCGGACACTTTTCTCCAACCATTCCAGCCTGCCTGCACACGCTTCTTCACGTCTTTTCCACACTCTCCATTGCTCTGGATTGTTGAGCCTAAGTACTCAAAATCGTCCACCTTTGTTATCTCTATTCCCCGTAACATCACCGTTCCTCCTGGGTCCTTCTCATTCACACACATGTATTCTGATTTTCTGAGGCTAACCTTCATTCCCCTCCTTTCCAGGGCATACCTCCACCTCTCTAGATTTTCCTGCACTTGTTCTCTGCTCTCACTACAGATCACAATGTCATCTGCAAACATCATAGTCCATGGAGATTCTTGTCTCACCTCGTCTGTCAGCCTGTCCATCACCATAGCAAACAAGAAGGGGCTCAGAGCTGACCCTTGATGCAGTCCCACCTCCACCTTGAATTCGTCGGTCACGCCGACAGCACACCTCACCACTGTCTTACATCTCTCATACATGTCCTGCACCACTCTAACATACTTCTCTGCCACTCCAGATTTCCTCATGCAATACCACAGTTCTTCTCTTGGCACCGTGTCATATGCTTTTTCCAGATCCACAAAGGCACAATGCAGTTCCATCTGACCTTCTCTGTACTTCTCTATTAACATCCTCAAAGCAAACATTGCATCTGTGGTGCTCTTTCTTGGCATGAAACCAAACTGTTGTTCACAAATGCTGACCTCTGCCCTTAGTCTAGCTTCCACTATTCTTTCACATAACTTCATCGTATGGCTCGTCAACTTTAGCCCTTTGTAGTTGCCGCAACTCTGCACGTCTCCCTTGTTCTTAAAAATGGGCACCAGCACACTTCTCTTCCACTCCTCCAGCATCTGCTCACTCTCCAAGACCTTGTTGAATGTTCTTGTCAGAAAATCTACTGCTACCTCTCCTAGACACTTCCATACCTCCACAGGTATATCATCAGGACCAACTGCCTTTCCATTCTTCATCCTCTTCAATGCCCTCCTCACTTCACCCTTACTGATCTTTGCTACATCCTGCTCCTCAATGGTCACCTCTTCTACTCTTTTTTCTTTCTCATTTTCCTCATTCATCAGCTCTTCAAAGTACTCTTTCCATCTTTCCAGCACACTTCTGTCATCAGTCAATACATTTCCCTCTCTGTCCTTTATCACTCTAACTTGCTGCACGTCTTTCCCATATCTATTTCTCTGCTGTGCCAACTTGTATAAATCATTTTCTTCCTCCTTACTGTCCAACCTATCATACAAGTCATCATACGCCCTCTGTTTGGCCTTTGACACCGCTACCTTCGCCTTATGCTGTGTCTCCCTGTACTCCTGTTTACTCTCTTCGGTCCTCTCAATGTCCCACTTCTTCTTAGCTAACCTCTTCCTTTGTACACACTCCTGCACTTCCTCATTCCACCACCAAGTCTCCTTATCTACTTTCCTTCCAGAAGACACACCAAGTACTCTCCTACCTGTGTCCCTGATCACATTTGCTGTGGTTGTCCAGTCATTTGGAAGCACTTCCTGGCCACCCAAAGCCTGTTTCAACTCCTCTTTGAAGACAACATGACACTCTTCCTTTTTCAACTTCCACCACTTTGTCTTCTGCTCTGCCTTTGCCTTCTTCACCTTCCTCACCATCAGCATCACCCTGCATACCACCATGCTATGCTGTTTGGCAACACTCTCACCCACTACTAATTTGATTCCTTGAGGGATCGGAATTCCAGATGAGCTCAAATGCGCCCACATGTATTAAACATTTACTGAATTAAAACATCTTAAAAAACTAAACTAAAGAGTGAAGCTTCCTTCTGTCTCTATCTGGGAGGCCAGCGGGGCGGGATGTTGAGAGACAGCCAATGAGAGAGCAACTCGCACGTTCTGTGAAATTTTGATTGGCGCGTTTGAATTTTGAATTTCTTTTCGTAAGAGGGGGTTGTGTCGTATCTCGGGACGGAACCTCAGGAAAATGTTTTTCGTAATCCGGGGATTTCGTATTTTGTGTATTTGTCTTCGTAATTTGAGGGCCAACTGTATTCCCACTGATTCTGATTACCACTATCAGTAGTAGGCTTAAGCTTCTGACCAACCATATTTGCTTAGGATTACAAATACACTAAACAGTGTAAACACAAAGATCACAGAGATGACGTCTTAACAAGAGGGTAACACGTGGTGAACTGGGCAGAAACAAGGCACGTTCAGTCTGTTGTTTGTAAACAATGAACGCCGCGCCATGTAAACAATGGACGCAGGGTCATGCGTAAGTAGCATTTGAACGTCTCGTGCTACAGAGAGCACGCTAAACTCAAAATTTGACTTACGAAAAAAAAATTTTTACAGTCAGTTCAAATGTAAAATCGAAAAAACGTAAGGCGAATAAACATAAAGCGAGGTCCGTCTGTATAAACAAATGTTTAGGAGTGTGACACGGTGGCATAGTGGTTACTATGTCCACCCCACAGCAAGAAGGTCCTGGATTTCATTCCAAGCTCGGGAGTTTCTGTGTGGAGTTTATATGTTCTCCTCGTGCTTGTGTGGGTTCCTCCGGGTACTTCTGGTTTCCTCCCACAGTCCATAAACGTGCACAACAGGATAATTGGCTGTTCCAAATCCCCACTAGGTGTGAGTGTGAGTATCGGTTCTGCGATGGCCCGGCAAGCTGTCCAAGCTGTATCTTGCCCTCGCCCAAAGTTGGCTGAGATGGGTGCCAGCCTCCCTGCGACCCTAATTAAGATTAAGCAGTTCAGAGAATGAATGCCTCAAAGTTTAGGACTGCAGAGGTTTAAATATGTTTGCTCCTGTAATTGATTTTATTAAAGAAGCTGCTTCCAGTACATTTCTGCTATAACCGATTCTGCTTTTTTTTTGTAACACTTTCCTTTTTTTAAGATATAGACTGGCAGGTCTATATTGGTGTACACAGAGAGAGTAAAACCAACCATTACTGTTTACGAGTGCAGCATTTTTAAGGGGATAGTTTAATGTCTCTGTAATGGATAGCCCATCAGACCAGCACTGTTAAATCCTCTCTCTCTCTCTCTCTCTCTCTCTCTCTCTCTCTCTCTGTGGGTGTGTGTATGTTATATTCGATCAAGTTAAAACCCTTCCATTATTTTATGTCAGCACTATAATTTTAATTTTTAAAGTAATGTAATGAAAAATACAATTCCAAATACAGCCGACGTTAATCAAATAAAGGTCCCAGCTGTGTACTATGTTCCCACTCATCAATGAGTCCCTCTTCATATGGGCCATTACTATAACAATAGCCAGTAGCACAGACCTTGTTTATTCAGGGGTAACTGATGAGGTTTCTCACACACAGATGCTTTCTCCTAAATATCACACACACGCAGTACCTCCTGCTGTTCAGTGCTGAGACAGGCACTCATAAACCAATCACAGCAGCTTTTCTCATCATCAATTTATTTATTTATTTATTATTATTATTTTTTTTTTTTTTGCACAGTATCAGAGGTCTGTGCAACATCAACTGGATATTACCTGTGTAACTTGGTGTGGTTGAAGACAGTTATTTTCACATGCAAATGGTTTCACTTGCACATCCTTTTTTTCATAAGTTTTTCCCAACAATTGCATATTTATGCAGCTCCACCTTTCCTATAAATACTTCACATATTGCCGCCTACATTTGTTGTAATTTTGGTAACTTGTCACAGCTTTTGTTTACTAAGCAGAATTTATGAATACTAAAATCCCTTCGGGTGGCACAGTGGTTAGCATCACTGCAAGAGGGCCTTGGGTTCGACTCCCAGCACAGATGTTTCAGTGTGGGGTTTGTATGTTGTGTGAGTTTCCTCCTTGTACACTGGTTTCCTCCAACAGTCCAAAAACACGCACAGTAGGCTAATTGTCAGTTCCAAATTTCCCATAGTTGTGAGTGTGAATGATTGCATATATGTGGGCCCTGTGATGGCCTGGCGAGCTGTCCAGAGTGTACCCTGACCTGGCACGGAGTCAACAGAGATGAGCGCCAGCTTCCCGTCAACCCTAATTAGAAATATGTGGCTTAGTAAATGAATGAATTAATTAATAAAATGACTGAGGGGAGCACAGAGGTGTAGTGATTAGCTCATCCACCTCACAGCTAGAAAGCTCAGGGTTCAAGCAACGAGCTTTGGTGCTTCTGTGTGGAGTTTGCACATGTTCTCCCTGTGCATGCATGGATTTCCTCTGGATACTTCGCTTTCCATCCACAATGCAAAGACATGTAAATTAAACTAATTGGCTGTTCCAAAATGCCCCATGGTATGAATGATAATGGTTGCGTGCACTGCAATGTGATGGTCTGGAGAGCTGGTCAGAGTGCACCCCTTCTTCACCCAGTGTTGATTGACATAGGCTCCAGCCTCCCTGTGACCCTAATAGAATTAAGTGGTCTGTCGAATGAGTCAGTGAGTGGGTGATAAAATACTTTTAAATATATCTTGTGTTGTCGCGAGCTGGCCAGGGTGTACTTTGCCCTCGCCTAGAGCTGGCTGAGATGGCTACTAGTCTTCTCGTGACCCTAATTAGGATGAAGCGGTTCAGAAAATGAATGAATGAGTACTGTATATCCTGCATATGTTTACAGTAGCACTTCATAGTAGCCATTACTTGTACATTAAGTCCTTAATTTATAAAAGGATTATCTGTGATTTTTTTGCAAGACTGTTAATGATGATGGTCATATTATCATCATCATCATCATCATCATCATTATTATTCTAAAGTAATAATAAATGCATCTTGCTTGATAATATCTATAGTTCATTTTCTGTAACAGCTTAATCCTAATTAGGGTCACAGCGAGGCTGGCGCCCATCCCAGCCAACTCCGGGCGAGGGCAGAGTACACCCTGGACAGCTCGCCAGGCCATTGCAAGGCGGAAACATGCTAACGGCTATGTCGCCTACGCTTGTCGAAAGTCAGCAATGGTTCTTTTACATGAACCTCACACCATAGACAGTGAGAGACATGGCCCGGCTAAACCAGTTAGCTGCAATGGGGGGACAGTGACAACCTTGTGGAGAGTGGGACTCGAACCCCTAAATTTTGGACCAGCGATCCAGCGCCACATACCACTAGGCCACCACTGCCCTTTGAGAATATCTACCACAGAATAAAGTTATTGGTGGAGTCATGCTTCTTTCACAATTAACATGAGTGTTTTGTCCTTTTTTTCTTAGTTTCTTTAATAAATAGTCTATTTTCACCGATAAGTGGAAATAAATTGTGCAAATAGGAAATTTAGCACCTGCAGCATGAAAGCCACTTGGTCATTACACCAGTCAATTAATACAAACAAGGAGCAGGTGCATTTACTGGAATGAATTTCTGTTGTTTTAGGACAAAATAAAAGTACTGTATAGTTTTTATTCTCACTCACTTGTTTGCCAAACCGCCTAATTCAGCCTCGGGGAGGTTAAAGCCTATCTCAACCAACATTAGGCAAAGACAGGTTACATCCTGAAATGCTCAGCAGACCATTGCAGGGCCAGCATACACATAGCAATTTATTATTCACACCTAGGGGCAATATGGAACCAGCCACTTAGCCTAATGTGCCTAGTGTGGAATGTCCAAGTCTGGGAATGAAACCCAGTGTGGCGAACAAGCTAAAAAAAAACTACACCAACCCTGCTGGCCAGCTCTCACTTTCTCACCTATCCATCCCTTAACATCCGAGGATATCATTGGGGCGCCTCCATGGTGAGACTTGGGCTGATTTGGCCTGGCGGAGCCCATCCCTCTCCAGATCGTAGAAACATGCTGAGGGAAGTCAGCAATGGTTCTTTTACATGAACCTCTCACCATAGACAGTGAGAGACATGGCCCGCCTTGGATAACCCAGTTAGCTGCACTGGGGGGGGACAGTGACAACCCTGTGGAGACTCGAACCCCCAACCTTAGGATCAGCGATCCTGCGCCCTAACCACTAGACCACCACTGCCCTGTGTGCCCAGCTATCAAACCCCAAATGCAAATATGGTTGAAATATTGTTTGTTTGTTTACTAGTGATGGGATTTATGCAATTATACTTACCAAGTGCTTTGCTCACTGTGTGTGTGTGTGTGTGTGTGTGTGTGTGTGTGTTACAGACGACCTCGAAGCACTCCCAGTCGGACAGTTCATCAAACATGTAATGGAACTCTACTCTAATAACCAACAGGGCTTCTCTCAAGAATTCAATGTGAGTACAAACTAATTTGCGCGAAACTGCGCATGTGCATCACTGTTCCTCGTAATGCAGATGGTCTCAGGAAAAAAAGAGCTAATTAAAGACAAGAGTCTCATTAAAGCCATCCACTAACTGCAGGAACACTACTCAAACTCAACCTGCTCTATTTTACTGAGGTAAAAAAAAAAAAAAAAAAACACTGCAGCCATCTTGCGAATAAATTCTCACTGCCATCATACAGATGAGTCCTGAGTGGTTTCATTTTGCAGTGTTTTCAAAACATACTTGTACAGAAGTGATCGGTTTAAGTAATAGGCATCTGCTGCAACATCCCAGTTAGGACAAAAGACAAACTATTAGCCATATGGTAAGATGAATCTCGGCACTGTCACTGCACACTGGGGTGGTAATTATGGTGATGGGGAAGAAAATGTAGTCAAAGTTGTGTTGATGAGTTAATTAAATGATTTTAATGAGAAATTGCTTAATTTTATGCAAATCTGAATCAAGATTAAAGCTAAGTAAGTAGTGCAATAACTCGAAATCATTTGAATTAATTATTCATTTTTTTTGCAATCCATTTGGTCAGTAGACGTATCTTTTTGTTTGTCCATTCAAAAGTTGAAGGACGGGCTTTGTATCTGCTTTGCCGAGAATAAACCACTTACCCCCTCGCTCTATTTACAACAGCGATATCCAACCTTGGTACCACAGACTGCCTCAGCAAAGATTTTTACAAGGGCGTGGCAGAACAGCAAGAAGGTGCTGGGTTTGAGTCCCAGGCATGGACATTTCTTTGAGGAGTTTGCATGGTCTTCCATTGCTGGTGCAGATTTTCTCCAGGAACTGTGGTTTTCTCCCACACTGCAAAGACATTCACAGTAGGCTAATTGGTTGTTCTGAATTGCCCCTAGGTGTGGATATGAGTGTGAATGGTTGTGCCATTGTTGACCCTGCGATAGTCTGTCAAGCTGTTCAGGGTGTACCTTGCCTTAACACCGTGACAGCTGGGATAGGCTCCAGCCTCCCTGTGACCCTACAATAATAGGATTAAGTGGTTCAGCAAATGAGTGAGTGAGTGAGTGAGTGCTGTTTTTTATATGTTAGGCCACCAGATCTTTCCACAACCCGAGCCATTCATCCAGGTTTGGGACCAGCATGTAACTGTATTGTCGCAGTTATTTGGCCTGGCCCTTCAAACTTACATTCACAATAGGAATAATTTGAAGCAGCCAGTTAATGAAGTGTGCATGTCTTCATACTGTGGGAAGAAACTGAAATACCAAGAAGAAACCCATACAAGCAGAATTAGACCATGCAAACCCCACATTGAAAAGCCCCAGCCAATTACAAGGATTCGAACCCACAACTTTCTTACTGTGAATCAAGACTATTAACCACGACACTACTGTGCTGTCTAACCATATACAGGGATCCCTCACTTTCCGCGGTTAATTGGGACCGAGATCCCCACGCGACCACCAAAATACGCGAAGTAGGACCCCACCCACCCCCATCCTCCCCCGACTGACGTATACGTACATGTATATGTGTATATAATATCAATAAATACATATTCAATGCTATAAATGCTTATAATAACAATTAAACATTCAGGGTCAGTGGTGGTCTAGATCCAAAGGTTGGGGGTTCGAGTCCCACTCTCCACAGGGTTGTCACTGTCCTCCCCAGTGTAGCTAACTGGGTTATCAAAGGCCGGCCATGTCTCACACTGTCTATGGTGTGAGGCATGTAAAAGAACCATTGCTGACTTTCGACAAGAGTAGGCTGCAAAGCCGTCAGCGTGTTTCCGCCCTGCGAAGGCCTGGCGAGCTGTTCAGGGTGTACTCTGCCCTCGCCCTGAGTTGGCTGGGATGGGCACCAGCCTCCCCGCTTCATCCTAATTAGGATGAAGCGGTTACAGAAAATGAACTGAACACATACAGACTCGCACGCACACACGCAGATGTGCGTACATGCACTCAGATGTGCACATCACAACAATGTAACTAGTTTTGATGGGAGGTTTTGGGTTGTTTTTAGTTTTGTATTGATTTAGGGTTTTTTTTTTTTTTTTTTTGCATAATTGGCCTTTTTGTGGCATTTTCCTCAACTTTCCCCCTATTCTTCCTTAATTTCCTTGTATTTTAATCCAATGAATATTTAAAAAAAACAAAAAAAAAAAAACGCAATGCACTGAAACTGCATGAATTGAAGCGCAAAGTAGCGAGGGATCCCTGTACTAAAAATGGCTAAATAAATAAACAAAAATTAAAGGTTATGAATTTCATTCGTAGCAACAAGAGAACTCTGTTACCTTTACTACAGGCACTATAGAGTTTATCTTTGTTTTTTCCTTCTTTATTCATTTTTATAGGACGTTCAGCGTTGTGTGGGTGATATAGAGTTTACGGCGGAGCATTCGAACCATCCAGACAACAAGAATAAAAACAGATACATCAACATAGTGGCCTGTGAGTTTTCAGTGAAGATGTTTGTGAAAATGAATATAAGATATTGAGCATTACATGGTATAGCAAGTTCATATTTTTGTGAGACATATTGAGCAATCTGTGAGATAAACATCGCCTTTGTTTTTGTTTGGCTGACAGATGATAACAGTAGAGTTAAGTTACAACCATTGGCAGGAAAAGATTCCAAACACACCGACTACATCAATGCAAACTATGTTGATGTAAGTAGGCGAGGAGTGTGTGTGTGTGTGTGTGTGTGTGTGTGTGTGTGTGTGTGTGTGTGTGTATACATGTATTGTATATTCATTCATGTATGTATGTGTAAACCTGTAGATTTGCATTTTAGTGGATTGTCTTCTCTCTTAGGGTTATAACAGACCAAGGGCATATATTGCTGCTCAGGGGCCACTGAGGTCCACCTTTGATGACTTCTGGAGAATGGTCTGGGAACAAAGCATCAGTGTCATTGTCATGATTACCAATCTAGTGGAGCAGGGAAGAGTAAGTCATCAGTAACCCAATTCCACTGCCGTTCTTATTTGTGATTGGAACGGTGAACTCCTTATACAATACATTATATGGGATGGTCACAACCTGCTTATTTCCCAAATCAGACTTGTATGTCTTTTTTCTTATAGAGAAAATGTGATCAGTACTGGCCTTCAGAGAGCACTGAAGAGTATGGAAATGTTGTAGTGACACTGAAGAGTACGAAAATGCATGCTTGGTACACACTCCGCTACTTTGTCATACGCAACAGCAGAGTCAAAAAGGTCAGTCAGTGCGTCAGCAGACCACAGACAAAATTGTGTATGTTGAGGTTCTCTTGTTTGGGTATTTAAGTATAAATATATTTTTGTGTTGTGATTTTCTCTCAAAAAGGGGAAACAGAATGAGAGATTAGTGGTTCAGTATCACTACACACAGTGGCCTGATATGGGCGTACCTGCGTACACACTACCAGTGCTCACATTCATCTCCAGATCATCCGCAGCTCGTGCTCCAAAATCTGGCCCTGTCCTTGTGCACTGCAGGTAGTATTAGTAGTAGTATTATTAAAATTATAAGTATTATTATTGTTGTTGTTGTTGCCATCATCATTATTATTATTATTATTATTATTATTATTATTATTATTATTATTGTTATTATTATTAAGGGGCGGTTCAACATTTACAACATTTTCCCAAGCATACAGAGAGTACTCTTTTTTTGACCCCCCTGCCCCCCTCCGAAAGTGTAAAAATAAATGTTGATGATCTCTCGGCAGGATTTTTTTAATAAGATATTAAACAAAACAATGGTCAAACCTCTTTTATAAAATAAATCAATATATTGCCTTGATCAATACCTCTTTTATACACCAGTCAAATAATAATGAAATCAATAAAAAATTATACTTTTAAAGAATTCTTTTTAATGACACCTGCTTTAATATTAATATTAAGACATTTGGTTTTAATAATGAAAATGACATTGTTTTTAATAATAGTATTTTATATTAAAATATAATTCAAAATGTCTGCATTTTTTATTGGTCATTGGTTTTTGGACGACCACGCTTCAGTTTGTGATCAGCTGCTTTATGATGTTTCAACAGCTGATACCGGGTTGGGTAGTATTCATAAATAAACCATTGCACACACAGCGGTTTTGTTTTATGTGCTTGTCGTATAAGTTATTGACCTGAAAGCCGCCATTGCTAAGTGCCCGCCTACACAAAGTTACCGTGACATCACTAGGTTGGTACAAAGTACCACATGAAATATAGTGATGCAGCTCACAGCATATTATATGATATAAACAACATGGAATCTCACGGCAACAACACGCACAATTTTTTTGATTGACAGTGTTCAGCTATTATTGCTTACTGATAATATTGTTTGTTGATTGGTCAGCTCGAGCTTGCACATGCGCAGTGTCCGTTACACGTTAACTTCCGGTTTACTTCCTGACTCTCATCATGTGGAACTTATCTCTGACTTTCTCTTCAATAACAGTCATTCAGTTTATTTATAAGATTGTGAATACACATAATTTCTTGTCCAGCGGAACTCAACTCCTGCTGTGGGGGGTGCACGTGCACCCTGTGCGCACCCCCCCCCCCAGCCTATGCCCTTGCGTAGCCTTAAACATTAAAAGCTTTAAGCGTTAACACCAGTGTTATATCAAGCAGACTAAATCAAACGATGTTGTTGTTGTGCGTGTACCACTCTTAAGGTGGTTGGCGAATCGCGCATTGAGAGTTTCAAACGTACATGCACAAAAAAAAAAGAAATATAAATAAAAATCAATAAAATAAAAAATAATAATTAATATATATATATATATATATATATATATATATATTAATGTATGTAAATGGAATCACATATTAGTTGTTTTTGTACCTAGTTTTATTTAGAAGTTCACTAGTTTATATCTGATTTGTAATTTATTATCTCCATACTGTTATTATTGCCATTAATTGCTTCTATGAACTGAGGGATCCATGTTCTATTCTCCTGATTTCCTGCACCTATGACTCAAATACTGTAGCAGCCTTTTCAAACTAGCTAATACAAACTATCAAATGGATTTTAACAGATTACAACTTTGAAAATGTAAGTATAAACACCTGATTAGGAAAATATGCATATGTTCATGTGTAGCAGCAGAGTTTGGAAGGCTTGCCTTTCATTTCACTGTATGGAACTCTCTGCTATTAAAAAAATCTAATCAAACAGAGTAAATAAACACAACTGAAAATCAGAGTGGTAGAGCAGACAAGAGTCAAACACAATAGGGTGCGATACAACCAAGCAGAATAAAAATAAAAACAGGAAAGGAACCCAGCAAAGTGTCTGTACATAATCAATATAAGAACAATACAAGTCCATAGGTGACAAGTCCAATGTAGCTAACTGGGTTATCAAAGGCGGGCCATGTCTCTCACTGTCTATGGTGAGAGGCATGTAAAAGAACCATTGCTGACTTTCGTAAAGAGTAGGCTGCAAAGCCATTAGCGTGTTTCTGTCCCTTTCTAAAGGGTTGTGTCAGGAAAGGCATAAGGAGTAAATACCTATGCCAAATCAAACGTGCGAATCATTCGCTGTGGCGACACATGAAAAAGGGAAAAAGCTGAAAGGAAATCTCACAAGTCCATAGGTGACAGCATGCTAACAAATCATCTTAACAGACAGGAAAATAATCACAATGTTCGGCACATTATCCTGGCATGTCTTACTAAAAGAAAGATTAACAGCATAAATTAAAATTGTGTACTGGCTGAATAAGGTTTTATTTAACAACTCAGAAAATTAACTTAAGTGTATGTTCTCACTGCAGTCCACTACATGCCCAGATAATAATTAAGGGCATATCAATGTTCAAGTTTACTGATGATTACCTTATAATTTGGTGAATATCAGAATATACAGAGAGAACTAAAAGTAAATAGACACCCATCACTACAGAGCTTTATTTTTGAAACTCTTTTGATCAAACTTGATTTATTTATTTTTTTTACAGTATGTAAATTGTTTATAGCAACTAGCTCTGCCATGAACATCAGGAGCAAAAGCGTTGTCTCATTTCCAAGACAATGTCTTTGGCAAAGTCTGTAGGTGGACTTACCCACTGTCAGATTGCACAGAAATTTTAGGATTCGTCTTGCTACAGCCAACAGAGTGATTGTACAATTCACCAGCAAAGGCAATGAGTTCACGATCTGGGCCCTCTGACGGATGTCTCTGAATTGCCAAGTGGAGTGTTGAAGGCTTCATAAATAAACCAGAGTGCAAGGATCTCTGCCATACAGCATGGAGAATGTAGCAAAAAGGTTTTGTATGGGTATTAGTTTTAATCACCCAATTGCTCATTTTATGATATGTTCCATAGTACTTGGAATAAAATTAGTGGATAAACTCTGTTTAAAGGATTTTCAGGAAGGGGTTATTTTAAGGTCATTCAAAGTCAGAGTTAACTGTCTCATTTGGAAGCCTACATATGGTTTACTATTACTGCTCCAAGGTAATGGCATTTCTCTTAACATTCATGTCAAAGTTATGTGTTTTTTCTCTGAAATAAATTTGGGGCCTTGCTCTGATCTTCACCTTTGGGGCAGTGGTGGTCTACTGGATAGGACACAGGATCACTTATCCTAAGGTTGGGGGTTTGAGTCCCCACAAGGTTGTCACTGTCCCCCCAGTGCAGCTAACTGGGTTATCAAAGGCGGGCCATTTCTCTCACTGTCTATGGTGTGAGGCATGTAAAAGAACCATTGCTGACTTTCGTAAAGAGTAGCTGCAAAGCCGTCAGTGTGTTTCTGTCCCTTGCTAAAGGGTTGTGACAGGAAGAGCATCCGACGAAAAAACCTCTGCCAAAATCAAATGTGCGAATCAGATGATTCGCTGTGGCGACTCCCGAGAAAGGGAAAAAGCCGAAAGGAGAAGAAGAAGAAGAAGAAGAAGAAGAAGCTCTGATCTTCACCTTTAACCCTGACATTCAAAAATCAAGTAATCGCTCGGACCAAGTTTGGTAAAAATTAGTTCTGATCAGGATTTTTTATTCACAGACACATTAGGTGTGAGAGTAAGACATAAAGTCCCAGTTCATATAAGGCATATAATGCACAGTTAATGGCAAAAATACCAGTATACAGATATTAAATTGACAAGTCAAATATAAATTAGTGAACATCTGCATAAAAAATGTGCCTTTAAACACAATATGAGCTTCCAATGACATATATCAGACAAACCTCAGCTCATTTATATGAACCAATGGTTACAACCTGCTGTGATTCATGTGCAAATTTGAATAACAATTTGGAATAGACATGAATTACATGTCACTTCCCACAGTTCAATGTCGTCTCCTGTGTGTGGACTTGGTGCATGTTTTGTTTTTTTGGTTTTTTTTTTTCTTTACGAAGAAGCCTGTAATAACAATACAGCATTTTTATGTCCACTGACATAAGATTTATATACACACTCCTATTATGTTTGGGTATAATTTACTTTTCTATAGCTGGTGACTTTCAAAACATAAACATATAAAGTATATAGTAACCTTTCTTCATGGTAAATGTTGGTGACACATAGCACAGCACAACTTGTCTACCAATGCAGAAATGTAAAAGGATGAATGCTGAACCTGTTTGCTTACAGCAAAATGATTCCCCACAGATCCAGAAAGGTTTTCTTCTTTGTTTTTTTTACACAGTTTTTCTTATTGACAATTCAGGATGTAGTGATTACAGACAGCCCAGGGGGAACAGAAAAGGAAAAGTCTAGTGTGACAGCTAATTAATAATTAGCCGTTCCTCGGTTTTTGTGACTTTTTTTTTTGGTGGGGGGGTAAGACTACAGTTCCACCCATTGTTTTAAATTTTCTTACAAGACAGATACTCATGACTTTGCAGGCCACATTCACCTTGATAAATATCTAGAACAAAATTATCCATTATTTAAAATGTTCAAAATTCTAAGGAGAATGCAAGGAGAAAACAATTCAACAATAACACAAACATTAATAGTTCAGGGTTTGGTAGTGAGGTTGGTTGGAAGGCTTTTTTTAATACATGTTGTAGCTTTTACTTCCTTTCCCTTCTGTGTAGTGCTGGCGTGGGGAGGACAGGCACATATATTGTGATTGACAGCATGCTCCACCAGATAAAGGACAAAGGAACTGTGAATGTCCTGGGCTTTCTCAAACACATCCGTACCCAGCGCAATTATCTTGTCCAGACAGAGGTCAGTATGTAGTGGTGTGTGTGTGTGTGTGTGTGTGTGTGTGTGTGTGTGTGTGTGTGTGTGTGTGTGTGTGTGTGTGTGTGTGCGTGTGTGTGTGTGTGTGTGTGTGTGTGTGAGAGAGAGAGAGAAAGATGTTTGTATCATTCATTTTGCCAAATTAATTTAGTCTTTGAACAAAATGTTTTTAGTTATTAGCATTATTAGTTGCAGGAGTATTATTATTTATTTATTAATTTGTAGTTGTAGTAGGAGTAGTAGTAGTAGTGGTAGAAGTACAAGACTACTATAACCATTAACACTAGTAGTAGTAGTAATGATGGTGGTAGTGGTGGTGGCGATATAAACAAACCAGCTTGTACAGCTCTCAGAGAACTACCAATAATGATGGATTTAGTTGAATTAAAAAATGAACAAATGAATGAATGAGTGAATATATCAATAAACAGATAGCAACATAGTCTCGGTGTGTGTGTGTGTGTATGTGTGTGTGTGTGTGTGTGTGTGTGTGTGTGTGTGTGTGTGTGTGTTATGCAGGAGCAGTATGTGTTTATACATGATGCTCTGATGGAGGCGATTTTTAGTAAAACCACTGAAGTTCCTGCCTGGAAGCTTCACAGCTATGTGACCAGTATCCTCACCCCTAGTCCTTCTGGCACTACACACATGGAGAAACAGTTTAAGGTGAACCTTTTACCTGTTATCAAGGAATAGCAAACAATTCCTCAACTACTGTACACTTTCAAATAAATGCAATGTACAAATATTTAACATAAAATACTAGATTCACATGATGATGTGTTGGGCAACACTGCTTCCTCACTCTAATGGCTGGCAGGATGATATTAAACATCCCCTTGGTATTGAGTCTCTCATCATGATGGTGAGATGGCTCACTATGAACTTTTCAGCACATGTTCATATATTGTGAAATACCTACAAGAATAGTGATATGATGTTTTTTTCTGATACTGTACATGCCTAATCACTGTTCCAGGGTTGAGAGAGAGAGAGAGAGAGAGAGAGAGAGAGAGAGAGAGAGAGAGAGAGAGAGAGAGAGAGAGCACTTACAGTATTTGTTAATTTGTTAACTCTTTGCTCTGTTAAACTCACTTGCTCCCCCTGCTGGTTGTAATTGAATTATATATCTTATCAGTTGGTGATGCAGTGCAACATCCAGAAATGCTTGAGTGCCCACAAAGACTGTAACAAAGAGAAGAATCGAAATTCTTCAGTGGTGCCATGTGAGTTTCAGTGGCTGTTATGCATTTGTCATTAAAATATGTTAACATGAGGCATTTGTCATTAAAGAGATGTTACCATGAGAATAATAAAAATTCACATTTTTGAAATAATCAAAGGTCATCTTATGTTTCTGTACACGTTGCTAAAATATGAGTATTCACAATTATCACAAATGTTTCATTAATATTGTAATATTCTGTATTATAATTCATGTGAAATTTACGGGTATATTTTCCCCTCTCCATAGCGGAACAAGCTCGGGTCTCACTTTCTCCTCTGCGAGGAATGAAGGGCATGGACTACATCAATGCCTCTTACATCACGGTACACACTAGTCCCAATTCACACAATATTTAAGTCTAACTTGCGATTATCACCTAAATTTGTGACAAAAGCTTATGTATGTCTTAGGTTTTTTTTTTTTTTTCAATTTTAACCTAAAGCTAAAATTTGTGTCAAATCAACAACAGGGTTACTTTGGAAGCAGTGAGTTCATTATTACCCAGCATCCTTTGCCTCACACAACCGTGGACTTCTGGAGGATGATCTGGGATCACAATGTTCAAATCATCATCATGCTCCCAGATAATCTCAGTCTGGTAAGCACAATGTTTAATTTAATTTTAAAACATTATATAGGTTTCATATAACTGTTCACTTAATTCAGAAAACAAATCAAATCATAAAGCACTGAACTATAACTGATCTGTATTAGAACCCAGCATGCATTGAATACTTGGTAAAACTTATTGTATAGACCTCAAGATGTGTGTGAAGGTTAATATTCAGAATTCTGTAATACATGGAGTGTATGCTGGTTTTAAGGCTGTATGTGTTGGTGATTAAAGCTCATCGTGCTCGTGTAGCATTTAAATTATATTGTATAAAAGTGGTCGGCACAGTGATGTAGTGGTTAGCTCATCCCCCTCACAGCAAGAATGCTTGGGTTCGGTTCTTAGCCTGGATGTTTCTGTGTGGACTTTGCATGGTCTCCCCATGCTTGCATGGGTTTCCTCTGAGTACTCCGGTTTCCTTCCATAGTCTGGAAACATGCACGGTAGGCTAGATGGCTGTTCTAAATCACCATTAGGTGTGAATGTGAGTGAGAACAGTTGTGTGAGTGTTGTCTCTGCGATGGCATGGCGAGCTTTCTGGGGTGTACCTTGCCCTCACCCAGAGTCAGCTGACATGACCCTATTTAGATATAAGTGGCTCGGAATATAAATGAATGAATGTATAAAAGTGATGTGTTGTGGTGTCATAGTGGGTAGCACCTGTTTTCGAGTCCTGGTCTTGGGCATTTCTGTGTGTGTGTGTGTGTGTGTGTGTGTGTGTGTGTGTGTGTGTGTGTGTGTGTGTGTGTGTGTGTGTGGAGTTTGCATTCTCCCAGTGCTTAAGTTTCAACTGGGTACTCCAGATGTTCTCTCACAGTCAAATGACATGCACATTAGGTTAACTCAGTGCTTCTCAAATCGTGGGGCCCAGGGGGACGCGCTGTGATGCCGGGGGAAGCGTGTATGACCCTGGGGAACATGCTTTTCTGGAATAGTGTACAAGAATTAAGTGTAATTGCACCTCCACTCCACTAGTTGGCAGTGGCGCTCTCATTATCACGCTATAGTATAGCGGTTTTTTTGCACGAGCAAATGATATGAAGTGCAGTAAACAACCCCTGAAGAAATAACACGGAAAAATTTCTAACAGGAACAAAGAAATTTTTTTAGTTTCAGGCACATTGGTGCACTGTAAATCTTTTCTGTTACAGATTAAAAAACGATGTTAATTAAGTTTTTCTTTATTGTAAGTTGAACTATATTTCTTTATTTTATTTTGTGTTTTTAATGTTACTAAAGACACAATGTTATGCAGAGGTGTACTAATAACAATTTTATAGACAAATAATACTATTTATAGTCGCTCGCTGGGAGGTGTGGGGTTGAAATGTTTTTTTCTTCAAAGAGGGGGCGCCACAGAAAATACAGTGATACCTCTGCTCACGAACATAATTGGTTCCCAGAAAGTGTATGTAAGGCGAAAAGTTTGTCTTCCGAACATTTATTTCCCATAAGAAACCATTAAAATGAGAATAATCCGTTCCCAGGTCCCCATAAAACATAATTTTCTACTACCGTGTTTCCCCGAAAATAAGACAGGGCTTATATTCATTTTCCTACCAAAATATGATACTAGGGCTTATTTTTAGGTGATGATGTATTTTACATTTTTTTCTATTACATGTCTTATAATATATCTTTGTCTTTATATATTCTTATTTCGTTATATTTCTTTATTTTTTTAAATATTTTAATATCGAGCGATTTTAGCAATTTTTATGGACGCAAGTGTTTGTCCTCGTCTTAAAGCAGTCGCTGCCGTCATCGACACGCAAGGATTGATGCTTTGAGAGCGTACCCTAGGTAAAGCTGCCTAATAGAGGAGTCAGCGCTTTCACCTAGAGCCCTAGATTGAGTGAGTAGCAGGCCAATGAATTGCTGCCGCTCTCAACTAGGGCTTATTTTAAGGGGAGGGCCTATATTAAAATCATCTTGTAAAATCACGCTAGGTCTTATTTTATGGTTAGGTCTTATTTTCAGGGAAACACGGTAAATAAGCCTTAAAACTACACAAAAATATACCTTATTTTATGTATAATAAATGTGCTCTTGTATTGTAATTAAAGAAATAAACTGTACTGTATAATAAAGTCGTTTTATTTACCTTTGTGATGGTAGTTGATGGCTTGATGGAATGGAGTGGGAGGAGGAGGGAGGGAGGGACTTACTGTTTGGAAGGAGAGTTTGGAAACGCCTACTGTTTGGAAACACCCTTAGCCACACACGCACCCTTAATAGCGTCCTTGTTCTTAAGGATGGGAGCAATGGTAGACTTAGCGTACTAGTACTGGGACGCTAAGTTACACAAACGCACACCTCGTTCGTGTTTTTCAATGATCTCCGCCTGTGGTGGGGTCTTTTTCGGTCCCATAATAGCAAAAGTACACTCAATATGGTCCAAAATGTCTAGCAAACACAAACCACGTCCGCACTCAAAGAAAGGGGGTGATTTAACTGGGACGCCCGTGGCGTCGTCAGCTTCTCGTGGCCGCCACCGTGGCGCTGTTCGACCGCGTGGTTTGGTTCGTCCGCCGAAAACTAGTTCGTCAGCAGAGACTATATGCTCGCAGATTTAATGTTCTTGAGGCGAAAAGTTCGTGAGCTTAAGCGTTCGTCAGCGGAGGTTTTACTGTAATTGAGAAGCACTGGGTTAACTGTCTGTTCCAGATTGACTTTAGATGTGGATGTAGGTGTGAATGGTTTGGTTGGTGTTAGCTGTCCAAAGTTAGTTGTTCTGTACTGTTAGTAGTTCACCTTAACCACACAAGCCACAATGATGTGAACCTTGCCATTTATCTACACTGCTTCTGTTCCAGGCCACCTGATAAGTACTAAACTTAATAAATGTCTTGAAACAGGAACAATTTGGGCAATGAACAAACAATTGCCTTTATATAAGGATCTATCTTACAAGGAAATATACACAGTGTAGTTGAGAGAATGTCTTTATATGAAGGCAGCATATAAAGTAGGGGTAAGGGAATCTTTAAAACTGAAAGAGTCAAAAAAAAAAGACAGTTTAAAATCTAATAATCTGAGAGCCATTTATATATGTATATAATATATATAAAACTAAATTGAATTTAGTATATACAACTAAATTGTTTTATTTATAAACAATATTAATACAATATAAATTTATATTAATTATGTATAACTAAATTGAAAAAGAAGACCAACAATTTGAGAGGAAAATACGACTCTGAATTTATTTTAAATGACATTGTCATAACAAAGTTATTTATTAATAAAAAAAGTACTTGTTACTATTAATGTGACTTCTGGTGCTGCATGGTTTTGCTGATGGCTTTGTAGTCTGGTTGATACGTGGTGAGGTTCAGCTTCATGCAGGCGTTTAGGCTTCCATTTGTTAAACGTGACCGCAGGTTGGTCTTGATGTTTTTCTGGTGAGAAGGACTGCTTGCATGCATATGTAGAGCCAAACATGGTCAACACGGTAAGACTCACACGCTGCACTGTTTGGTATGTGACAGGAAGCGCGTTCCAAGTTTTGGCAATCAGCTGGTCTGCATTTGAAGTTTTTCCGTGTCTGTCCATTTGTGTTTGCTTGCCAGCTGTGTTCGGCTTCGTGCAAATGAGCCGATCAAAAATGAGGGAAATTTACCTCTTTACTCAAAAACAACACGCGCAGTCTGTGGTTGTTGTTATAATCCAATAAAATTAGAGTTTCAAGGTATCGGACCCGCCCACATAGTGGCATACCGAAAGGATTGGCTCCCTTCTGCGCGCCACAGTAACATGTGGCATTGAAAATACTGTAGATGTATAGATTTAAATGCTTGAGACTTATTCATCTGTTTTTGTTGTATTTGATGGCTTTTTTTTGTATTTTTATTTAAATGACAGTGAAATTATGTAATCCTTATTCTGTTAAGAAAGGCCGCCTGATTTATCTGAGAGCCAGATACAGTCATTAAAAGAGCCACGTCTGGCTTGCGAGCCATAGGTTCTAGATCCCTGATATAAAGAGAGGTCAATGTGATTAAGCAGCTTAAGCAAAATATATAAAAATGAGGCAAATAATAAATGTATGCATATTTAAAATTCTGGTGTATAGTTAATTGCTTGTGTATTGTCACAGACGGAGGATGAGTTTGTGTACTGGCCCAGCAGAGAAGAGCCCATGAACTGTGCAGCATTTACCGTAACCCTCATCAACACTGACAGGCTGTGTCTGCGTAATGAAGAGCAAATCATCATCCATGACTTTATCCTCGAGGCCACACAAGTACTTCAGTCTCTGAGTAGCACAAACATTAATGTATTAATTGTACAGTAGTTTACAATTTAGCATGAAATTTCATACAGCATTCTCCAATTACTCTGATAAGATTTTGAAAGGCCATGTTGACAGCACCATAGCAACATCTCAACAAATAGAAAGAAATTGAATGGTTTTATGTCAAGTATTGTATTTGTTTACATAACAGTAAAACTGAAAATTCAGTGCCGAGTTAGTGAAAGTGAAAATATTTTATCAATATTTTTTTGCCATATTCTACTAAATACTGTACATTGTCCACTATAGTCATGAGAAGAGCACAGGGACACAGTTATTAGGATAATAGGAGTAAATAAAGGAGTAGCCTGACATAACTGCAAAAATTGATCCATTACAAATCAAATGGTTTTAAAAGAAATTATGTAGTCTATTGTGAGCGGTGTAGTGATTAGCAAGTCGCCTCACAGCAAAAATGTCCTGGGTTCAAGTTGCGGGCTTGGTATGTCTGTGTGGAGTTTGCATGTTCTCCCTGTGCTTATGTAAGATTTTCTCAGGGTACTCCAGTTTCTTCCCGAGAAGCCAACGACATGTACTTGTAGATTAGGCTAATTGTCAGTTCCAAAATTCCCCGATATGTGTATGTGCATCTGGATGGTTATGTGCCTTGTGGTCTGGTGAGCTGTTCAGGGGTAACCAGCTTTCACCCAGTGTATGCTGATATAGGCTCCAGGCTCCCTGTAACCTTTATAGGATAGCTGATCCCTTGCCTCAAAAGCACTGTTTTTTTTTAATCCTATCAAATTTCATACCTGTGACATATTAAAATGAATTTTTCTGGATGCTGTTGTAGTCTTATTTTGCTCTGTGTGTGTGTGTGTGTGTGTGTGTGTGTGTGTGTGTGTGTGTGCTTGAGGATGACTATGTGCTTGAAGTTCGTCATTTCCAGTGTCCGAACTGGCCTGACCTCACTGGTCCTGTTAGGAACACATCTGAGCTCATCAACATCATTAAAGCAGAGGCCATGACCCGAGATGGTCCCACTGTTGTACACGATGAGTAAGTGCCCTACAGTTTGGCAGAGAAGATATTACAGTGACTTTTGTACTAATAATGCATTTGGCTTGTCACTCTGCAGGTTTGGAGGTGTTTCTGCAGGAATATTGTGTGCTCTCACCACCCTCTGTCAGCAGCTGGAGAGCGAAAGTGCTGTGGATGTCTACCAAGTCGCCAAGATGATCAACCTCATGCGTCCAGGAGTCTTTACAGATATCGTAAGATTTTAAGAGTAGTCAATGTTTTTCTTTTCTTTCATTCATTCATTCATTTTCTGAACCGCTTAATCCTAATTATGGTCGCGCAGAGGGTGGCACCCATCTCAACCGACTCTTGGCGAGGGTAGCGTATACCCTGGATGGCTCGCTAGGATGCTGACAGCTATGCAGCCTACTCTTGACAAAAGTCATCAATGTCTTTTTTTACATGCCTCTCACCATAGACAGTGAGAGACATGGCCGGCCTTTGATAACCCAGTTAGCTGCACTAGGGGACAGTGACATCCCATTGAGAGTGGCGCCTGAACCCCCAACCTTGGGATCAGTGATCCAGCACCTTTACCACCAGTCCACCAATGCCCTTGCTTTTCTTTTCATTCAATTATTCATTCATTTTCTGAAACGCTTAATCCTAATTAGGGTTGCATGGAGGTTGGCGCCCATCTCAGTCGACTCTTGAGTGAGGGCGGGGTATACTCTGGACAGCTCACCAGGGCATCGCAGGGCCAACAATCACACAACCATTCATACTCACACTCACACCTATGGATGATTTGGAACAGCTAACTAACTTACTGCGCATGTTTTTGGACTGTGGGAGAAAACCGGAGTACCCTGAGGAAACCCACGCAAGCACGGGGAGAACATGCAAACACCACACAAAAACACCCAAGCTGGGAGTCGAACCCTTGATCTTCTTGCTGTGAGGTGGACATGCTAACCACTATGCCACCATGCCTCCCTTTTTTTTTTTCAGAAGGTTTAAAAGAATCCTTCAAGGAGACCTCCACCCTGATGTTTATTATGTGCTTTGTAATCCTGGTGCTCATGTTTTGGTTGATGTTAAATTCCCATTATATTAATAGACATTTTGGTGGCTATTTCAGCTCTGAGTTCACAGGAGGTCATTGGTACCATTAAAAAAGAGAGATACAGTATAATCGAATAAACCAATCCACAATGTACAAGAATATGAGCATCATTTCGAGATGAAAGTATTAGCTTGAACGTTGAGCAGAGAATAGTGTTGAAATTGTGAGAGCATTGGTCAGATTAAAAGATTATTATCATGCTACATCAGTCTGATTCGGTCTGGGGTGTACAGGAGATGAACTCGAGAGCTGTTGGGGTGTAACATGCCTTCACCTCTTCACCTAGAGTCAGCTGAGATATTCTCCAGGCTCCTGGCAACCCTAGTACAATGATTCTCAATTATTTTCTGTGGCGCCCCTCTTGGAACCCCCCCCACCACCACCACCACCACCCCCACCACCCCGCCCCAAAACCACCGACACCACTACCACCACCAAAACAACCTTGCGAGCGACTATAAATAGTATTCTTTGTCTATAAAATTGCTATTTGTACACCTCTGCATATTATTGTATCTTTATTAACATTAAAAACAAAAAAGAGAAATATAGTTCAACTCACAATCAAGAAAAACTTCATTAACATGTTTTTTAATCTGTAATAGAATATTTAAAGTACAACAATGTGCCTGAAATAAAAAATACATCCGTGTTGAAACGCATTCAACTTATTTATTTATGTCTTAGTATCTCTGTCTGGGGCAGTGGTGGTCTAGTGGTATAGGGCGCTGGATCGCTGATCTGAAGGTTAGGGGTTCGAGTTCCACTCTCCACAAGGTTGTCACTGTCCCCCCCCCAGTGCGGCTAACTGGGTTATCAAAGGCGGGCCATGTCTCTCACTGTCTATGGTGAGAGGCATGTAAAAGAACCATCGCTGACTTTCGTAAAGAGTAGCTGCAAAGTCGTCAGCGTGTTTCTGTCCCTTGCTAAAGGGTTGTGACAGGAAGGGCATCCGACGTAAAAACCTCTGCCAAATGTGTGAATCAGATGATTTGCTGTGGCGACTCCCGAGTAAAAGGGAAAAAGCCGAAAAGAAGACAGACCAGTCTCTGTCTCTCTCTCCACCTTTCTTTTCATTCATGTTTGAAATTTTTCTGTGTTGTTTCTTGAGGGGTTGTTTACTGCGCTTCATATCTATTTTTGCTCGTGCAAAAAATCGCTACACCATAGTGCGACAATGAGAGCGCCACTGCCAACTAGTGGAGTGGAGCTGCAATTGCACTTAGTTCTCGTACATTTTCCAGAAAAGCATGTTTCTCAGAGTCATACGTGCCCCCCGCCCCGGCATCATGCCCCAAAATAAAGCGGTTTGGGAAATGAATGAATATGGTTATATATGATCATATGATTACTAACTGAATGTGAGCACTAATCCACACTTCTGTCTTTTTTTTCTCTGCCTCTTTTCCAGGAGCATTATCAGTATCTTTACAAAGCAATGCTCAGCCTGGTTGGTAGTACAGACAGTGGAATTTTCTGTTCCTATATGGACAGACATGGAAGGATTCTGAAAACAGATAAAGCCAATCCAGCAGAGAGCACTGAGTCTCTGATGTGAAGGCTCTGGAAAATGAAGAAGGGATGAGTTTGTCTGGCGGACTTTTCTCGAGGCCTTTATTTTTGGCAGACTCGTTGATGAAGTTAAAAAAAGTCTGAATTCTTTTTGTATACTGATGGAAAAATTCTTTTGATATTTATTTTTGCTGCTTTTTGTTATTCTGCTGAGTGTCACAAGTTATTCTTCAACACACCTACACACAACAAAATGCAGCTGTCTACTTTGCACTATATTGTCAGTGTTACTGCCTGATGCCTAGATCATTTCCACTCCTTCTGGCCACTGAGCTTGTTGTTTTATTGGTAGGACAATAAGCAGTAAAACTGGACGACAAAAAAAAAAAAAAAAAACAATAACTGCGGGTCAGCATCACACTAGCACATACTGTAGATAGCTGCCTAATACACACAAACTGTACACAAAAGCTTCTCAAGTTCACCTTGTTACTGTCATGATGCAATCTGTGTGTTTTTTTTATTTTATAATATCTTAAGGTATACCATGTGCTGTCGAACTCAGGGGTGCACAACTTCAGCTTGGAAAACAGGACTCCAGCCCAGTTCATATTATTTCCCTGCTCTCAAACACCTCGCTCAACTTTCCAGTTCATGACTAGGGTTACTAGTAATGTGTTTGAACAGGGAATTATCAAACTGTGCTCAACAGACTGTCACTGTGTGCCCTTGGTTTATCTTAAATAAACATTATTTCATTGTGGTATCATAACACCAACTGTGAACATATATTGTTATCGGTAGAATTTCTATTGTTTTGTAAAATATAAATATATTGATATAAAATTGTGTTCTGTCTTTTTTTTCCTGTCATGTCTTGCCTGGGGCGGCCCGGTGTGTAGTGGTTGGCACATTTGCCTCACAGCAAGAAGTCCAGGGTTTTAATTCCTGGGATCTGGCTTTTCTGTGTTGTGTTTGCATATTATCTCTATGTTTACGTTGGTTTCCTCCTGGTACTCTCTTCTCCTAGCATAGTCCAAAAACATGCACAGTAGGCAAAATTGCTTTCAAATCACCCCTTGGTGTGAGTGTAATTGTTAATTGTATGTTAGTTGGTCTTGTAATAGCATGGCAAGCTGTTCAGGACACCCTGTCATCACCCAGACTTGGCTGACATAGACGCCAGCTTCCCTGTGCCTTTAATTAGGATTAAAGGGCTTAGAAAATGATTCTCCTAATGCAATCCTGATGGTTTGTGACGCTATTCTCATAGCAGATGTTTTTACAAGGGAGGTTGCCAGACCTTTTCCTTAACCCTTCACAGCATGCAGTATTTTCAAACAATCGCCCATCCTCGTACTACCCAGGCCCAACCCTGTTTAGCTTCCTTGATCAGATGGGAACAGGCTTTTCTAACTAATTGCAATCAGTTTCACTTTAAGGACCTTACAGAGCCACAGCTAACCTGATTCAAGTGGATTGAAAGAGGACTGTTAAAGCCGGTGTTCACATCCAAGGCATTAATATACAGTACTGGAATATATTGGAAAATACAGTACGGTACTGTGAAATATATTGACAGATCTGTGAAAACTTACAGAAAAAAAAAACTACAAAGTATCTTCGTACGTTGTTGAACCAACATGAGCCACTGGAATATTGGATTCCAATCTGAAAGAGCGGGGTTCTGAAGCATACAATGGGCAGAAATCACTTGGCCTTTTTCTAATCTTGAAGAGCCCACTTTTAGTGATCCTCTGCAGTTCCACCCCATTCACATCCACCGTTCATCATTTTGTGTATTGCGGGATACATATCTGGGCAATGGGTAACTACGTGAGTCTGTAGACCTCCTGCCTGGCTTTTTTGCTTTCACTGATCAGGTGTTTCTGCAGTCAGAACTGCTACTCACCAGATACTTTTTTTTGTTTTTCAACCCATTGTGTGTATATTCTCCACTAGAGACTGTTCTACAGGAAATTCCAGAAGATCAGTACATTCTAAAATACTCAAACCAGTCTATCTGCCAACAACTTCCATGCCACAGGTAACAATTGCTTCCCATTCCTACACTGATACAAACATCAACTGATGCTCTTGACCTGTATCTGCATTTGCATTTTTTATACATTCTGCTGCCACATGGTTGCTTGAATCATTGCATGAATGAGCAAGTGTACAGATGTTCCTCTTAAAGTGGGCAAAGTACTGTCTACGTATAATGTTAATATATGTGAAATGTACTGCATCTATATGAATCAGAGAAGTCAGAACTATGCGTGATGTTCTTCTCCTGTAGTCCATCCACTTTGAGTTCAACATGTGTTTTTCCGCCCACTACATTTGTAGAATGATCATTTTAATTGCTCTACTCTGTTAACATAAACCTTTGACCTTTCATTTGCAAGATGGTTATGCCCATATGACATTACACCATTCATTCATTATCCAAACCGCTTGATCCTAAATAGGGTTGCTGGTGCCCATGTCAGCCGACTTCAGGCAAGAGCAGACTACACCCTGGACAGCTCGCCAGGCCATCGCAAGGCAGATACGTGCTGACGACAATGGTTCTTTTACATCCCTCTGACAACAGACAATGGGAAACATGGCCAGCCTCTGATAACCCAGTTAGCTGCACTTCGGGAATACCAGTGACAATTGTTGATGGTGGGGTTCGAACCCCCGTCCTTGGCATCAGTATTCCAGCACCCTACCACCAGGCTGGGCGACCATTGCTCAATATGATGCCAATAACGTCAAAATAATTGAGTTTATCACTTCTGTGTTCAAATATTAAGAACTATTAAATTCTGTGTAAATTCTGAGCAGATTCTGAGTACAGTAATTAGTTTTAGGTCAACTGGGGCCTTTCTGTGTGGAGTCTGAATGTAGTCTAAATGTATTTGTTGTTTTTCTCAAGATATTTCTGTTTTCTACAGTAATCCAAAGACATGCTCAGTAGGTCAACTATATAATCTAAACCGCCAATAGGTGTGAATGTGTGCAATCTCTCTCTGTTAGCATCACACGAAACAAGTGGCCTGTCCAAAGCCTCCCTCTCACCCAACATCAACAAAAATAATGAAATAAATGAATAGTGCCAATGAAAGTGAAACTAACAAAGCTACACATAAACACATGTTTGTGTCGTGTAGTGTACATTTAATTCCAAATAATTGTCTTTAATTATAAAAATAAGGGCAGTGGTGGTTTGGTGGTAAAGGAGCTCGATCACTGATCCCGAGGTTGAAGGTTCAGGCCACACACTCAGCAGGTTGTTACCGTCCGACCAGTGCAGCTGACTGTGTAATCAAAGGATGGCTATGTCTCTCATTGTCTATGGTGAAAGGCATGTAAAAGAACCATTGCTGACGTTCAACAAGAGTCGCTGCATAGCCGTCAGTGTGTCCGAGCTGTCCAAGGCGTTCTCTGCCCTTGACCGGTGTTGGCTGGGATGGGTGCTAGCCTCCCCGCAACCCTAATTAGGATTAAGCGGTTACAGAATGAATGAATGAATTGTGAAAATAGATATGTGTATAAAATTTAGTTAATCATCCAACAAATGACATGAAATGAGTGCATTATTTAGTTATTTTCACAGTTTTAAAATGATCTCTATATTCAAACGAAGAAATTCCATTGTAAGCAAAATAATCTATAAGTACTGTAGTATAGATTTCAAACAACTGCCAATTTGTAAAGGACAGCCCAACAGCAGGCCAATTAAAAATAAGTCTCTAAAAATGCCAAAGTTTCATCACAACAGCGATCATTTACAATGAATGGTGTGAAAGTGCATATTTCTCCATTCAAAAAGAGATTGGACAAATTTGTTTTGAATAAGAGGTGTGTGTCAATAAAAAACATTTCCATTAACAGACTACAGCTTGCCAATTATCATATTGGCAAAGACTCAGCTTCTGGAATACAGTAATCCCTCGCTACTTTGTGCTTCAGTTTCTGCGGCTTCAGTGCATCGCAGGTTTTTCAAAAATATTCATCAAAAAAAATTTTTAAAAAAGGAAATTAAAGAAAAATAGGGGGGGATTAAGGAAAATGCCACAAAGCAAGGCCAATTATGCAAAAAAAAACAAACAAAAAAAAAAAAACCAAAACCCCCCAACAAAACTACTTGCATTTTTATGTGAGGTGCACATGCGCACGTCTATATGTGTGTGTATTTATATTTTATTTACATCTTATGCATTATTTTTTGAATGTTTAATTGTTATTATAAGCATTTACAGCATGCATATACATGTACGTATCAGTCGGGGGGGGGGGTCAATCCTACTTCGCAGAAATCGATAGTCGCGGGGGTTCTCGGTCCCCATTAACTGAGGAAAGGGATGCTCTGAACAGACAGATCAAGGCTGATTGATCAAGGTTGATTGGCCACAGGAAACATGTAAGCAAGAGATGAACCTGTGAAACATGGTGGGGGGGAAATGTTATGGTTTGGGGTTGTTTCATTATCTTAGGATTTTAGGAGCTTGCAGACAGGGATTCAACGATAAATTATACATTTTGTCAGAATGTTGAAGTTGAACCCATGATCATCAATCAAACCTAAGATTGAGTTACTACAGGAAATGCAGTTTTGGTCTTCTGATTTTGTTTCAATCCTGATGAGGATGCCAATAAGCTGAAGTTCCCTAAACCTCACAGCGTTAATGTTGGGAAAATTTCAAATTCCCTGCTTTGGTAATACATTAGTGGATAAGTTAGTGTATAGCAGTCATTCATGCATTACAGAGCGCACTTATAAAGGAAGCAAGGGGTCTTGTCCATCAAAATTCCTTCAGATCGAGATATAATGCCAGTATAATGTTATTTCATATGTCACCATAACTGTTTACTTATACTAGGTGTATGAATACTCTCATTAGTCATTTGCTGATCCAAATAATACTAGGTTCACGGGAAGGCTAGTGTCTATCTCAGTTAATGCTCAGTGAAGACAGAATTCACCCT
>CM045741.1:34170015-34222515 GCA_024760905.1 Plotosus lineatus
ATGCACAGTATGCTAATTGGCTGTTCTAAATTACCTGTAGGGTTGCCGAAGGCAAAGGCAATGGCAAACCACTGCACTATCCCTGCCAAGAAAACCTCCATGAAGATGATAATCAAGGCATTATCCTTCATGGCAGGTCACCAAGAGTTGTCCTATGACTCGGAAGGTACCAGACCAGACCAGTCCCAATCTGTGGCAGTGTTAGCCCAGTGGTAAGGTGCTAGTTAACTGTTCCCAAGGTTGGGAATTCAAGCCCCAATGCCAACAGTTGTCACTGCTGCTAACTGAGCTATCAAAGGATGGCCAAAAGAACCATTTCATTTCACTTTTATCAAGAGTAGCTGCACAACTGTCTACATGTTTCTGCCCTGCAATCGCCTGGTGAACTGTCCAGGGTGTACTCTGCCCTTGCCCAGAGTCAACTGAGATGGGCACCAGCCTCACTGTGACTCTAATTAAGATGAAGTGGTTCAGAAAATGAATGAATGGCCCATTCTGGACCTCAATTCAGTTTAATCTGAACCAGGACTGGAATCTCAACAATCATCTAGTTGACATTTTAATAACACATACAATAAAAGTTTCGGGTGAGGGGTTTGTTTCGGGGGTTTTTTAGACTCATGAGGCATTTCATACCTTTGATAAGGTAATAGACTGTATGTTTTATCTTCCATTATCAGTTCATGTGAGTTAATACAAAGGTTTTCCAGCAAAACCACCCTAGGTCACAAGCATAGTATCTCTTCATCACCTGTTTTATATCTTGTTTTGGTTCTGTGTGTTTGTTCATACAATCCATGTGGATCTTTTTGCAATAACAAAACTGCATGACTACAAGAAGAAACTTGCATATGTGTGATAACTTGTCAGGTACTTCAGTTACTGATTGCTACTCCCATCTCTCTCACTCTCAAATTCATGCCCACCCGCTTGCACACACACGCTATAACTAGCACGTTTGAAGTTACCTAAAACTTCCAGATTTTTCACTGCTTGCATTGTCTGTGTCTGTCTTGATGGTCACCATCTCGTTTGAATGGTACATCTGTATGCTTATATTCTCCTGATGACCATGTCCAGTGTAGAGGTAGGTAAATGGTTCCGGAAAGACATTGTGGCTGACTCCATTTTATTTCGAAGAGATAACACCGAATGTACTTCACATTTGTTTAATATGCCTGGTTAATGAATGGGCTACTTAAAGAGATTGTGTGGTGCAGTATTCACTTCTTATCATAGCACCTGATTTGTTTCAAGTTTTATTGCCATATAAAGGTAACAATGGAACATTACTGTGAGCAAAAAAATCTTGAAAATTATTCTTGAAGTTATTACTTATCTGATTTAAATTTCTATAATTTCCCAAAAAGATGTGTTTGTGGAAAGTTTTACTGATCCGTGAGCACCATCTTGAGGCATAACTATTAATTTTTAAAATCCAACCCAACTTTCATGGTTACAGTCATACTGAGAGGGTTGAGGCTCTGTGTATTTCAAACTTCCCAAGACTCTTCATCTTCACTACAGCGGACAGAAGGTCCACGTTCCAGACATAGATTATTATTACAGTTTCAGCATTCTCTTTAAAGGTATGGCTAATTTTTAGGATATGATCAAAAAAGGGGTGAGCAAACAAACAAACAAGTAAATAAAACCCTACACAAGTGCTTTCCAAACTATTGAAGAAATTACTACACTTTTGTTTAGAGTTTTTGAACAGTATGGGCAGTGGTTAAGACGATGGATTACTGATTCGAAGGTCAGATGTTCAATTGCCACCATGACCACTATTGTGCCCTTGGCAAGGCCATTAACCCTCAACTGACCTGTTATATATTTAAAAGAAAAAGATAATTGTAAGTCGCTCTGGATGTTCAGGATGAAGCCAAATCTGCGCATTGCTGTAATTGAACAATTACTGGTAACTTTTATGCACATCAATGAAACTCCATTTTAGTTTCATTAACACACACACACACACACACACACACTTTATATATATGGCGGCACGGTGGCGTAGTGGTTAGCACGTCCGCCTCACAGCAAGAAGGCCCGGGTTCGATTCCCGGCCTGGGCGTTTCTGTGTGGAGTTTGCATGTTCTCCCCGTGCTTGTGCGGGTTTCCTCCGGGTGCTCCGGTTTCCCCCGCAATCCAAAGACGTGCACTGTAGGTTAATTGGCCGTTCTAAATTGACCGTAGTTTCTCTCCTGCAGCGGCACTGGAACCCAGTCGTATCGGCACTTGCCCTTCCATTGGATCCTTCTGGTGGCGCCGAGACAGGGGGGGACTTGCTGCTTGGGTAACAGCCTGTCCCTCATTACTCCCTACCCAGGCTCTGTGCACTGGGGAGTATCACCAGTCGGGATACTGGCCAGAGCGCAGCCATAGTCCTTCGAGACTGACGGAGGCCTACACTATATATATATATATATATATATACACACATACTGTATACATTAGGGTGCATCAACACCCCCCCCAAGTAAAAAATATTGCTATGGCTATATAATAGAAATGTTCTACCCCTAATAAAAACACACTGTATAAAATATTTTGAAATTTCGATAAATTCTACCGAATCCACATTGACCATAAAATTTTGAAATAATGGCAATACAGTATTCGAATAAATGGTTATATTACTATGGCAAGCAATGCCAAGCATTAATGCTTGCATTTTCCCAGAATTTTAAGTGGATAATATCATTCTTCTGCACTTTCACTTCCAGTTTCTCAGAAATATGTTGTTTTACTTTTGAGTTTCTAGGAAATACATGGTTTCTAATCCAGAAGTATTGCTCTAATGCAGCATGTCGTCATAGACTCACTGACAAAGCACAACCAAATGGCAAAAGCAGTTAAAAAAGTAAGGAATACTCGTGAATCTGCTGCTATATTTGGTCTTGGAGCGGGCATAACAGCAATGGATAAAGAAATTACAGGCCGCAGGCTGCCAACCAATGAGCAGGTGATAAGAAGTTACATGTTCCATCAACATGAAGGATCAGCGCTGGGCACAGCATCCAGAACACAAACAGACAATGCAAAGATTGTTCTGGACAAGAGAATTCCATTTTCCAACCGGGGATTTAGCTCAGATGGTAGAGCGTCCGCTTTATCCTCCGGAAGGTCGGAGTTTGAATCCGGCCATGTCATACCATAAAATGTTAAAAATTTGGCAGTTGTTGCTTCCTGCTTGGCGCTCAAGCATCAAAGGATAGAACAACGCAATAACTGAAAGATATGGAAATTGATCTGCCGAAGACTTTTCCTCTGTGGACTAGAGATGCAGAGCAAGTTATGAAAAACCAAGAAGATATCAAATTTCTTCAGTCAATGAAAGCTGACAGAATTGCCTCATTTGGTGTTCATGATCAGGCACTGACATCCCAGATCCAGCGTAAAGAATCCCAAGAGCTAAAACAAAAGGAATTCCAAGAGAAGGCTGAGAAAAAGAGAAACCGCTAGTAAAACTGTTCAGCTGACGGACAGTGAAAGCAGTCAAGATGAAGATACCAGTGGTGAAGATTTCATCACTCCTGGTTCATCACAGGGGAAAATCCATCATCAAACAGCTCGTCCTGGAACAGCAGCGTTCATTCCACATGACATTCTTAAAAACCCTGAGTTGGTTTCATTGGCTACAAGAATGAAGTTATCACCAGCTGAGCAGGCGGCATACACTCAGGCAATCATTGAGGAATCTGGTGGTGACAACAGCAAGATTGCTGTTTCATATGCTACTGCAGACAGGTCACGACGTAAAGTGGGAGAGAAGATCGCCACTGCAGTGAGAGATGAGTGGAAACCCCAAGAATTTGCTTTCTCATTTTTTTTAGTTTATCAATATTTTCCCATTTCACCCTTGATGTGGACACGGTAAATGTTAATCAAAATTCATGAAATTTTAACACACACAGATATATACAGTGATAGCTCTGCTCACGAACATAATTGGTTCCTAGAAAGTGTGTGTGAGGCGAAAAGTTCGTCTTCCGAACATTTATTTCCCATAAGAAACCATTAAAATGAGAATAATCCGTTCCCAGGTCCCCATAAAACATAATTTTCTACTAAATAAGCCTTAAAACTACACAAAAATATACCTTATTTTATGTATAATAAACGTCTATTGTATGTAATTAAAGAAATAAACTGTACTGTATAATAAAGTCGTTTTATTTACCTTTGTGATGGTAGTTGATGGCTTGATGGAATGGAGTGGGAGGAGGAGGGAGGGAGGGACTTACTGTTGTTTGGAAGGAGTGTTTGGAAACGCCTACTGTTTGGAAACACCCTTAGCCACACACGCACCCTTAATAGCTTCCTTGTTCTTAAGGATGGTAGCAATGGTAGACTTAGCGTACTGGTACTGGGACGCTGAGTCACACAAACGCACACCTCGTTCGTGTTTTTCAATGATCTCCGCCTGTGGTGGGGTCTTTTTCGGTCCCATAATAGCAAAAGTACACTCAATATGGTCCAAAATGTCTAGCAAACACAAACCACTTCCGCATTCAAAGAAAGGGGGTGACGAACTGGGACGCCGGGGGCGTGCGGCAGCTTCTCGTGGTCGCCACCGTGGCGCTGTTCGACCGCATGGTTTGGTTCGTCCGCCCGAAAAGTAGTTCGTCAGCCGAGACTATATTTTCGCCAATTTAAAGTTCTTGAGGCGAAAAGTTCGTGAGCTTAAGCGTTCGTCAGCCGAGGTTTGACTGTATATATATATATATATATATATATATATATATATATATACACACATATATGTGTGTGTGTGTGTGTGTGTGTGTGAGTGTTTGTATATAAGGGTGTGTCAGACACCCCATGATTCTTAAAATGTTTTTATTTTGTTATGGCGGTATAATAAAAATAATGAAAAAATAATTTAGTTAAAATTTCATGAATTTTGATTAACATTTACCGTGTGTGGGTGTGTGGGTATCTTCACACATATATATATCCCCTCCGGGTCTGGAATGAGGCCCTACCCCTGTGGAGGAGTTTAAGCATCTCATGATCTTGTTTACGAGTGAGGGAGGATGGAACGGGAGATCGACAGGCAGCCTCTGCCTAAAGTGGAGCTTGTACTGCTCCGCCGTGGTGAAGAGGGAGCTGAACCGGAATGCAAAGCTTTCAATTTACCAGTCAATCTACGTTCCAACCCTCATCTATGGTCACAAGCACAAGTGTGCCTCTGTCCGTCAGCAGTATAAATGTTTGCCCTCAAAAACATGCTGGGATCTCCAGCCAGTTAAACTTGTCACCTCACTTTCTTCACTTCACTTAATCCTTAACATCCGGGGATGTTGTTGGGGCGCCTTCATGGTGAGACTTGGGCTGATTTTGGCCTGGTGGCGCCCATCCCTCTCCAGGTCGTAGAAACACGCTGACGGCTTTGCAGCCTACTTTTTATGAAAGTCAGCAATGGTTCTTTTACATGCCTCTCACCATAGACAGTGAGAGACATGGCCTGCCTTTGATAACCCAGTTAGCTGCACTGGGGGCACCTCACTTTACGACACATAAATCAGGATAGTCTCTGAGGAGTCAGAAATCTCAGGTGTAAAATTTCAACAGACTTTACTTTTCCCCTTTTCTTTGGGGGGGGGGGTTAATGAAATTATAAATATTTATTGTTTCTGAAAATTAATCATGGCATTTATACTGGAGCACGTGACATTAAAAAAGCACCGGCAATGAATAATTTGTATACTGTACTCAATTGTTATAGTATTGGCATTACTAGTTTTAAATTTAAATCCACTGGTGCCCCACAGTGCAGCGGGTTATCAAAGGCCAGCCATGTATCTATCTCACTTGTCTGTGGTGAGATGCATGTAAAAGAACCTTTACTGACTTTCATCAAGAGTAGGCTGCATAGCTGTCAGCATATTTCTGCCCTGTGATGTCCTGGCGAGCTGTGCGGCGGGTGTACTCTGCACTCACCCAGATTTGGCTGAGATGGGTGCCCGCTTCCCCATGACCCTAAATAGGATTAAGCATTTCAGAAAATGAATGGATGAATATTGCACACCAGTTTATTACAATTAAATGATGAATATTCTTGACTATAAAGACACATTCTCACTCTCTTATTACCTTACCGCTTACCGTTAGCTGACTTTGAACTCGCAGTACAGCACACACCCATTTACAGTCACCTTCACATCTCGAGGCAATTTGGAAGAGCCAGTTACTTTAATGTACATGTCGGACCCGTGGGAGGAAACCAGAGCACCTTGAGAAAACCCACACAAAGACTGGGAGAACATGCAAACGTCACACAAAAACAGCACGCTTGAGACTCGAATCCAGGACATTCTTGCTGTGAGATAGACATGCTAACACCCATACCAGTTTTGTCCATATTATAATTAAAGTATTTAACGACTGTTTTACAGTAGATGATGACCTCTAAGCCCCCAGCTCTGAACCTTTTTCTCATAATCATTGGTATTTAATACACAAAGAATGATTTCACAAACTCATTTCAATACAATAATTTTTTTACTTCACTCTGAATATACTGTATATGAATGAAATGTCAGATAATAAAGTGGTTCAGAAAATAAATTAATGTATTTTCCATAAGCAGTATTTTGAATATATTATTTGCATCCACTCAAGTTCAAATAATAATTTGGTATACTTGAGAGAGAGAGAGAGAGAGAGAGAGAGAGAGAGAGAGAGAGAATGAATAAAATTCAGCAACACTATTGACCAGACATCTGATTTGATCACCATGTCTGCCAATCATGAGGAATTACTAAAGTGTAACACATATACTGTACACGGAGATATACAACCAAACACGCTAACTCAAGAAATATTTATCCTTCTCAGAATTTCGACTACAAATATATCTCCACCATCTTGATTCCCATAAAAGACTTGGCCAAACCAAGATGGCAACCAGTTTAACACTCGTTGGGACATGTGCATCGGTTCTGTCTGTCATTCTTTGTGACGACACAGAGCCATTTCCGGTTCCCTTTGGCCTGTTCATTACCAAGATACGTTCAACGAATACGGGATTAAGTTAGAAGAACGGTTGTGAATGGGTGAATTAATTTCTTAAATACTTAATTTAAAAATATATATATTTTACGGATTACAAACGGATGCTTTGGGTGTATTCATCCGTTAACTCTATGTATGTAGTCGTCCCCCAACAACTTCAAAAATGGTTCCTTCCCGGAAGTGATGTAGGTCCTCGACGACTTAGAGAATGTCTTTTGCTACGAAAACACTAGACGCGTGAGGTTTATAGGCACGGACGAATAATATTTAGGTTTTTTATATGTATAAATACTGAATTTGCATTATATTGTTAAGTATATTTAAAATCAGGGTTTCTGATTCCCGCTCTGTGTGAAACGTCGAGAGGAAATATTAACCATTTAGTTCGCTCATTCATTCAAACGGCACGCGCCGAGACAGTTCTACAACCGCTAACAAAGGAAACTGCCATACCAGGCCAGGCTACTGTCTGCTCGCTTGTATCATTGTAATAACTTTCAAATTCTTCGAAGAATAACGTTGAGTTTTCACAAATAAGGTGATCTTCCAAGATTTTTAAATAAATAACTTTCAATAAACTTTTATATTTTAAATGCTATTTAGCATTAGCGTGCTAGTATCTAATTTCGATTAGCTAGCATTAGCGGTCGGACTTAAAAAAAAACAACAACTCAGTTTCCTTCTTTAAAATGTTTTTTTAATTAGAACAGAGATGGCCGATATGTACATTCGCGTGGCTGAGGAGGAGAACGAGGAGCCGATGGAGATTCCCACGGAGGATGACGGCACGGTGCAGTTGTCCACATTATCGGCGCAGTTCCCGGGCGCGTGCGGCCTGCGTTACCGGAGCCCTTTATCTCAGTGCATGCGCGGTGTGCGCTTGGTGGAGGGAGTGCTGCACGCGCCGGAAAATGGCTGGGCTAATTTGGTCTACGTCGTCAGTTACCCGAAAGGTTTGTGTCGAAAATGTTTTTTTTATTTTTTTTATAACAACTCGCATTTCTCCGTTATACACACGGGACCGTTAATAATAGTCACCAAGACAACTTTTTTAAAACACAGCTTTTGCAGCTCAGGCTTTTTGCACGGTATCCGATTACTTTTTTATTTATCTTAAGCATTATTATGCATGAAATATTTATATATTTTTATATAGATATATATATATATTTATTTATTTATTGCGGGGATATTAAAAAGTGTCTACAAGCATTGTAAAACTGAACCTTTCTGTTTAAGTGGTCCATCAAACGGGCCAAAAAAAATCATTAGGACTTTTAATTTGAATTCTGGCTTATTTTGAAAATATACTTAAAAAAAAAAAACACGTATAGGGGATGTGGACAGAAACATTGTAATAAGACAGTTGGAAAGAACATATCATAAATGAAAATATTTAAAACGATTCCAAAGCCATGCTAAGGTTTTATGGAAGTTTTATTTTGCAATGTAACTAAATTGTTTTGAAAATTGCTCGGATGGGATTACAAAACAATAGAAAGCTGCATAATCTGTTAATGATGGAACATTACTTCACATTCCGGCTTTAATGTAATTTATTTTAAATGATATATATATTGGTTAATTATTTTAGCGTACTTGAGAATCCACCTTTTGTTATTTAATAAATAAACTACCAGGGGACCACTGATCAATTTTTCAGTGCATGTGGGGTTCATGTGCCCCAAAACCATAGGTGTTACTGACTTCAAAATCAAATGCAGATTCAGGAAAAATAAACTTCAAGGCATTACAGAAAAAGTTTACCCAGTGTGTATGTATGCTATTAAAATAATGAGGATTTTTTTTTAAAAAAAAAAACTGAATTTTTTAGAAGAAAGCACTCCTTATTCTCTTCTAAATTTAAAGAATCGGCCGACAACAAGCGCAAAATGGATGAGATAGATGGCTCTTCAGCAAAGATGAAGCGGGGAGACCAGAAAACGTCTGATCTGATTGTGTTGGGTTTGCCTTGGAAAACTACAGAGCAGGACCTGAAAGACTACTTTAGTACTTTTGGTGATGTCATCATGGTGCAGGTAAGTTTCTGATAATTATATGGACAGAACATGTTCGTGTGTTTCTTGATTTGTATTGTGAAGTGAAGATTTTGTCTTTGCACACAATGCCATAACTCGGTTCGTATTTTTGCTTTCAGGTAAAACGGGATGCAAAGACTGGAAATTCAAAAGGATTTGGGTTTGTTAGATTTGCAGACTGGGAGAGCCAGGGAAAAGTGATCACCCAGCGGCACATGATTGATGGGCGGTGGTGTGACTGCAAGCTGCCCAACTCACGGGTAAATAAGAACATGTGACTTGTTCAAATTTTATTGGTGTGCTGCAATGCTACACACCCAACCACTTGTCACATACCACATTTTATAGCAAGGTCCTGATGAGCCAATGAGGAGCAGGAAGGTGTTTGTTGGCCGGTGCACTGAGGACTTGACTTGTGATGATCTGCGCCAGTTTTTCTTGCAATATGGCGAGGTCACGGATGTCTTCATCCCTAAGCCTTTCCGAGCTTTTGCTTTTGTGACCTTTGCCGATGACCAGGTGTGTAATGTTGGTCGCTAACTTGGGCTTGGCCAAACACTGAATAACTCACGAAGAAGTGAAGTAATATTTGTCATCTCTCTTGCACAGGTTGCTGCTTCTCTTTGTGGGGAGGACTTAATCATCAAAGGTGTGAGCGTTCATATATCCAATGCTGAACCCAAGCACAGCGGCAGAGGGCACATGATGGATCGGATCCGCTATGGGAATGGTTACGGTGCTCAGGCTTTTGCAAGCAGCCGCAGTAGCTCCAGCAGCCTGGGAAACTTCAGCAACTTCAACCTGAACCCGGCCATGATGGCTGCGGCTCAGGCTGCCCTGCAGAGTAGCTGGGGGATGATGGGAATGTTGGCGCAACAGGGTCAGTCAGCTACATCTGGCTCGAGCGCAAGTGGTGCAACCTCTGCCCGAGACCAGACGCAGTACAGCACAGGAAACAGCAACTACGGCAGCAGCTCGGCTGCACTTGGCTGGGGTGCAGGCTCTAATGCTCCTGGCACTGGGAGTGGGTTTAATACAAGCTTTGGCTCCAGTATGGAGTCCAAGTCTACAGGGTGGGGAATGTAAATAATGGGTCTAACCCCCCCCCCCCCTTTTTTTTTTTTCTTTTTCTTCTTGAAGTGTTGGTATTTTTAGTGTGTGTTTGGTAAGTATTTTCTGAGAGACTTTTTTGTGCATTGCAGGAGTGGGAGCAGGAGCAGTTGGGGAGTTTGGGGAGACCAGAACGCCTTTTGTTTTATTTTTTTTTTTCTACATTTAAACAGAATATTAATTGGGGATTAAAGTTTAAGATGGGCAATGTTACACAAATGTTATCTATTGTACGAATTACTTTGTCTTTATGCTGTATTGGTTAAGAAAATATTTCAACTAGATTCTTAAAAATGCATGTGGTTTAATAAGTGGAGAGAAGTGCATGTTTTACAGGCCACCAGTTTTGTACATCATGGAAAAAGCTTTTTTTTTTTTTTTTATATAAAGCTTGCATTGGGAAGAATCTGGTTGAAATGTACATGTTTTATTTGCAGCAAGATGAATCTAAAAAGCCTTCATCGAAATCTCTTCTGCAGTTGCCATCTGTGGGGTTTTGCCTGAGAAGAAGGCCCTCTGTGGCAGCACTGTGCGGCTGAGATCATAATCCCATCTTCATGTCTTAAAGCTCTCATCGCTCGACTCGCTGACATGGTGGGTGTCTCTCTTTTTTTTTTTTTTTTTTTAAAAAAAGTCAACTTTTTTCTGATTTCACCAGAACTGTACAGAAAATGAACATTTTTTACAACTGTTGAGTGCGCTTGGTGGTGGCGAAGAGTGAACGAACGGAGAGAAAGGAAGGCATGGAAGAGAGCGAGCGAGCGAGCGAAAAAGACTGATGCGAGTGCGATGAAAGAGCTAAAATGTGACTGGGTGGCTTTTGTGAGCGCGTGAATGAGAGCTTGTTGACACTTCCCAGCCTCACCTTATACACAGCCCCATGAACAGATGGACAATTAGTCTGCCTGTATGTGAAGGATCACATTTTCCCTCCTAGGCTTCCCATTTTGCTTTTCTCCTATCATATACTGACAATGTGCTTAAATGGCTAGTGGAATGTTGTGGTGATTTTTTTTTTTTTTTTTTTTTTTTTTGGTCTTGCTTCTATAAAACTGATCTGAATGGTGTGTGTGTGCTTTTCCTTGTGATTTGACCCGTAAGTGTGAACTTGTGGATGACCTCTTCAGTGACCGCTGAGGGGGTGGGAGAACGAGTGATTGTGTAAGTGAGACCTGTATGTTGAGTGATGTGAGTGTTGTGAAATTTTCTTCTCGATACCTTTTTGCTTAATATTTTCCAAAAAAAAAAAAATAGCTTGTGAAAAAGGAGTGATCCAATAAAACTTAATTTGAATATCTTTTTTAATACTTTTACCTCAAATGAGTAATATGAATGGGGGAAAAGAAAAATCTAAAAACTAACTGAATTCACACGTTTAGGGGCCTGGAAATGGCTGGCTGCAGGTTGCATCTGAACCCCAGGTGGAAAGTGTTTGGGGACGGAGGAAGATGGAGGAGTGTCTGGTTTCCCATTACAGCATTAGCGTCTCCGGTAACAGAAAATACAGACTGTAGAATGTAGCCAACCCACAGTCACCACAATGTTAGTCTTCATTGTTTGAGCCAGATCAAGCTTGGTCTGAGCAGTATCTTGGTCTTGGAAAATATTTTAATACAGGAATAATTAGACTCAATCTGGATTAAGAACATTTGGGCCTCATTCATGAATATTCAAATTTATGGGTTTTTTTGTTCTTAATTTGCTCTACAAACTATGCTGGTGTCATTATGTATGGTTAAAACTTTGTATTTGTTTGCTGCCAAGTCAAAACCAGCTTAGTGAACGTCCCATAAAAAGACATGGGAGCGCATGTACACGAAGGTGGAAGTATGAAAATCCAAGGGAGGGAAGATTATTTTATTTTATTATTTTAATTATTTGTGAAGTGCAAATTCAGCTGTGGATTGTAAATTCCAGATATTGATCTATTCAGTAGCGCAAATAGCAAAACTGCTTTGCCCTGATATTAGATGAATAATAATTTAAAAAAAAAAAAAAAAAAAACAGCGGTGTGCTGTTGCTATGCATGTACCTCTTGGTTCCATGAAGCCCAGGGCAGACACTAGCCTCCCTGAACATCATGTCGTACCAGGTTTTAGTGTCCTGTATGGGGCTGCAGTGCTGGCAAAAAGTGGTCAACAGCTCCATGAGAAAAGGTCTTGGTAGCTGACATCAGTTTGGACTTGGAAGATGAAACCTCCAAGTATATGAGCTGCAATTTATTCTAATCGCAATAAATAAGACTATAAATACTATTGTGGCCGCATTTTTTTTGGTGAATGGATTGGTTTGCATTCAATTTTTAAATCGTGGTTTTCAGAGAACGAATTTTTCATCAAATGATTTGTGATGCTTTCAACATAATTAAGATTACAATTTAAAAATTTTACTACAGTATAGTTACTGATCTCAAAATATGGATTATAAATAAAATTATAAAGGAGGTGAATGGTAGCTATTTAGTGATGTCACTTGAAGGGTGTGTTTGTGTTCATAGTGATGTTATCGCTGATTAATGCCTATGAAAGTGCAGAACTCGGTTTTAAGAATGATTCATGAATGAGGCTCAATATTCTGGGGCAGAATGGCAATGATTGCAAAACACTGGTTTTATTCCAAATTGGAGTTTATGCAACAATTGCTGTCAGTAGTATCTCAATTGGCGGGGGGGTTGAAACGGAGAAATATGGTTTTTAAGAGGTCCCTATTCCAGATATTTTACAATTGGCTCACTCTTCAACTCTTGTTTTATGCAGTGACAACTTAATTTCACAGGCAGAAATGTTTTGCATCTTCTATATTACAATAAAATACATAATCCTGATGTATGGCTCTGAGTAATTAATTGATGTCTTTTTTTTTTTTTTTTTTTTAATGAACCTTGTATTTTGTCCGCATTGGCTGTGCCAAGAACTGCATTTCCTGCAACTGGTTGTGAGTCAGTTCTCATCCCTGGCATCAGTTTCCTCCATCTCGTTGCTTTTTCTTTTTGAAGAATTTTTCTTCCTCTTCTTCGTCTCCTGGTTTAGTGCCAGTTCTTCACTCTTTTGCTGGATGTGTCTGGACTACAGCAGCCGTAAACATAGTATAAAGAAAATGTTTTAAACAAATGAATAATAATTAAAAAAAAAAAAAAGGATTTACTAGTAAGCCCGTTTTGGTGCACTTCAAAGATTCATACCAGTGCTGTGGTCCGCCTTGCTAAAAGTTTAACATCATCCACATTGATCGTCTGTCTTTTGGCATGTCTGCAAGGAGGACAAACAGTAGGCACAATTTTGCAGGTCTGTAGTCGTGCTGTCGGATCCAGAGGTACATGAACCATGTTTTCTCAATCCTGGATGTAACGTTACACTCGAATCTTTTTGCATGTTGATGGAATGACGTATTCAGTGGCAAACACTACAATGTGTCCTACAATGCTACATACTGTAGCTGCTTCATAGTCAGAATTGGGAAACCGTGCAGGAAGTAGGTTATATTTACCTCGCAAAGGCTTCCAGATCTTTTGCAAATATCTCTACAAAGAAGAAAGACCATGAAGACAGGGTTAATAAAGCCACAATGTTGATAAGGAAATAAATCAGTGTTACTTACCACATTGTCTGAAAGTAGTTTCAGCAATTGCAGCCACCGCTTGCTTGCTGATCTCCTTCTCACACTCGGCTGCTGTGCTCTGACAGAGTTTACTGACTGTGTAGTGGACAGCTGCTTTCAGTCTCTATGATATTAAAGGGGAAAATCATTTGGATCGAGCAACTTCTCAGCTATAAGGGCAGATTTCTTCATCCTTGGTTTCTGAAAACATTTTGGGTATTACTGGTCTTTCGCACTGTAAAGCACGGAGGAGCTCAACAATCTGGGATTCTGGCTTTAAATTTCAGAGGTATGAAGAACTCGATCACTTTCAAAAAGTTCTTAAAGGTGTCTACATTTTTTTTTCATCCTTTCTGATATCGGCACATGGCTTAACAACATTACTTTTACATCAAATAATATTTTTGATAAAGAAGGAAAGCCAGCCACAAAATAAACCTCTCAACCTGACCTATTCAAACTGGTTAAAAAATGACGTGGTTGAAATGGATTATACACTGAAATGTTGCACTCTGATAACTGATCAGTCAAAAACTGGGTCTCGAATTCAATTCAATACACTATATCAGTGGTCCCCAAACTACGGCCCACCTCCACATTTGACCCGGCCCCCTGAACAATACCAGAGATGCATTATGATTTTTTTTTTTTTTTTTTTTTTTTTTTTTAGTCTAGCCATGCAATCAAGACGAATACACACCTAGAACATGACATTCTATTCCACCCTTCTGCTGTTTGCGCCCCTATCCGGACCCCCCCCCGAAACGAAAATCCTAGACTCCCCCTGTCAAATCGAATGGAATAATGGTGAAAAGGTTATGGAAGAGAAAAGCTGATTCAGAATGCAGAGTATTTAACCTGCAGTGGACAAACAATTATTTTTTTGTTCAATGCAAAGAAAACGTTTGTGTCATCTGTCAAGAGGCAGTGGCGGTATTCAAAGAATACAATCTGCGCCGACATTCTGAATCTCGTCACAAAGACGAGGATGATCCCTTGCAAGGCCAAATGCGAGTAGACAAACTCTCAAAGCTAAAAAGTGGACCATTAGCTCAGAAGAATATGAATAAATAATGGAAGATTTAAAAAAGCAACACACACACTGGATGTTCGGTACTGACTTGGGCAGTGCTGGCCTAGTGGTATGGGGTGCTGGATCACTAATCCAAAAGGTTGGCGTTTCGAGTCCCACTCTCCACAGGTTGTCACTGTTGTGTGCCCCCCCACCCCCACCCCCCCAAGCTAACTGAGTGATCAAAGGCCGGCCATGTCTCTCACTGTCTAGGGTGTGAGGTTCATGAAAAAGAACCATTGCTGACTTTCGACAAGAGTAGCTGCAAAGCCTTCAGCGTGTTTCTGCTGGCCTGGCGAGCTGTCTGTCTGGGGTGTACTCTGCCCTTGCCCAGGAATTAAGATTAAGCGGTTACCGAAAATGAACTAAATTGCCATCTTTAAGCAGGATTTCTCAAACATTTTCCTTTTTGTATGGGATTCTTGGAGCTCAGATTTACTTTTTCATGAATGTAACGCAGTTATGTTCATTCTTTAAATATGTACAGTGACGTATTGGCCATTTATTAGCTGGATTTGTTCTTGGACTTTGCACCAATCAAAACTACCTGTATTAGGGCCAAATTCATCACTTCTAGGCTCATATTACAAAGCTCATTAAACCCATTCCATACACACACAGTATATATATGTATGTATGTATGTATCAACTAATATATATATTTATGTAACAATAAAAGACCTGAAATATTTCAGTTGGTGTGCAATGAAGCTAAAATATATGAAAGTTTAAAATGGATTGCACACCAACTGAAATATTTCAGGTCTTTTATTGTTTTAATACTGATGATTTTGTCATACAGCTCATGAAAACACAAAATTTCTATCTCAAAAAATTAGCATATCTTGAAAAGGTAGTCTAACCGAGCTATTAATCTAATCATCTGAATCAACCAATTAACTGTAAACACCTGCAAAAGATTCCAGAGGCTTTTAAAAACTCCCAGCCTGCTTCATTACTCAAAACAGCAATCATGGGTAAGACTGCCGACCTGACTGCTGTCCAGAAGGCCATCATTGACACCCTCAAGCAAGAGGGTAAGACAGAAAGAAATCTCTGAGCGAATAGGCTGTTCCCAGAGTGCTGTATCAAGGCACCTCAGTGTGACGTCTGTGGGAAGGAAAAAGTGTGTCAGAAAACGCTGCACAACCAGAAGAGGTGACCGGACCCTGAGGAAGATTGTGGAGAAGGGCCGATTCCAGACCTTGGGGGACCTGTGGAAGCAGTGGACTGGGCTACAGGTGCCGTATTCCTCAGATCAAGCCACTTTTGAACCAGAAACAGTGGCAGAACCGCCTGATCTGGGCTACAGAGAAGCAGCACTGGACTGTTGCTCAGTGTTCCAAAGTACTTTTTTCAGATGAAAGCAAATTTTGCATGTCATTTGGAAATCAAGGTGCCAGAGTCTGGAGGAAGACTGGGGAGAAGGAAATGCCAAAATGCTTGAAGTCCAGTGTCAAGTACCCACAGTCAGTGATGGTCTGGGGTTCCATGTCAGCTGCTGGTGTTGGTCCACTGTGTTTTATCAAGGGCAGGGTCAATGCAGCTCGCTATCAGGAGATTTTGGAGCACTTCATGCTTCCATCTGCTGAAAAGCTTTATGGAGATGAAGATTTTCATTTTTCAGCACGACCTGGCACCTGCTCACAGTGCCAAAACCACTGCTAAATGGTTTACTGACCATGGTATTACTGTGCTCAATTGGCCTGCCAACTCTCCTGACCTGAACCCCATAGAGAATCTGTGGGATATTGTGAAGAGAAAGTTGAGAGACACCAGACCCAACACTGCGGATGAGCTTAAGGCCGCTATCGAAGCATCCTGGGCCTCCATAACACCTCAGCAGTGCCACAGGCTGATTGCCTCCATGCCACGCCGCATTGAAGCAGTCATTTCTGCAAAAGGATTCCCGACCAAGTATTGAGTGTATAACTGAACATAATTATTTGAAGGTTGACTTTTTTTTTATTGGTCGGATGAAATATGCTAATTTTTTGAGATAGGGATTTTTTTTTTTTTTTTTTTTTTTGCCAAACTCATCAATATGAAAACAATACAAGGCTTGAACTACTTCAGTTGTGTGTAATGAATCTAAACTATACGAAAGCCTAATGTTTATCAGTACATTACAGAAAATAATGAACTTCATCACAATATGCTAATTTTTTTTTTTTAGAAGGACCTGTGTGTGTGTGTGTGTGTATAGATAAGTGTAACATACATAAACTCTTGGTCAGACTTCACTTGCTGATCCACAGCACTCTTGCTAACAGCCAGGCATTGTTATTACTTAACATTTCCCAACACTTCTGGTACAAACAAACTGAAAAGCTACTTGAACTGTATTTCAATCACGGTGGCACAGTGGCTAGTACGTAACCACCAACACCAAGAAGGTTCTGGGTTCAAGTCCCGAGTTCGACAGAGGTGTTTCTGGGTGAAGTTCGCATGTTTTATTCTCCTTTACAGTCCAAACACGTGCACATTAGGCTTTGGCTGTTCCAGACTGCGCCTAAGTGTGTGTGTGTGTGTGTTGCCCTGCAATGGTCTGAAGAGCTGGTCAGATTGTACCTCACGTTTGCTCAGTGTCGGCTGAGAGGCTACAGGTCTCCCAACCCTGATAGGATTAAGCGGCTGGACGAATGAATTAACGGATGAGAAAGAGAGTTTAAACTTCTTAAAACATTGTACTGCTCATTTGTTAAGGTATTAACGACACTTGAACTGAAAAACAAGTATAAAATAAAAAAAATAATTAAATATAGCTTTACCACAACACTACACATGCATCCTGTGTGTCTGTGTGCGCGCGCGCGCGCGGGAGGTTTATTTATCATTAGTTTTCAGAATGTTCTTACCTGAGTGTACGCCTCTTTCTCATCCATTACGATTCACTGCACGTCTTTTAACACCAGATTACTTTTACATTGACTAATTTTTGCTGAAGTAAGAAGTTTGGCCACAAAATAACCCCGACTATATGCTATTTGGTTAAAAATTGCGCGGTTGAAGCGGTTTATACGCTACAAACTGTTAACAGCGCCCTCTGCAGGCCTGGAGTAAACGAGTGCATTTCTGTGAATAGCAATCTCTGATTCACTCATTTATTTCCCCCAAACTGTTTAATTCTGGGCTCACTGGGAACAGGAAACTAGAGTTTATCACAGCTCACCAAAACATTGCAGGGAAACACACACACAACGAATCACACTTACACACGAATCACACTAATACGTATTTGCCACCAGCCAGCCCTTCATGATATGAAGTAGGTATGCCAGAGCAGGGAAACACTAAAATGTTCAGAACCAGTTTCAGACCAGGTTTGGCAACCACTGCTTTAGATTCATATCACTCCAAATGATGTGGTCCAACTACTGATTCCTGAGTATTTCTTTCTTTTAATACTGTTGGGCTTTTTAATAGTGGCTCATCAGGCCGGTGCTTATCCCCGGTTTCCGTACCGTGAAGCGACCAGGAGTTCAACTCCTCCTGGATGGGATGCCAGTCCATCGCAGGTTACCTTCCCAGTATATTTTTACTGGTGCCCATTTATACTGCTGGGTGAACAGAGGCACACATGTCGTTAAGACCTTGCCCAGGGGTCTTAGCACAGTGGGGGGATCTAACTGGGATTCGAACCCATAACCTCCCGACCATGAGCCCAGCACCCTAACCACTACACCACCGGCCCCTAGGCCGGGCATTACTGGGCAGTACTCCTCCCTTTCTTCAGACCCGTCACTCGTCCTGGCAGCAAATGTGTGGCAGACATGTCTGTGCACCTTACTGGATTATTCAGTTTCACATTACATCATGATATACAGTAAATTTTCCCCTGCTCCAGTTTACTTTAAAAATAATTACACATCATTATTTGACATGGTGAAAAGCTCTCAGCATGTGTGAGCATAAACACTAGATGATGATTCATGCTACCCTTGGCCTTTATCCAGTGTACATAGAAAAGTGCATCGCATTGATGCGTAATTAACATTCAGTCTTCTATTAGCAGATTTGTTCATTAGCATAAATCAGAACATAATTCTTTGTTTTTGTAAATTATTATGAATCACCAGACTGTTCTATTGGTATATATTAAACTACTCATCATTTACTGTCCATCAAATTAGTGCCGACTGTTCTATTATGCCAGCGGCTGCCATCTACCTGTAGTGATACCTTCCACTTCATGCCTCTCGTCACAGTATCTTTAAATTTTAGGTGAGGTCTTCCCTGGTCCCCCTTTTGATTGCAAAGTTCATTCACCGTTTCAGTTTCTGAACAGTTCAGTTCATTTTCTGTAACCGCTTAATCCGAATTGGGGTCGCTGGGAGGCTGGTGTCCATCCCAGCCTACTTCGGGCAGGGGCAGAGTACACCCTGGACAGCTCGCCAGGCTATCGCAGGGCAGAAACACGCTGACGGAATGAATGAATCTTCACCGGTCCTTTGGGAAGGAGGTGACCAGCGCAAACCATGGTAACCCAGAGGACATTCAAGCCAGTATGATATTTTTTCAAGAACAATTTTATCGATCTGTATGCAATTTTCATTTAACTGCAACCAACCTTTTTTTTTTTTTTTTTTTGCTGGACTAGTAACACTCTCTGGGACATGCTGGCATTTATGTTTGATGCAGTCGCTGACTGGTTTGTTTTCGCTGATTTTGGGTGGCGCCACAGTGCACCTGATTGGAGTGGTCCAGCACAGACCTTAAGACATACAGTATTATGTGTTTGATTCCACCAGGATGTCCAGACACACGCTCCTGATATACGAAAAACTTTGTTGGGTAACCAGTTTCATCATCGGTTTTTCAACCACAAAGCAGGTTATACTTCATGACATGTTCCCCGTACCAGGCAGGTTCTGACCTGACCTAAAACTACGATATTACTAGTACAGTACAGTATTATACGATGAGTAGTATTGGTACATAATATATGTAAAAAATAAAATCTATGAAATGTGTCATATTTGTTTGTCAATGATTAGCATTTCATTATATTTTACATTGTTAAAAAATAGGGGCAGCACAGTGGCATAGTGGTTCGCATGTCTGCCGAGAAAGTCCTGTGATTGAGTCCTGGACTCGGCGAGGTCATTTCTGTGTGGAGTTTGCATGTTCCCCTTGTGCTTGCGTGGGTTTCCTCCGGGTGCTTCGGTTTCCTCCCACATTCCAAAGACATACACCTTTAGCTCATGGTTATTCCCATTTGCTCCTAGGTGTGAGTATGAGTGGCTGGGTGTGTGTTGGCCCTGTATTGGATTGATGAGCTGTTCAGGGTGTACCTCACCTTTGCCTAGAGTTGCCTGATAGACTCCAACTTCCCCTATGACCCTGGTAGGATTGAGTGGTTCAGCAAATGAACGAACTAATCAATATTTTAAAACTGTTGAATAATTGACGTGTGTGTGTGTGTGTGTGTGTGTGTGTGTGTGTGTGTGTGGGCGCGCACTTCACTTGGACGTCCACAAGATGGTGCTGTTTGCAAAGTTCATGTGAAATGGCCTTTATTCTATGACTATCCTTTTTTATTCTATAAAATCCTTCAAGAAGACCAGCACAATTCTGGTGAGTGTGATTCCTCTTCCTTTAATTATTTCATATTAGAATCAGTTTGTTTCTTATACAGGGTAATGAATTTTACTGTCTGTCCACATGCTTTCTTATAAAATGTTTTTCTTTAGTGCAAGACTAACACATAACCTTTGTGCATATTTGTATCTCCACAGCGTGTTTACAAAATGTTTCATTACTTCTTGGTTCATGCAGCTTTTCAGAGCAGTAGATGGCTCCCACGGGACCAACGGCTGAAATTGTGAGCTGTTGATTTGAAACCGACTCCTGAAACATTTAGAAATGCTTGACTTGTTCAAAAACAAATTCCGAACAGATAAGAACTGATGCATGATGCTAAGTGACTTGTGTTTTGTTTGTGTATCATCATAGTCATGTCTTGACATTTTGCATTTCTGTACTTCTCTGCTTTTACAGTCAAATAGTGCTTTTTATTTTTGTGGTGCTTTTTCTGACACCCCAGGTTTACATATTGACAAGGCAAGTCATAACAATGTATTATATGATCCTTTATGTATTGTAATATTAACAGAATGAATTTAATCAGTTTTTTAATATTAAGAGCTAGAAATAATCTATTTTTGTTTGTTTGTATGTATGTACGTTTCTAATAATGGCAAAAGTAACACACATTTTTAACAATGCTTTCTTGGTATATAAATATAAATGCTGTATTTACAGGCCGAAGTCTTCCCGCTATTGTGAAAAGCCGCTTTTGAACAACCTCATAGCTCTGATTGTGTTTTCATTCATGGCTACAGGTGGTCATCCACCATCATTCGAATTATTCCACATTGTTTTCTGCGATATGAAAAGTAACAGATCTATCACGATTTCTGTGTCCACCAAAGGTTTAGCAGTGACCCTTACTCTCACTGACCCTGTACCCAAGGGTATCAGAGCAGCTTATCACACATTCGGCGTGCTCTCATTCACTCAGGGACTTTGTACCATCATTCTCACCTTCAGTGCTCCCCAGTGTGTGAGTGTGTTTACTTCTACTAAATGCCAGTTGCAGTCATTTGTAAATCCCTTAAGAGTTTTGCTGTCATCGTAATACATTATACATATATATATATATATATATATATATATATATATATATATATATATATATATATATATATATATATATATATATATATATATATATATATATATATATACATATATATATATATATATATATATATATATATATATATATATATATATATATATATATATATATATATATATATATATATATATACATACACACACATATATATATATATATATATATATATATATATATATATATATATATATATATATATATATATATTGTTTTTACAGAAGAGTACCACACCAGAGCTTTATCTCTTTTCACTGGTATTTTCATGGGCTTGTATTATGTCAACAGGTAAACACGTGCAATCAGTTCTCATTTAAAGCACAAAGTAGAATACTGTACTGTATGTTGACACAGAATGACATCACTGAATTGCATCCCATAATACTGACTATCTTAACCACAGTTAATATCTGTAATAAAATGTTATTTTATAACACGAGTCATGAATAAAGACTAATAATAATAATAATAATAATAATAATAATGATTCTCATCAACATTGCAAGCATGAAACTAACTCATGGATTTCTGCACATCTCTCCACAGCATTCTTTGTGATAAGAGGTTGTCTTTGGATGTTCTACAGAAACTGTGAAGCACGCCTGTAGGCTGGTGTGTCAGCCAGTGTCTGGTTCATTGCTTCATACAGATCCATATATTATTCAGAGCCCCGTGTTGAGTTTGAGATGGATGTTGGTTAGATCCTGTTACAAAGGATCTTGCTTGACAACTTGCTTTGCTGTATGAAAAGACTTTCAAAACAACTCAAGCAAAGTACAAGGATCCCTCACTTTACGCGGTTAATTGGGACCGAGATCCCCCCCCCGCGACCACCAAATTCCGCTAAGTAGGATTAACCCCTCCTGACTGATGTATAAGTACTGTACATGTATATGTGTATATAATATCAATAAATACACATTCAATACTATAAATGTTTATAATAACAATTAAACATTCAAAAATAATGCATAGGATGTAAATAAAATATAAATACACACATACAGACGCACGTATGCACACTTCACAACAATGTAAGTACAGTAGTTTTGTTGGGGGTTTTGGGTTGTTGTTTTTTGTTTTGTGTTTGTGTTTTTTTTTTTTTTTTTTTTTTGCCTAATTGGCCTTGTTTTGCAGAATTTTCCTGAACTTTCCCCCCCTATTCCTCCTTAATTTCCTTATTTTTTAATTCGATGAATATTAAAAAAAAAAAAAGCATGATGCAGTGAAGCCGCATGAATTGAAGCACGAATTAGCGAGGGATCCCCGTATATACTTCTGTGGATAAGTAGACTGTACACTGTGTGTGAATTATATATTCATTCAAGATATATATTTTGTACATTTCATTCATTCATTTTCTGAACCGCTTAATCCTAATTCGGGTCACAGGGAGCCTGGTGCCTATCTCAGCCGACTCTGGGCGGGGGCAGAGTACACCCTGGACAGCTTGCCAGGCCATCGCAGGGCAGGAACACGCTGACAGCTATGCAGCCTACTCTTGAATAAAGTCAGCAATTGCTCTTTTACATCACTCTCACCATAGACAGTGAGAGACATGGCCGACCATTGATAACCCAGTTGGCTGTACTGGGGTGATAGGAACAACCTGTTGAGAGTGGGGCTTGTACACCCAACCTTAAGATCAGTGATCCGACACCTTTACCACCAGGCCATTACTGTCTTCATTTTGTACATTTATTAAGAATTATTTAATTCAAGGTAGAGGTGGGACTGCATCAAGGATCAGCTCTGAGCCCCTTCTTGTTTGCGATGGTGATGGACAGGCTGACAGACGAGGTTAGGCAAGAATCTCCATGGACTATGATGTTTGCAGATGACATTATGATCTGTAGTGAGAGCAGAGAACAAGTGGAGGAAAATCTAGAGAGGTGGAGGTATGCCCTGGAAAGGAGAGGAATGAAGGTTAGCCACAGAAAATCAGAATACATGTGTGTGAATGAGAAGGACCCAGGAGGAACGGTGATGTTACAGGGAGCAGAGATAATGAAGGTGGAGGATTTTGAATACTTAGGCTCAACAATCCAGAGCAATGGAGAGTGTGGAAAAGAGGTGAAGACGCGTGTGCAGGCAGGCTGGAATGGTTGGAGAAAAGTGTCCGGTGTGATGTGTGATAGGAGAGTGTCAGCAAGAATGAAAGGAAAAGTGTACAAGACGGTGGTGAGGCCAGCGATGTTGTATGGCCTAGACACAGTGGCGCTGAGGAAAAGGCAGGAGGCAGAGCTGGAGGTAGCGGAGATGAAAATGTTGAGGTTCTCTCTGGGAGTAATGAGGATGGATAGGATCAGAAATTAGTACATCAGAGGGACAGCCCATGTAAGATGTTTTGGAGACAAAGTCAGAGAGGCTACATTGAGATGGTTTGGACATGTACAGAGGAGGAATAGTGAGTATATTGGCAGTAGGATGCTGAGGTTGGAACTACCAGGCAGAAGGCCTTGAGGAAGACCAAAGAAGAGATTTATGGATGTGGTGAAGGAAGACATGAAGGTCATTGGAGTAAGAGAAGAAGATACAGAGGACAGGGAGAGATGGAGGCAGATGGTTTGCTGTGGTGACCCCTGAAGGGAACAGCCGAAAGGAAAAGAAGAAGATTTATTTTCATAAACATGCAAAGGGTAATAAGTTACATTGGACATTAAAATATTTGCTGCAGTTAATAATGTTCTAAGGGCAGTGATGGCCCAGTGGTAAGGATGACTTATCCCAAGGTCGAGGTTCAAGCCCCACTATCAACGGATTGTCACTGCTCCACCCCCCAGTGCAGCTAACTGGGTTCTCAAAGGCTGGCCATGTCTCTCATTGTCTATGGTGAGAGGCATGTAAAAGAACCAATGCTGACTTTCGTCAAGAGTAGGGAGCGTAGCCATCAGCGTGTTTCCGCCCTGCAATGGACGGCGACTCTAATTATCATTAAGCATTTCAGAAAATTAATAGTAATGTTCTCAGATGTGTTAATATTATAATATATAAAATATTATTATAATATACTGTACAGTGGTGTCCCAGTGGTAAGGTGCTGACTCCAAGGTTGGGAGTTCAAGCCCTACTGTCAGTGATTGTCACTGCTGTCCCCCCCAGTGCAGCTAACTGGGTTATCAATGGCTAGCCATGTCTTTCATTGTGGTGAGAGGTGTAAAAGAACCATTGCAGACTCTCGTCAAGACTAGGCTGCATAGCTGTCAGCGTGTTTCTGCCCTGTGATGGCCTGGCAAGCTCTCCAGGGTGTACTCTGCCCTCAGCCAAACTGGGAGAACATGCAAACTTCACAGAAAAACACCAAGAAGGATAATCTTGCTGTGAAACAGATATGCGAACGTCCACACCACAGTTCTGCCCATTATATGATAATTAAAGTAATTAATGGCTGCTTTACAGTAGACGATGAGCTCAAAGCCCCCAGCTCTTAACCTTTTCTTTTCTGGTAATCATTGGAATCTAATACACAAAGAATGACTTCACTCACTCATTTCAATACAATTACATATTTTTTTATTTCACTCTGAAAAAAAATGTGGGAAACTGTATAGATATTAAATGAAATGCCAGTTTATAAAGCATTTATCGGTCCAATTACACATTGTGATTTCAGGTAAGATTTTACAGTACCGTGTGTAATACCATTACATTTGTTAATCAACTAAACTATTTCAAACAGAACACATCATCTCGATTCCCATCAGAATGGAAACCAATATAAAAAATGTCTTCTACATGTAAGTTCTTTTAACAAAACTGCATTTGTTTTCCAGACAGTGAACAATTTCATGTTTCAAAGTGGGTATTATCCTTTTTGTGTCAGTTTTACAACACTATGACAAACAATAAGGCACTTTTTCTGAGGTGTGTCGTTGTGATCCATATACAGTTTTGTAGTTTCACTTTCTTGAATGACCCATTAAAGTTATTCATAAAATATAAAACAAGATTTCACCAAACAGGGCAGTGGTGACCCGGTGGTAAGGTGCTGTATTACTGATCCCAAGGTAGGGAGTCGGAGGTTCAAGCCCCACTGTCAATGGCTGTCCCCCCAGTGCAGCTAACTGGGTCATCAAAGGCCAGCCATGTCTCTCACTGTCTATTCTGAGAGGCATATAAGAAAGTAGGCTGCATAGTTGTCAGCGTGTTTCTGCCCTGTGATGGCCTGGCAAGGGCCTCACAGTCCCATGTGTACTCTGCCCTCATCCAAAGTTGTCTGGGATGGGCACCATATTCATAATTAGGATAATGAATGCATAAAAGAATTGAAGAATTGTTGGATATCTTACATACACACACACACACACACACACAGTCACTATTCGAGTTACACCCTAGATCGATTCTGACCAACCAGTTGTAAGTCGGATTGGTCGTAAGTCGGATACTTAACACAACGAAACCGAAACCACCCAGCACTCGATATGAATTCACGTGAAGCGTATTCTTCACCTGCACATTCTTTCAACATGCGAAATAAACTTGTCGCCTTACTTTGCACTGCTCGCAACATCACTTTCACATTTCTTTGCCTATTATCTTCCAACCACATGTACAGCAACTTTTCCATCTCTGCAATCGGTCCTTCACGTTGTTTTGTGATGATAGTTGACTTAATTGGGGCTGCTGCTTTCACTGCTATCTTGTCTGTTCCTTGAACTGTTCCTTGTCCTTCAAAATTGTAGACATTGTGAAGTGGGAGAGATGAAGATTTCACTTTCACTTTCATCTTCGTCTCCAACGACAGTGTCTTCCTTGCTTTCTTGGTAGAATTGCCATCTGATGAATCGGACTTCCTCTTGGGGGCCATGGTAACGGTGTACAGTAAATGAATGTAAAATTGTACTGTAAGCGATGTTACTGCGACGGTATCTAGTCACTGAGTGTAGTGGTAGAATGCTGCGAGTGTGAGATGCTGGTATGCTGCGCTGCCAGACATATACAGTAAACTCATAATAGATATCTGCTAGATGTGGTCGTAGAAATGCAATTGGTAAATTAAGTAACTCATTAATGCGTCGTAACTTTCGGATCGTGAGTGTATGTGTGTGTGTGTGTATATATATATATATATATATATATATATATATATATACACACACACACACACACACACACACACACATATATATATATATATATATATATATATATATACACATACATACATACACACACACACACACACACACACACACACACACATATATATATATATATATATATATATATATATATATATATATATATACATATATACATATATATATATATATATATATATATATATATATATATATATATATATATATATATATATCGCAAATTAATGATGCCTATGAATTAACATATGGGGCCGGTGGTGTAGTGGTTAGGGTGCTGTGCTCATGATCGGGAGGTCGTGAATTCAGATCCCAATGAGACCCTCACTGTGCTAAGACCCCTGGGCAAGGTCTCAACCACAAGTGTGCCTCTGTTCACCCAGCAATCTTAATGGGTACCAGTAAAAATATACTGGGAAGGTAACCTGCGATGGACTAGCGTCCCATCCAGGAGGAGTTGAACTCCTAGTTGCTTCATGCTACAAAATCCAGGGATAAGCACCGGCCTGATGAGCCACTATGGTTTGGGTGTAAAAAGCCCACGGACTTTATCTACCTTTTATGACATAACATATACAATATAATCAACAATAAATTAATAAAATGTATCCTCCTTCAAAAATTTATAGCCAGGAAGCATATCAGGCACATCTTGAACACCAGCATGTCTCGATACTAATTTCATAAGGCAGTTAATTTCTACAACTCACTAAACTGATCCCAGCAGTTAAGTGATTTTAGATTACATGATGTTGTTAAAAAAAAAGAGATTTCCCTTCTCAAAAATTAGCACAATAAACTACTTTGAAATTGAATTTCTTCTCATATTAATATTCACAGTGTCATATTACCCCCTTGTAAACCAATTCAAAGGTATAAGAACAACAAATGAGTATCACAGTGAAATAGAAAATGATGAGCCTATCATCCCAAGGCTCTAAAAGTAGACAAGTGTACAATAACAATGGAAGACATCTCAGCGTTCTTTTTACAGTGATACTGGTCATTTGAAACTACACAACCCAGCGTCTGTTTTTTTTACTCAGTTAAAGAATCCGACGCAGGATTTCTTTGGAAAGAACAATCATTGTACTATCATCACTTTGTGTTAAACAAATTTGAATTGTGTATTACTGTATTTTGAATTGAATTCTGTATTATTTTGGGTCGAATAAAAACATGTATTTAATAATTCAAAGTACTTCATGAAATCCTCAAAACTCTTTTGTTCCTGATATTATGGATAGAAAACTGAATGAACACTGTGGCTATACAGAGTGACCCCCCCCCCCCCCCCCCCAAAAAAAAAAAAAAAAAATTCTCCCACCTTTCAAAGGTATGTGGGGAAAAGAAATAGTCAAATCAATTTGTTATTATTTAGGCATGAAAGTTAATTCAGTCAATTTTATAATTAATGTTTTAATGATGATCATCCAACCATAGTGGCTGTCTGTCTATATATGCTTGGAGGTAAGTATTAAAGGCTGCGATGACTTGATGGTCATGTCAGAAGGATCAATGGCTATCGTAACAGATCGTGGCACCACCTCTCCCGCCTAAGTATCAGTAACCATGTCTAGTGGTTAGAGAAGGAAAAAGGTAGGAAAAATGTGTGGAAGTGGGAGGAGTGAACAGCACCTTCTCCTTCCTCAACCATCATTGTTAAAATGCTCTTGACTAAGTATAGTACTACAAAATTAAAAACAAATAATAATTTAATTATTATTACAACTGTTTTCCATTTACCTTTGAAATCTGGGAGGTATGTTTGCTTCACCTTGTATTACTTTCTGGAATTCCTGAGATGTTCTGGCTTTATCCTAAAAGTGCATCATAGTCTATATACCATATCAGATTCCCTTCTTTTAGCTGTACACTTGTGATTGGATACTTCGGAGTTTCACCTTTAATTCTGCTGAGCTGAACAACAAGTTCATGTTTTCTCTTCCCCATGATCAGCACCCCTACCCTGTGAGCTTTATTGATGGCAGTGAATGTAAGACTCATCCGCTGGTGAGGTTTAACTGGACTTTCAGTTAGGGCCACCAGTTTTTTCCCACTATCATGCACTTTGGTGTCTTGGAACAGGGAAGCAGTGTGACCATCCTCACCAACACCAAGCAGTATATAATGGAAACGAGAACCGTTGATCAGTTGGCTTATTTCCTTCTCATAAAGAAGTGCACCTTCATCTTCCTCCACACACAGACGTTGGTTGAGCTGCACTGGCATAGGATGGATGTTGAAGTAAGGAATGTGGACGTTCTGCAGTAGTTGGTCATGAATGGAATGGAAGTTGGAATCTACCTCAGTGGGTGGCACACATCGCTCATCCGCTAACCACACGTGAGTGCTATGCCACGGGAAGGTGTAGTGGTGCTGTACAAGCTGAAGAAACAGGGCAATAGGACTGGAGCCACCTGACAAGGCCAGGTGAAATTGACCTCCAGCTTGAACTACTTCTTCGGCCATACTATGGAGGTCAGACGCTAGACGCTCTACTAGTTCTTTGGACCAGGCAGACACCATGTCTGCACTGCGGAACTTTCCTTGCATAACCTGAAAGTTCTCCTCGGGATGTTGTTGAATGATGTTCACCTCCTCATCACGAATGAAATTGACCCGTCGACCTTCCACTTGAATGTTCAGAAGATCTCCATTAGCAGCACCACCAGGGTAAACCCGTGGAACAACATTCACCAGACTGTTTAATACAGGAGTCCAGAAAGCCCATGAGGCCATGAGGTTCTCAGCACTGACAAAGCTATTCTTACGTCCATCGAATACATTAGATATGAGCTCATAATAAGCCTCTGTGGTTACTTTTGGTGACTGGATGTAATAGTCAGAGAGTGGTAAACCAAGCACAGAAATGTCTTTATGCTCAGTAACTTCTTTCCAATTACTGTTCACCAGATCTGGCTTGAACAAATTTTTGCTAACAAGTATTGCTGAATACTGGAGATTTCCATGACCAAGATAGAATACAATCTGTTTGGGCTTGCAGTGGACACTGTTGTAATCCTGAATACAAAAGTTGTCATTTTTAAAAATAACTCGAGCATATCCAACTCGTTCGTCGAGCATCTTACCCGATGACATAAAGATGGGAATGCCATCATACTGAGGACCGTCTCCAGTGATGATCACACCTGCAAACATATTTAAACCAGGTAATAAGTGTACTGTATTTATATTATCGTTTTCGACATGATAAGCGCCCAGGGCTCTTAAAAAATTGGAGTGGCTCGCTGCTTATTAAAATGATTACCAGCGGAGTGGAACGGTAAGTGCTTATTACTATTGAGGTGGAAAACATGAATGATAACAGAACAATAAAAGAGTTTTACTGGTATTTGTATTATTCATTTTGAGGTATCAACCAAATTACTTACATGAAAGCTGAAAATAAACAGAAAACAGCATAATTAAAAAAAAAAGATCCCTTTCTTTTCCCTCCCCGTGCTGTTCCTTTAAACATTTTCCTGGAACTGAAATCGAGCCAATCAACATGAATGTCAACTTTAGCACATGGCATGTTGAACCAATCAACATGAACATAAAAAAAAGCACATGGCCAGGAACATCTTTAAATTTATGAGCTAAGTGAGCAGGAGAATCGGGTGGAAAAATACTCGTCATCACTTTCTGATAGGTCCATATCTGGCTCATCGCTCCATTCATTCAGAGCATCCCAGAGTTTTGCTGTAGCAGTTTCCAATGGCTCATCTTGTTGGACATTTACCAAGAAAACACAACAAAATATTGTCCTGTTTTTTAAAGCACGGCAGAACAAGCAAAGGTGTTGTTACTGATGAACATTATAGACATTCCCCAGTGGCAGGGGGTCTTGAAATACCATTTAAACCCACTTTTACAGGCAGCGAATGCCTCATTTTACTGTTACAGAGACTGATCGAATAAAATTGGTAAGTTTGATCTACCATTTTGCTCCCAGTACACATAGACGGTTATTAGACATAAGATCAAAAACATTGGGGGGGGGGGGGGCACTTATTGAAGCAGGGCGCTTATTACGTTGAATACGGTATTACAATCAAAGTGTTCAGATTAAAGGCAGATAACTCACCAGCAAATGTGGGGGTAAGGCTGAAATAATCCTTTGTTTTGTTGAGTTCGGTCTGAACTTCTGCATTATAATCCTGATACTGACCAATAACCGCACTGCGCCTGTCAAGGTATTCAAGGTCACTCAAGACTTTAAGCTTGTTTTTTAGGACATCTTCAGTTTTGGTTAGGTTGGCAGGTATGTTCATCAACAAAAGGCTCATGATTTCCGTAAGGTGGTTCTGGAACATGTCTCTAATAACCCCATATTGGTCATAAAATTGAATGCGTCCTGTAAATGCCAGAGCGAAAAAAAAAAAAAACACTCATTGGCCAGATGGCTGATGTACTTTCATCTATCTTTTAAAACAATACAGCAATATTATAAACAGTATAAGCAGCTGTTTGGCAGTTTTATTGTATGTTGCAGTCATGTGTTTGCACTAGTAAGTCATCTGTGTGTACCTTTACAATCCAATGTTTCCTTTACCACAATCTCTATTCTGGTAATGTGGTGCTTGTTCCAAATTGGCTTCAGAATTTTATTATTTTCCTTCCTAAATGGCAATATCTGTGAGACAACCTAGAAACATAAAAGAGTTATTAAAGTACAATGTACACCTCATTTTGACTCAGGAACTCAGGATAGCTCTGCATTCACCTGCTTCCCTAAATAGTGATCGATCATGTACATCTCCTCCTCTTTGAGAGAATTGTACAGCTGTGTGGCTAGAAGTTGAGCGCTGTTGTAACTGTGTCCAAATGGCTTCTCCAGAACAACCCTGAGCCATGCTCCAGCTGGTGGCCGACAGGTGCCATTTATCCTTTCTGCGATTTCAGCATAAGCAAAGGCTGGAACCGACATGTAAAAAAGTCTTCCTGCTTCCATCATGCCCTCCTGCTTTAGCTGCTGCTGAATCTGTTCATTGAGCTTCTCATAATCTTCTAAATTCTTAAGCTGCAGGTATTGGGAGAGTCGCAAGAACTGCTCTTTCACTAGAGCACAACGCTCCGCTGTGAGTTCTGATGGGCACTTCAGCCCCTTTAATATCTCAAACAGTAGCGGTGTCCCCTTTTCAGGTGATGAAAGGCCACCTCCATAGAAGGAGAAGGTGTGGCCTTTGCCTACTTGAGTGGCATAAAGATGAAAAAATCCTTGCCAGAGGTATTTTTTGGCCAGGTCACCAGTGCCACCTACAATAACCACAGACACGTGTGAAGGGCGCGTTGGTTCCTCACTGTCTTTGGTGTGGCCTGTTTGCCAACAGATAGAGGCCATCAGCAGCAGACACCATGTTCTCCTCCACATAATTTCACCAAATCCTTTGCACAAGAACAAACAACATTTTATTAACAAATAACCATTGGATGGCAATGTAGTTTGACAAACAGCAAAAAAAAAAACCTAGGCTTGAGTCCCGGGCACGGGTGTTTCTGTGTGGAGGAATACCTCTGGGTATTCTGGTGTTCTCCCACAACCCAAAGACATGCACATTAGGCTAATTAATTCATTTTCCGAACCACTTAATCCTAATTAGGATCTGGGGAAGCTGGCACCAATCTCAGCTGACTCTGGGGGAGGGCGGGGTACACCCTGTATGGCTCATTAGGTTAACTGACTGCTCCAAATGGTCCACAGCATGGATGGCTATGTGTATTTTGGCTTGCTTGGTAAGCTACCTGTGTAGTGTTGGCTGATAGAGGCCCCAGCCTCCCTGTGACCCTAAATGGATTAAGTGCTTCTGCAAATGAGTATGCAAATGATTTACAGTCTAAACTACCAGAAAGTTACAAGAAACCAGAAGAACGTCTATAGGGAAATACCATATCATATCTTATAATGAATTGTGACACATCAGACGGGCACCGTAGTGGTTTTGACACTAAGTCACAAGAACACGCACACTGACTGTGATGGCCATCTGCTATGAAGTATATGCTCGATGTAATGCATAAAAGAGGAGGGCTCTGCAGTTCCTTAACCCTTTTTGTGACAGGCCCCATCGAACCCCAGACAATTGAGCCATTACGAGCCATTACTGACCTTTGTGCATCTATCTAAATAAATTTCTACATTGACAAAGTTTGCTTCCCTTGTTTTAGTCCAGTTATCCACCCACCAGTCCGTCACATAAACTGGGAGCTCATCTGGGATCTCCTGTCGTCCAGATTGGGGAGGACCATTGTACATCGACCTTCTGTTAACTCAGCTGACCAAACCCTTCACTGAGGCTGATTGACGCTGACCAACATTGATCCGCGAGCGACCAAAAAACTTGACCAAGCCATTGAGTGTTTACATCGAGTCACTGGACTTAGCGCAATGCCTGACGTCACCTCCAATTTCTTGAGGAGCCCCTCCCTAGAGGCTTTAGGGTCTCTTAAGCTGAAACCGCTGAAGGACATTTGTGAGGCGCTTCACTGAATGCAGGTGCTTGTCGCAAGTGACTTATGGTGCTTGTGAGACAAAGCGCGGCTTATCCGGACTTCCAATCTTTCAAGTGAGCAAGTGAAGGTTGAGTACTAAATAAGTATTCAATGCATACTTGCTCACTTGAAAGATTGGAAGTCTGAATAAGCTGCACTTTGTCTCACAAGTACCATACGTCACTTGCAACAAGCGCCTAGATTCGGTGGAGCGCCTCACATTTCCAGAACCCTCGATGTACCAAAAAAAGATTTGCCAAAGAGAGAGCTGTTAGGGGTGCAATACAAAAGGTCTTGGTTGAGAGAAACTTGCTGTCTGGAGGATCAATCAGGACCTCGAAAACCCCCAAGGTAGCTCAGAGGAGGAAGACGAAGCAGGAGAAGGTACATCAATCGACACAAGACAATATTGGGTCCTGAAGCACTCTAAGGACAGAGAAGGATAGCAACAGTGAACTTCAGATCAGGGAAATGAAGATTGAAAACGAAGTGTAGGGTGGAAATGGAGGCTGAAAGAAGGCAAAAGGAGGCTGAAAACAAAAAAACGTAGAATAGAGATGGAGGGTCATCAAATAGAGGCTGAGAATGAGAAAATGACATTGGCTTATTGACAATAAGATTTCCCGAAAAAGTCCTTACGGACTGAATACAGGAGCTCGATCCAACATTTGGAAGGAATATGCTCTTTTTGTATTCACCAACAAGTGACACAGTGCCCTTGGATAATTAATTTGATTAATTTTCTTAACCACTTATTAGAGTCGCGAGGAGGCTGACACCCATCTCAGCCGACTCTGGGTGAGGGCAGGGTACACCCTGGACAACCTACAAGGCCATCGCATGGCCAACACGTGTCCAACCATTCATACTCATTCTCAAACCTAGGGGCGATTTTAAATAACCAATTAACCTACTGTGCATGTAGTTATACTGTGGGAGGAAACCAGAGTTCTCGTAGGAAACCCACCCAAGCACAGGGAGAACATGCTAACTGCACACAGAAACACCCGAGCTGGGAATTGAACCAAGGACCTTTTTGGTGTGAGGCAGACGTGCTAACCTCTACGCCACCGTGCCACCATTGGATACATCATCATCATCATCATCATCATCATCATCATCATCATCATCATCATCATCTTTCTACGCTTAATCCGGGGTCGGGTCGCAGGGACAGCAGCCTAAGCAATGAGTAATAGACATCTCTCATCCTAGCCACTTCCTCCAGCTCTTCCTGGGGGATACCAAGGCGTTCCCAGACCAGCCGAGAGACATCATCCCTCCAGCGTGTTCTCGGTCGACCCCAGGGTCTCCTCCTGATGGACATGCTTGAAACATCACACCAGGGAGGCATTTAGGAGGCATTCTAACCAGATGTCTGAGCTACCTCAACTGGCTCCTCTCAACGCGTGGGAGCAGCGGTTCTACTCCGAGATATCTTTAAGGGACAGCCCCAGCACACTGCAATGGAAGGTCATTTCAACCGTTTGTATCCCCGATCTTGTTCTTTCAGTCACTACCCAAGTGAGGGTGGAATATAGCTTGACTGGTTGATTGAGAGCTTTGCCTTCCGGCTCAGCTCCCTCTCTTTGTCACAACAGATTTACAAGCTCCACTTTACAGCAGAGACTGGAGCAATCCGCCTGTCGATCTCCCATTCCATCATTCCAGAACCGAAGGGTGCATTCCACCATTTTCCGGCTGAAAACCATGGCCTCGGACTTGAAGGTACTGATGCTCACCCTGGCCGCTTCACACTCGGCTGTACCCTTTGTCAACTGGGGAGAACCCCACTGTGTGGACACTGAGACGGGGGGGCAACAAAAATGCCCACATTAGCTCGCTGCCTCTCCCCATAGCAACTCAAGAATGGAATAAGGTCCAGCTCCTGTCAAGATGGCTGGTTCCAGAGCACAAGCTTTGCCTTGAGGTGAGTTCAACTATATCTAGTCAGACTATATATTATACTGTATATCTAAACAAAACTTGCAACAGGATCACAAAACACTTCTAATGGCCAAAGCTCAACCAAGACATTGTATTTCTGCCAAACCTGCCATGCATGCTAGATAGTCAGGAAACCAAACCTGCCCACCACACATCTGAGGCCCATACCAGCCTTTGAAGAACCATTTATTTGGCTCATCGTCAACCGTGTCGTACCCTTACCAAAAACTAAGTCCAGTAATCAGTACTACTCTACCCATTATGTGCGTGTCAACCCAGTTTCTCGAGTCAATTCCTTTTAGGAACATCTAAACCTAGAACATTGCAAAAGCCTTGATCAACTTCTTCACGCTATGTGGTCTACCAAAGGAGATCAACTCAGACCAAGGATCAAACTTCAAGTCAGGCATGTTTCAGAATTAGAGGTATGAACTCGGAATTAAACAGATAACATCCAGCGCATATCACCCAGAATCTCAAGGAGCCCTGGAAAGATTCCAACAAATCAGAAAAAACATGATCAGAAGCTACTGTTTCGAAAATGAGAAATGTTGGGACCAAGAGGTCCCACTATTGTTGTTCGTAACCAGAGAGCTGGTGCAAGAATCACTGGGGTTCAGCCCCTTTGAGCTAGTGTTTGCACTGAAGCTTCTGACAGAAAGATCGCTACAAGAACTGCCTGAAGATGTCAACATATTGGACTATGTCTCAAATTTCAAGGAAAGGCTACATCATGCGTACTTGCACAGGAAAACCTGAAGGATGTTCAGCGTAAGATGAAACAGCTAATCGACCACCAGAGTGAGCAACATTCCTTCTAACCAGGAGATAAGGTGCTGGCATTGCTACCTACCCTGGAAGTCTCTAACAGGCAAAATACTATGGTTCTCATGAGGTCATCACGCAAACCAATGATGTCAACGACATCTAAAAGACACCAGACTGATGCAAGACCTCTCAATTAGACCAAATCAGTGTGATCAAGTGTCAGTGATAGGCTGCATAAATCTAATTCTAAGGCGAGAAAGAAAACAGCACGAGAACACGCCTTCATTCTGTGATGAAGCTGTTGAGGTTTGTTTTACAAAGGTCCAGTATCATGCATTTTCATACATTTGTTAGAAATAAATAATCTGATGCAGATGCAAAAGACCAGTGGGGTGTGGGGTGTGGGGTGGGGGTGCTATTTAGTAAGTTATATAATGTCCCTAAAATACAACAGCATTCAAATTAACACTGAAGCCAGTGCCAGTGTTTGTGAGAAAAGTCTGGAGCTGGTGGCATAGTGGTTAGAAGTCCTGAACTCATGATCACGAGGTCATGGGTTCAAATCCCAGTTAGACCCCTGCTGTGCTAAGACCCCTGGGTAAGGTCTTAACCACAATTGTGTCTCTGTCCACCAAGTAGTATAAATGGATACCGGCAAAAAAATTAATTAAAAAAAATACTGAGAAGATAACCTGTGAGAGACTAGTGTCCCATTCAGGATGATTTGAACCCATAATCGCTTCATGCTACGGAAACCAGTTATAAGAACCTATCTGATGAGCCACTAGACTTGGGTATAAAAGCCCAACAGACTTACCTTACCTTATGTACTTGGCATTATGCATATGGTTCTACTCGAAATTCTTATTTAAAAAGTTAGAAACCATCTAAAACCAAGCATTAAAAATCTGCCTAGGAGCCTTCAGAACTTCTCCTATTCCTAGTCTGCATGTTGAAGAAAATGAACTACCATTATATTTGCATATGGAAAAACTAGCCCTTCGATATGCTATAAAACTGAGGGCAAACAAGGACAATCCTACATATAAGCTAGCCTTTCAAACCGGAAACACACAGTTCTACGAAAACAAACCAACGGCTACTTGTCCATTTGCTTTGAGAGTTAAAGATTCACTTAAAGCTGTGTGTCCAGATCTCAAGAATATAGAAACATATGATATACCTGATATCCCACCTTGGAAATTAAAGAGACCACATGTAAATCAGTCATTATCCGAGTTTCCTAAAAATTCTTCGGATTCTTCGGTGTTCCAGATGAGGTTTGGTCAATTGAGAGATCTATACAGAATTGGGACTTTAGGGCTATTTATACAGATGGCTCTAAGGATAACAACAGAGTAGCGGCCACTATAGTCACCAATGGTTTGAATGTCCAGGTCCGACTTTTGGACAGAGCTTCTATTTTTACAGCAGAATTGCGGGCGATTCTGCATGCACTTGATATTGTGTCTTATGATGGAAAAGATTTTATGATTTTCTCAGATTCTTTTTCTAGCTTAACTGCCTTACAGGGAAATGATTTTGATAACCCTACACTTTTAAAGATTTTACAAAGGTGTCATGATCTCATTGAGGGTGGAAAAAATATAGTGTTTGCTTGGTGCCCCAGTTACGTTGGCATCAAAGGTAATGAAAAGGCCGATAAACTAGCGAAGGAAGCTCTTAATCATCGTGTTTCTGAGAACAAGGTCCCCTATACTGACGGTAAGTCTTCTTCTTTTCCTTTCGGCTGTTCGCTTCAGGGGTCGCCACAGCAAGTCATCCGCCTCCATCTCACCCTGTCCTCTGCATCTTCTTTTCTGACTCCAACGACCTTCATGTCTTAGTTCACCACATCCATAAATCTCTTCTTTGGTCTTTCTCGAGGCCTTCTGCCTGGTAGTTCTAACCTCAGCATCCTACTGCCAATATACTCACTATCCCTCCTCTGTACATATCCAAACCATCTCAATCTAGCCTCTCTGACATTGTCTCCAAAACATCTTACATGGGCTGTCCCTCTGATATACTCATTTCTGATCCTATCCATCCTCGTTACTCCCAAAGAGAACCTCAACATTTTCATCTCCGCTACCTCCAGCTCTGCCTCCCGCCTTTTCCTCAGCGCCACTGTTTCTAAGCCATACAACATCGCTGGCCTCACCACCGTCTTGTACACTTTTCCCTTCATTCTTGCTGACACTCTCCTATCGCACATCACACCGGACACTTTTCTCCAACCATTCCAGCCTGCCTGCACACGCTTCTTCACCTCTTTTCCACACTCTCCATTGCTCTGGATTGTTGAGCCTAAGTACTCAAAATCCTCCACCTTCGTTATCTCTGCTCCCTGTAACATCACGGTTCCTCCTGGGTCCTTCTCATTCACACACATGTATTCTGATTTTCTGAGGCTAACCTTCATTCCTCTCCTTTCCAGGGCATACCTCCACCTCTCTAGATTTTCCTGCACTTGTTCTCTGCTCTCACTACAGATCACAATGTCATCTGCAAACATCATAGTCCATGGAGATTCTTGTCTCACCTCGTCTGTCATCCTGTCCATTACCATAGCAAACCAGAAGGGGCTCAGAGCTGACCCTTGATGCAGTCCCACCTCCACCTTGAACTCTTCTGTCACACCGACAGCACACCTCACCACTGTCTTACATCTCTCATACATCTCCTGCATCACTCTAACATACTTCTCTGCCACTCCAGACTTCCTTATGCAATACCACAGTTCTTCTCTTGGCACCCTGTCATATGCTTTTTCCAGATTCACAAAGGCACAATGCAGTTCCCTCTGACCTTCTCTGTACTTCTCTATTAACATCCTCAAAGCAAACATTGCATCTGTGGTGCTCTTTCTTGGCACGAAACCAAACTGTTGTTCACAAATGCTGACCTCTGCCCTTAGTCTAGCTTCCACTATTCTTTCCCATAACTTCATTGTATGGCTCATCAACTTTATCCCTCTGTAGTTGCCACAACTCTGCATGTCTCCCTTGTTCTTAAAAATGGGCACCAGCACACTTCTCCTTCACTCCTCCGGCATCTGCTCACTCTCTAAGACCTTGTTGAATGTTCTTGTCAGAAAATCTACTGCTACCTCTCCTAGATACTTCCATACCTCCACCGGTATATCATCAGGACCAACTGCCTTTCCATTCTTCATCCTCTTCAATGCCCTTCTCACTTCACCCTTACTGATCTTTGCTACATCCTGCTCCTCAATGGTCACCTCTTCCACTCTTTTTTCTCTCTCATTTTCCTCATTCATCAGCTCTTCAAAGTACTCTTTCCATCTTCCCAACACACTTCTGTCATCAGTCAATACATTTCCCTTTGTCCTTTATCAATCTAACTTGCTGCACGTCCTTCCCATCTCTATTTCTCTGCTGTGCCAACCTGTATAGATCATTTTCTCCCTCTTTACTGTCCAACCTATCATACAAGTCATCATACGCCCTCTGTATGGCCTTAGCCGCTGCTACTTTCGCTTTACGCTGTGTCTCCCTGTACTCCTGTTTACTCTCTTCGGTCCTCTCAATGTCCCATTTCTTCTTGGCTAACCTCTTCCTTTGTACACACTCCTGCACTTCCTCATTCCACCACCAAATCTCCTTATCTACTTTCCTTCCAGAGGACACACCAAGTACTCTCCTACCTGTGTCCCTGATCACATTTGCTGTGGTTGTCCAGTCATTTCGAAGCACTTCCTAGCCACCCAAAGCCTGTTTCAACTGCTCTTTGAAGACAACCCGACACTCTTCCTTTTTCAACTTCCACCACTTTTTCTTCTGCTCTGCCTTTGCCTTCTTCACTTTCCTCACCATCAGCATCATCCTGCATGCCACCATCCTATGCTGTTTGGCAACACTCTCACCCACTACTACTTTGCAGTCACTGACTTCCTTCAAATTACATCGCCTACACAAGATGTAGTCTACCTGTGTGCTCCTACCTCCGCTTTTATAAGTCACCCTATGCTCCTGTTTCTTCTGGAAGAAAGTATTCACCACAGCCATTTCCATCCTTTTTGCAAAATCGATCAACATCTGTCCTTCTGTGTTCCTGTCATGGATACCAAACCTGCCCATCACTTCCTCGTTCCCTCTGTTGCCTGCACCAACATGTCCATTGAAGTCTGCACCAATGACCACTCTTCACCTCTGGGGGTACTCTGCATCACTTCATCCAAGTCACTCCAGAATCTCTCCTTCTCTTTTAGCTCACATCCTGCCTATGGGGCATAAGTACTAACAACATTGAGCATCACCTTCAATTTCTAACTTGAGACTCATCACTCTGTCTGACACTCTTTTCACTTCGAGAGCATTCCTGTCAAACCCCTCCTTCAAGATGACTCCTACTCCATTTCTCTTCCCATCCACACCATGATAAAACAGCTTAAACCCTGCTCCTAAGCTTTTAGCTTTGCTACCTTTCCTTCCTGACACAACCCTCTGCATTTCTCCGGGCTTGGGACCAGCATAAGGGGAGAGACACTGGTTAGTGGCCCCCCCCCCACACACCTCATGGCTGCATTCTATACTGACGTTAAGTGTCGTGTAAATATAATTTCGTTTTTCGTCAGTGGTAGAGCCAGTGGGATGAAGAGACTAACAATAAACTTCATCTCATAAAGCCCAGTGTGAAATATTTATATCCTTATTCAAGTAGAACTTGTAGAAGAGAAGAAGTAGTGTTGGCCAGGACTCGTATTGGCCACACCTACATTACACATAGCTATTTATCGAAAGAGGAGCCTGCGCCAGTGTGTGACACTTGTTCAGTCCCCCTGACTGTCAAGCACATTTTAATAGATTGCACAGATTTTGCTGAGACTAGGTACCAGCATTTTAACTTTAACAACTTGTATGATCTTTTTACTAAATTTAATGCTTCAGTAATCGTGCAGTTTTTAAAAGATATTGAAATGTTTTATAAATTCTGAATTTGTGGTATAGTTAGCATGAATTCTATTGCTAGAGTGCTGTAATTCCACCTAAATAACAACAGACTTTTACTGTTGGTTGGAAATGTATAGGAATGCACATCCTTAGCCAGACTTGTTTTTTATTAATATTAATTTTTTAATTTTTCGATTGGGTTTTACGCGAAAATTGATTGTTCGAAGAAAATGATTTGATCTACCTTAGCTTCATTAATCATTTTTGATTTGAAATTGAACTCAGTCATTGTACTTAATATAAAATTACCATGTTTGGCAAAATATAACACACTATATGTGTTGAAAGTGCCATTAAACTTCATTCATTCATTCATTCATTGGCATTATGCACGGCAACATTAAAGACTATAAAATGTGCAAGTTCTGCTGTCTTACAGATAATACAATAATTTGTTCTACTATTTAGCTATTACAACACAGACAAACAATATAGAGCACTGTGTAAATAAACGGTAGTCTAAAATCCATCTGTAAAATGTAATTTTTCCCATAAAAATTCATTTAGTGAGTTGTGATCAACTGAGTATCTAAAATTCTGATTCAAGTACAGTATTAACATATTCAGTTGAACGGTACCAGATATAGTTTTTAGCCCCTATCTTTTTACTCAGATTCTTTAACCCCATTCATTGCCAGAGTGTTTTATTGAATATATATATATATATATATATATATATATTTACCTTAGTATGAGCAGCACTGAAGGTGTATTAAGATAATCAGTACTTAAGTGGTCATCACGGGTTGCTTATTCTGAGTTTTAATGCAGTATCTGTTCATCCAGATGAGACACTCAGGTTAATAATAAACAACCAGCTATGAATGTAAATCCACACAAGCAAGGTTAAGCCAACAGACATTTTGGGGATTTTTTTTTTTTTACATCGATTGTACCTTTGCCAAAAGACTGTGTTACTTACAGGAAATGAATTTATCAAAAAAAAGACAATTATAAGAATTCAAAACTGATAAACAACCCAAACATGAGCATTTCAGTAACTATGATGTTTTCACTCATATACCCAAAAACACTCATATACATCATTCATTCATTTTCTGAACCACTAGCTGACTCTGAGCGAGGGCAGAGTATATTGTACCCTGGACAGCTCGCCAGGCCATCGCAGGGTAAAAGCACGCTGACGGCTATGCAGCTACTCTTGATGAAGGTCAGCAGTGGTTCTTTCACACCTCTCACCATAGACAGTGAGAGATATGGCCAGCCTTTGATAACCCAGTTAGCTGCATTTGGGGGGAATAGCAGTAACAACCTGGTGAGAGTGGGAATTGAACCCCCGCCAGTCAGTAATCAGTAATCATGCACCCTACCACTGGGCCACCACTGCCCGTCATGCATCATTTTTTCAATAAAAAAGATTCAAAGTAAATGAATACTTTTGGATAAATCCAAAGTGTTTTAGTTGTTTGTACAATGTATAATCCATACTATATCCATATACGCCAATCAGCCATAACATTAGTACCACTAACAACTAAAGTGAATAAAGATTATGCACTGAAGGTGAGGTGAATGTTGAGACAGAATGTTGAGACGTTGAAACTTTTTTTTAGAGAGAGATATGAAGTGACGGTCGAAGCCCAAAAGCTTTTACACCTAAATGTAGGTTAAGTAACTGAAGCTATGAACTTGAAGTGACTTCCAGCAATTTATTAATGTGATTTCTGAACAAAGAATAAATAAAAAGAACACTTTAGAAGGCCTCGTTCAATTAAATTTTCTCCTTCAAAATACACCCTAGATGACCAGTCTTTTATGTGTATGTACATTTAATATGTATTAAACCCTGTCTATAGAATAGTATCCTTGCAGGTCCAAAATAATCTTTGGAAAATAAAATTATTTCAAATAGATCTAAATCAATCTAACAATTATAATCACAGCAACTAACATGGACTTCGGAGTCGTTTTTACATGCGTTGAGTTTTTGCAGGTTTTAAGTATGGTTTGTACAAGTAAAATAAACTAAAATAAATTTTTATATATGTAGACATGAAACTGGGGTTAGAGGATTAATATTAAGAGGATTAACACTGGCAGTTGTGTGGTTCTGGGGCTTGAACTCCTGCATTGGACTCAGAGCCCACAATGCCAACAGCACAGAGCAAAGGATTAGTCTTGTCAGTAAATGAGTTGACCCCAAGTCCAAATAACTGCACTACTGTTGCTAAACTATGAGGAAACACCTGGAAAATCTCCATTTCATGGTGATGCAATCACCTTTAACTGGAAGTTACTCTTGGGTAAAGAGAAAGTGCTTTTGTTGACTCACTTTCAACAAGCAAATTAAACCATGTGAAGAGTTTCCCAGCAGTTTCTAAAATGCATGTAAAAATAGTCTTAAATTTAAAAGAAAAACTTGAGTACTGTACATGCAAACTTTGGACAATTTTTCAAGTAAAGTACCAAAAAATAGCATGTTCACAATGAGTTTATATACACACTTGCTGTCGTTATACAATAGTACCTCACTTTACGAAATTTATCTGTTCTAGAGCCTTTATCGTAACCTGCATTTTTCGTAAGTTGTACCGCATTTTACATGTAAAACGTGTGATTTGTTCCAAGGCTCCCAATACTACCCCATAAACCCTTTAAAAATTATCAAAGTACACCAATTTTGTATGAAATATGTGTTAAACGTAAAAGAAAATTATTTACCTTTTTTTAAATCTCTCCAACCACCCATGCGACGCTTTAAAGTCCGGGGGTTGCTGGTCTGAAGAACCCTCACCCCCACCCTCCTTCACGAGGTCCTCAAATATGGCGGTTGCTTTTTCCAAAATAATCGCCTCCGTCACTGTATCTCTACTTTTAATGCCTCCTTCTGCTTCAATATCATCCCGATTGTAGAGGGGTTTTGGCCATACTCCTTTGTGATTTCACTCAATCGAATCCCACTTTCATATTTTTTATCATCTCCTGTTTTACTTTTATTGATAATGGAGCCCGCTTCTTCTTTTCAATCTCACTGGGAATCACTTTCTTGAGGCTCATGATTAATAATGAAAAATAACTCTGCAATAAGCACACTCAAAAAAACTCATGAAACTCATGAACCAACAGTACAACTCTCCTTCACGCGTGTGTGTCGAACAATGGGTCGAAGGCACACGAAAAGCATTATGGGTACAGTACTGTATTATGGAGATTCAGATCCCTCCTAGCCAATGGGAGACCATCGGTGCAGGATGTTGGGAAACAACCACTGGGAAAGCAACTCGTGCATTGTTTGAATGTTTGAATGGCGCGTTTAAATTTTTAAGAATGCGCTTTTGTAAAGTGAACTTGTTTCATATCCAGACACAAAAATTTTAGGTGTTTCGTAACCTGAATTTTTTGTTTGGTGAGACTTTCGTAAAATGAGGTACCACTGTATATAGAAAAACTTGTGATCTAATCAGCTAATCATGTGGCAGTAGCACACACTCAAAAATACTGGACAGATGACATCCATTCGTTCATTTTGCCAGAACACTTTATTCCTCAAGGGATGCGGGCAGGCCGAAGCCTATCTCAGCTGACCCAGTTTAAAGGTGGGGTGCACCTTGATTAGCTCACAAAACCATTGCATGACAACACAAACGCAACTATTCACACTCAGCCTAGGGTCAGTTTAAAAAAGCTAATCAGCCATGTCTTCAAACTGTGGGAGGAAACTGGTGTGTCCGGAGGAAATCCACATAAGCATGGGGACAGAACTTTCCTCACTACACACGGGACTTGCACCCCGGGCCTTCTTCCTCACAGCACTTCCTTCTTCCCGTTCTCGGGAGTCGCCACAGCGAATCATCTGATTCGCACATTTGATTTGGCATGGGTTTTTAGTCGGATGCCCTTCCTGTCACAACCTTTTTAGCAAGGGACAGAAACACGCTGACGGCTTTGCAGCTACTCTTTACAAAAGTCAGCAATGGTTCTTTTACATGACTCACACCATAGACAGTGAGAGACATGGCCCGCCTTTGATAACCCGGTTAGCTGCATTGGGGGGACAGTGACAACCTTGTGAGCACTTGAACCGCCAACCTTAGGATCAGTGATCCTGCGCCCTATCCACTAGACCGCCACTGCACATATTATATTAGTAATTATATATTCCTAATATATACTGTATACCGGTAGTACAAATTTACATAAATGTACAGAGAAACAGACATACGTACGTAGGCACACTGCCCGGAGTCGGCTGAGATGGGTGCTAGCCTTCCTGCAACCCTATATATGTATACCAATGATCCATAAAGTACGGCTTTAATATACAGTCTGCCCCCAACTTACGAAATTAATATGTTCCAGAGCCCTTTTCGTATAGCGGGGATTTCGTAAGTAGGGGGTCGCATCTTACATGTTAAACGCCTAATTCGTAAACAAGGCTCCAGTCTTTGGACTGGAGAAACCCCATAAACCCTTTAGGAAATGATAAAAATGCACCAATTTTGTATGAAATTTGTGTTAAAAGTAAAAAAAATATATTTCTTAAACCATTTAAACATTTTATTAACATATTAAACCATTTTCTTAACATATTTATTAATTAAACCATTATTAAAAATTTTTATTAACACACGCACACACACACACACACACACACACACACACACACACACACACACCTGTCTCTCTATCTCTCTCTCTCTCACTCACACACACACACACACACACACACACACACACACACACACACACACACATGTATTACAATGCACATGTTTATTCTAGCGTTGCGGGCCACGCCCACAAGACATGGAATTCAAAGCACATTCCCTGCTTGACCATTTACTGAATTAAAACAACTTAAAAAACATTAAAGCATTATTCCTTTTCTCTCTCTCTCTCTCTCTCGCTCGTGCGTGCACGCGTGCACATGAATTCAAAGCACATTCCCTGCTTGACAAACTCAACTTTAATTTGATTCCTTGAGATATCAGAATTCCAGATGAGCTCAAATGCACCCACATTTATTAAAAATTTACTGAATTAAAACAACTTAAAAACTAAACTAAAAACTAAAGAGTGAAGCTTCCTTCTGTCTCTCTCTGGGGGCGGGATATTGAGAGACAGCCAATGAGAGAGCAACTCGCACGTCGTGTGAAATTTTGATTGGCGCGTTTGAATTTTGAATTTCTTTTCGTAAGAGGGGGTTGTTTCGTACATCGGGGACGGAAACTCGGTAAAATGTTTTTCGTAATCTGGGGATTTCCTACACAGGGGTCTTCGTAATTTGAGGGCTGACTGTACAGTGGTACCATCTTACGAAATTAATTTGTTCCAGAGCCTTTTTCTTAACCTGGATTTTTCATAATTTGAACCGCATCTTACATGTAAAACACGTGATTCCAAGGCCCCCAATACTACCCCGTAAACCCTTTAAAATTATAAAAGCATACCTTTTAAGACCTCCTTCTGCTTCAATATCATACCGATGGTAGACGGGTTTGGCCATATTCCTTTGCGATATCACTCAACCGCATGCCACAAGCCGCTTATTCTTTTCAATTGTACCGGAAATCACATGCACGCGGGTGTGTGTGTGTGTGTGTGTGTGTGTGTGTGTGTGTGTGTGTGTGCACACGTGTGTTGACCATGTCTTAGCAGAGTTATAATCTTACAAATGTTTATGGAAGGTTAAAAGCCTGCGTCAAAAAAATAAAGCATTGAGCACACTCATGAAACAACAGTGACTCTGTCCTTTACACGAAAAGCATTATGGGAGATCCACTCCATAATAGCCAATGGGAGGGAGCTGCGTCATCCCTCCTAGCCAATGGGAGGCCAGCGGGGCGGGATGTTGGGAGATAGCCAATGGGAGAGGAGCTACGTCATCCCTCCTAGCCAATGGGAGGCCAGCGGGGCGGGATGTGGGAAGATAGTCAATGGGAATGCAGCTCGTACATTGTTTGAATATTTGAATGGCGCGTTTTAATGTTTGACTGGCGTGTTGGAATGTTTGAATGGTGGTGGGTTTCGTAAAGAGAACTTGTTTTGTATACAGAGACAAAAAATTTTGGAAAATGTTTTTCGTAACCTGGATTTTTCGTTTGCTAGGACTATCGTAAGGTGACGTACCATTGTATATTGATTCAAAAAGTGTTTTGGTTTTTTTTTTAACAATTTCGAAGTAAAGGGTACAAATAGAGAAAACAGGAGTTCCTGCAGGTGGCCTGGTGCTATGATGCTGGATCAGTGATCCCAAGGTTGGGGTTCAAGCTCCACTCTCAACAGGTTGTCACTGGCCCCCCAGTGCAACTAACTGGGTTATCAAAGGCCGTCATCTGGATTATCAAAAGAACCATTGCTGACTTTCATCAAGAGTAGGCTGCATAGCCATCAGCATGTTTCTGCCCTGCGATGGCCTGATGTTCTGCCCTCACCCAGAGTCAGCTGACATGGGCACCAGCCTCCCTGCAATCCTAATTAGGATTAAGCGGTTCGAAAAAATGAATTTTTATAGACTCTTTATTTGGCATAAGTAATGAAAATGATCTTTCAAATGATCTTTCTCACTAACTTTGATGTGTCAGGAATTACCTGTCGTATCTTATACAATCCAAGACAGTTGAGAAAAATTTTCCCCCACTTTCTAAATAATGCTTTGAATATAGTTGGGATGGTGACTGGTTAGAAATATTGCATTTAAACTGTACTTATGTTTGTTTTCAGAAATAAACTATACATTCAGAATATTTTCAGGAACTGTACAGTGGTTATCACCGTCATCTCACAGCACAAAGGTTCTGAGTTCAAATCTCATGACCTACCTTTCAGTATGGAGTTGGAGTCAGACGAATGTTTCAGTGTAAAGTTTGTAGGTTCTTGCTATGTTTGTGTGGGTTTCCTATCACAATCCATAGACATGCACATTAGATCTATTCTAAATTGTCCTCAAGTAGGAATGCGGGTGTGAATGTTTTTTGCGACCCTATTAGCCCTGCAGTAGCCCCAAGATCTGTTCATGGTGTACCCTGCCTCGGATTGGCTTGGATTTTGGGTCCAGCGTTCTTATCTAAATTGCACACCTATGAACATGTGCATTAGGTATATACCTGCCCACAGGTGTGTCATTTGGACTGTGTGAGAAAACAGAAGTACCTAGGATACCCCAAGGGGAACCCTAAAAAGCACTGGATGTTAGGTGATAATATTAACCACTGAGGCACCGAACTCCCCATGATATACAGTAATTTGCATGCATCAAAAATTGATTTGTAAAGAATGCATTTGAATGTTGATATATTAGCATTGCATTAAAACAATGTACAGTAATCCCCTGCCACTTCACGTATCCTACTTCGCGTCCCCGCGATATCGGAAAATAAAAAAAAATTAAAATTTATTCAAAATTCACGAGCAGTACATGTACATTCAACTATGCTACTGAACATGCTCTGTTCTCCTGCTTGACTTGAGTGTTCTTCGATTTGCTGTGAATCCAGCAAACTGATTGATCAAGATTATATTTCCCAGCATCCAGCATACCTTTCCTCCCTCATGAAACAATAACTTTTATTGAGCTCAGGGGAAACACTGAGGTCGGGAAAAATTGTGTTCACCATAGTGGTGAGGGGAAAAAAAAAAAACTAAAATCACTGGGAGAGTATCAACACGGAAACTGGTTGAGCACGGAGCTCTATATAGCTGATAGCTGAGTGAATTCAGGTGCGCGCTCTGGATTTCGCCTGTGGGTAACAGCCACGCCCCTCACCAGCGCATGCAGTGTATTGAGAAAGAGAATTAAACGCCTGTGAGTTTGGACACTAACATGATATATACTAGTCCTTCTCAAAAAAATTAGCATATTGTGATAAAGTTCATTATTTTCTGTAATGTACTGATAAACATTAAACTTTCATATATTTTAGATTTATTACACACAACTGAAGTACTTCAAGCCTTTTATTGTTTTAATATTGATAATTTTGGCAAAAAAGTAAAGAAAAAACAAAAATTCCTATCTAAAAAAATTAACATATTTCATCCGAACAATAAAAAAAGTGTTTTTACAAAAAAAGGTCAACCTTCAAACAATTATGTTCAGTTATGCACTCAATACTTGGTCGGGAATCCTTTTGCAGAAATGACTGCTTCAATGCGGCGTGGCATGGAGGCAATCAGCCTGTGGCACTGCTGAGGTGTTATGGAGGCCCAGGATGCTTCGATAGCGGCCTTAAGCTCATCCACAGTGTTGGGTCTGGTGTCTCTCAACCTTCTCTTCACAATATCCCACAGATTCTCTATGGGCTTCAGGTCAGGAGAGTTGGCAGGCCAATTGAGCTCAGTAATACCATGGTCAGTAATCCATTTCCCAGTGGTTTTGGCACTGTCAGCAGGTGCCAGGTCGTGCTGAAAAATGAAATCTTCATCTCCATAAAGCTTTTCAGCAGATGGAAGCATGAAGTGCTCCAAAATCTCCTGATAGCTAGCTGCATTGACCTTGACCTTGATAAAACACAGTGGACCAACACCAGCAGCTGACATGGAACCCCAGAAATACATTACAGAAAATAATGAACTTTATCACAATATGCTAATTTTTTGAGGACTAGTACCAAAGCAAAGGCTCTGGAGGCGCTGACGAGCCCCAACCAAGCACCAGTGCTGCCAGTGATTCTCCTTCTCGACGTGGCCGTGGATTTGTTATTTATAAGGTTATTGTCATTATAAGGTGTATAACTTATTTATATATCAATACATGTTGCCTGAATGACATTAACATGCATAGAAAACTAAAATTAACTTCTATATAAATTTTATATAATATATAGGTGAGTGTCCTTAAGAAGTGGCAGAAGTCATTTCGCAGTTTTTCGCATTTCGCGGGGTTCCCCATTAACCGGGAAATAAGGGGGATTACTGTAGTTACTGAGCATGCTAACCTAAATCACATGGACAGAACAGGTTTAATATAAGAGGATATTTTGATAGGCTATGCCTATAATGCAGTGCTTCTCAACTATTTTCTGTGGCTCCCCCTCTAGGAAGAAAAAAACATTTCACGCCCCCACCGCCGTGAGCGACTATAAATAATACTATTTATCTATAAACTTGTTATTAGTACACCTCTGCATCACATTATATCTTTATTAACATTAAAAACATAAAAAGTTTTTAATCAGTAACAGAAAAGATTTAAAGTGCACCAATGTGCCAGAAAGTAAAAAATACATCCTTTTTTAAAACTCATTCAACTTGTTTACGTCTTAATATCTCTGTCTCTCTCTCTCCACCTTTCTCTTCATTCCTGTTAGAAATTTTACATGTTGTTTCTTGAGAGGTTGTTTACTGCACTTCATATCGTTTGCTCGTGCAAAAAACCGCTACACCATAGCGCGACAATGAGAGCGCCACTGCCAACTACTGGAGTGGAGGTGCAATTACACTTAATTTTCGTACACTATTCCACAAACGCATGTACACGCTCCCTCCCTGGCATCATACCTCACTATTTGAGATGCACTGGGCTATAATGGTATAGGATATTTACTGTATACTTGTAAGTACTGAATAATGTGCTTGAGCACTCAGCATTACGTCACCACTATTCTTTTGATCAATCTGAAGACTCTGTATAATCACTATCATCATAACCTCCAGATAAACAATGCTCAGGACTAATAGATTAATGATTGGTGTGAATACAGAGTGTTCATTATATATAAAGAACAGTGCATTCACATGATATGAAAATAATTAACCCCAGTAAGAGCTGGAGACCAGTTTGCTTACCTGCAGCGTACCCAGCTCGTGCGCGGCTCGTCAGTGTGCACTGTATACAACGACAGGCGCTTCCGTGTGCTGGGTCACGTGACACCAAGCAACTCTGCGAGCCTGGAGCCTGAATATTTCAGGCGGAGTAGATTTCTACAGCACAACACGGCGAAAAAGAGCATTTTTATTTTAAGTAAATGTATTTCTTTATAGATCTGTTTTTCCTTTCTACAATAAAGACCATAAACAGCCTTGATCCTGGATTTATTTGTGCATTGTTTGCAATGAACATATAGTCTGCACTGATTCTAGTGTTAATATTCAAAAAGAAAATTTACACCAGAAAATTTAGATGTTATTCTGCAGCATTTGCCGATTGTAGGTGATGTTTTAGTTTGGGTCCACTTGTCCCTGAATTCGAATTACTGTACAGACTGTACAGTATGCTGTGTGCGCCCTCTAGTGGGAAGAAAATAAATTGCACGTTTGATTAAAAATTCTTCTTCTTTTCCTTTCGGTTTTTCCCTTCAGGGGTCGCCACAGCGAATCAACTGCCTCCATCTCACTCAATCCTCTACATCTTCTACTCTTACTCCAATTGTCCTCCTTCACCACGTCCATAAATCATAAACCTTTGGTCTTCCTCTAGGATTTCTGCCTGGTAGTTCCAACCTCAGCATCCTACTAACAATATACTCACTATCCCTCCTCTGTACATGTCCAAACCATCTCAATCTAGCCTCTCTGACATTGTCTCCAAAACCTCTTACATGTGCTGTCCCTCTGATGTACTCATTCCTGATCCTATCCATCCTCGTTACTCCCAAAGAGAACCTCAACATTTTCATCTCTGCTACCTCCAGCTCTGCCTCCTGTCTTTTCCCCAGAGCCACTGTTTCTAAACCATACAACATCGCTGGCCTTCCTGTATTCCTTTCATTCTTGCCGATACTCTCCTATCGCACATCACACCGGACACTTTTCTCCATCCATTCCAACCTGCCTGCACACGCTTCTTCACCTCTTTTCCACACTCTCCATTGCTCTGGATTGTTGAGCCCAAGTACTTAAAATCCACCACCTTCTTTATCTCTGCTCCCTGTAACCTCACCATTCCTCTTGGGTCCTTGTCGGTCACACACATGTATTCGGTTTTACTGAGGCTAACCTTCATTCCTCTCCTTTCCAAGGCATACCTCCACCTCTCTAGATTTTTCTGCACTTGTTCTCTGCTCTCACTACAGATCACAATGTCATCTGCAAACATTATAGTCCATGGAGATTCTTGTCTCACCTCATCTGTCAGCCTGTCCATCACCATAGCAAACAAGAAGGGGCTCAAAGCTGACCCTTGATGCAATCCCACCTCCACCTCTCCACCTTGAACTCTTCTGTCACACCGACAACACACCTCACCACTGTCTTACCTCTCTCATACATGTCCTGCACCACTCTAACATACTTCTCTGCCACTCCAGACTTCCTCATGCAATACCACAGTTCTTCTCTCGGCACCATGTCATATGCTTTCTCCAGATCCACAAAGGCACAATGCAGCTCCCTCTGGCCTTCTCTGCACTTTTCTATTAACATCCTCAAAGAAAATGTCCAGGGTGTACTCTGCCCTCACCCGGAGTCGGCTGGGATGGGTGCCAGCCTCCCCGCGACCCTAATTAGGATTAAGCAGTTACAGAAAATGAACTGAACTGAATTAAAAATCTCACTTACCAGTATTTGTTTGCCTAACCGCTGACTAACAATAAGGTTAGGAGGAGACAGTATCCTATGACAGCCACGACTGTTTGAAAGCAGGACAACACTTACAACCCCCCCCCTCCCCAGCCATTCCTATCCACACCTTGGGCAGTTTGGAAAACCAATTAGCCCTACTGTGCCTGTCTGTGGACTGGGGAGCCAGCATACCCAGAGGAAGAACACCCAG
>CM045741.1:34227515-34247515 GCA_024760905.1 Plotosus lineatus
CATAAAATCACCATCAAATGTGATCTGATCTTTGTCAAAATCACACAGATGAAAAAACAGTGTCTGCTTTAACTAAAACCACCCAAACATTTATAGGTTTTCATATTTTAATGAGGATAGCATGCAAACAAAGACAGAAGGGGGAGGAATAAGTAACTTAACCCTCTACCCTAAGGAGACTTAAAGAGCAATTGAAACCAATATATATATATATATATATATATATATATATATATATATATATATATATATATATATATATATATATATATATATATATATATATATATATATATATATATATATATATATATATATATATATATATATATATATATATATATATATATATATATATATATATAAAATGTATTTATTTTTTGCCATTTTTTTCAGTCTCCTGCTGGTGCAAATTTGTCATTATCTGCTTTCCGAAAATTACATCACAGGTTTTCTTGAATACAGACTGTGAGATTCAATCAGAAAGCGGGTATCCATGAGGTTTGTTTGTTTACGTTGTTTAGCTCTTTCTTATTCACTGAGGGGCAGTGGTGGCCTCGTGGTATAGGGCGCTGGATCGCTGATCCAAAGGTTGGGGGTTCGAGTCCCACTCTCCACAAGGTTGTCACTGTCCCCCCCCCCAGTGCAGCTAACTGGGTTATCAAAGGCGGGCCATGTCTGTCACTGTCTATGGTGAGAGGCATGTAAAAGAACCATTGCTGACTTTCGTAAAAGAGTAGGCTGCAAAGTCGTCAGCATGTTTCTGTCCCTTGCAAAAAAGGGTTGTGACAGGAAGGGCATCCGACGTAAAAAAAAAAAAAGTCTGCCAAATCAAACGTGCGGATTAAGATGATTCGCTGTGGCGACTCCCGAGTAAAAGGGAAAAAGCCGAAAGGAAGACAGACAGCTCTTTCTGATTCAGAGAGAAAGAATTCATGATATCTTGCACTTTGAAGTGTAATAGAAGTCCTAACGACATGTATTTATTTGATTTTACCACATAATATAATTTTGCAATTTTTTTTTATTGTGCAGGACATATCTTGAAACTAAACCTCTTCTTTCTTCTTTTCATTTCGGCTGTTCCCTTCAGGTGTCGCCACAGCAAATCATCTGCCTCCATCTCACCCTATCCTCTGCATCTTCTACTCTTACTCCAACTACCTTCATGTCCTCCTTCACCACATCCATAAATATATCTTCTCTTTGGTCTTACTCTGGGCCTTCTGTCTGGTAGTTCCAACCTCAGCATCCTACTACCAATATACTCACTATCCCTCCTCTGTACATGTCCAAACCATCTCAATCTAGCCTCTCTGACTTTGTCTCCAAAACATCTTACATGTGCTGTCCATCTGATGTACTCATTCCTGATCCGAACCATCCTCGTTACTCCCAAAGAGAACCTCGACATTTTCATCTCTGCTACCTCCAGCTCTGCCTCCTGTCTTTTCCCCAGTGCCACTGTTTCTAAACCATACAACATCGCTGGCCTCATCACCATCTTGTACACTTTTCCTTTCATTCTTGCCGATACCTTCCTATCACACTTTTCTCCATCCATCCCAACCTGCCTGCACGCACTTCTTCACCTCTTCTCCACACTCTCCATTGCTCTGGATTGTTGAGCCTAAGTACTTAAAATCCTCCACCTTCGTTATCTCTGCTCCCTGTAACCTCACCGTTCCTGTTGGGTCCTTCTCGTTCACCCACATGTATTCTGTCTTACTAAGGCTAACCTTCATTCCTCTCCTTTCCAGGGCATACCTCCACCTGTCTAGATTTTCCTGCACTTGTTCTCTGCTCTCACTACAGATCACAATGTCATCTGCAAACAAAAGTTGGCCAGTGACAAACCCATCAACTTTGAACAAAGCAAAACAATTTCTGTGTGACAGAAGTGCTTCTGGTTCCTTTTTAGAAAGGGCATGGATGTTTGAATTATTTTTTGGACCTTGAAACTAAACAACACCAAAAAGTAATTCAAACATCCATGCCCTTTCTAAAAAGGAACCAGAAGCACTTGCGTCACACAGAGAGTGTTTTGCTTTGTTCAAAGTTGATGGGTTTGTCACTGGCCAACTTTAGCTGAACAGGTGCCAATTTATATTCATAGTCATTTGTAATGGGATTACTGTACTCTCTCTCTCTCTCTCTCTCTCTCTCTCTCTCTCTCTCTCTCTCTCTCTCTCTCTCTCTCTCTCTCTCTGCCCTCCCTTCTCTCTCACTGATTGAATGTGGGGGTTCACAGCAAGGCTTCCCAGTTGGTGACAAAGAGGTTAAAGGAGACAAATAGTAAACAAGAAGACAGAATTCCTGTTTGTGTGACAAGTGTAAAAAACCTGTGATCCCAGCTGTCACTACAATACCTCAACATCAGTGCACTTGATGTGTGTGTGTGTGTGTGTGTGTGTGTGTGTGTGTGTGTGTGTGTGTGTGTGTGTGTGTGTGTGTGTGTGTGTGTGTGTGTGTGTGTGTGTGTTAAACAGAGCTATACAGGCCACCAGGAGGTCTATTGTGTTGAAGATCACCCACACTTCTTGGCTCAGCCTAATGTCCCTGCTTCCTACTGCCAGACTGACACTTGTCTTCCTCCCAGTTAGTGCTTTGTTCTAAGTGCAGTGTGAAATTCCAGCCAAACCGAGTACACAAAAGTATGCATATGAATGTGTACTGTCATGTTTACTGCACTATTTCACCAGGATATGTTACGCTGCATTTACATTTGAAAGTCAGAGCAATTCAGTAGCACTGTCATATGGATCCCATGTTCTTTAGAGACTTCAAAATGGTACTTCAGGGTTAGGATTTAAAGAATGCAGCCATGAGGTGGGGGGGGGGGGCACTAACCAGTGTCTCTCCCCCTCATGCCGGTCCCAAGCCCGGAGAAATGCAGAGGGTTGTGTCAGGAAGGGCATCCGACGTAAAACCAATGGCAAACTTTTATGATGCAAATCAGAAGTATCACCCCCATACCGGATCGGTCGAGGCCCGGGTTAACAACGACCGCCATCAGTGCTGTCAATCAACAGGGTGCTGATGGAAATTGGACTACTGTTGGTCGAAGACGTCGAAGAAGGAGAGGTGGGAGGAGTGTTCGTAGGCAGAAAGAGAAGAGGAAAGGCATGAGTCTAGGACGGAGAGTGGGGACTTTGAATGTTGGAACTATGCAAAGAAAAGGTAGAGAGCTGGCTGACATGATGCAGAGGAGGAAGGTGGACATACTGTGTGTTCAGGAGACCAGGTGGAAAGGTAGCAAAGCTAAAAGCTTAGGAGCAGGGTTTAAGCTATTTTATCACGGTGTGGATGGGAAGAGAAATGGAGTAGGAGTCATCTTGAAGGAGGGGTTTGTCAGGAATGTTCTAAAAGTGAAAAGAGTGTCAGACAGAGTGATGAGTCTCAAGTTAGAAATTGAAGGTGTAATGCTCAATGTTGTTAGTGCTTATGCCCTACAGGCAGGATGTGAGCTAGAAGAGAAAGAGAGATTCTGGAGTGACTTAGATGAAGTGATGCAGAGCACCCCCAGAGGTGAAAGAGTGGTCATTGGTGCAGACTTCAATGGACATGTTGGTGCAGGCAACAAAGGGGACAAGGAAGTGATGGGCAGGTTTGGTATCCAGGACAGGAACGCAGAAGGACAGATGTTGATAGATTTTGCAAAAAGGATGGAAATGGCTGTGGTGAATACTTTCTTCCAGAAGAAACAGGAGCATAGGGTGACTTATAAAAGCGGAGGTAGGAGCACACAGGTAGACTACATCTTGTGTAGGCGATGTAATTTGAAGGAAGTCAGTGACTGCAAAGTAGTAGTGGGTGAGAGTGTTGCCAAACAGCATAGGATGGTGGTGTGCAGGATGACGCTGATGGTGAGGAAGGTGAAGAAGGCAAAGGCAGAGCAGAAGACAAAGTGGTGGAAGTTGAAAAAGGAAGAGTGTCGTGTTGTCTTCAAAGAGGAGTTGAAACAGGCTTTGGGTGGCCAGGAAGTGCTTCCAAATGACTGGACAACCACAGCAAATGTGATCAGGGACACAGGTAGGAGAATACTTGATGTGTCCTCTGGAAGGAAAGGAGATAAGGAGACTTGGTGGTGGAATGAGGAAGTGCAGGAGTGTGTACAAAGGAAGAGATTAGCTAAGAAGAAGTGGGACACAGAGAGGACCGAAGAGAGTAAACAGGAGTACAGGGAGACACAGCGTAAGGCGAAAGTAGCAGTGGCTAAGGCCAAACAGAGGGCGTATGATGACTTGTATGATAGGTTGGACAGTAAAGAGGGAGAAAATGATTTATACAGGTTGGCACAGCAGAGAAATAGAGATGGGAAGGACATGCAGCAAGTTAGATTGATAAAGGACAGAGAGGGAAATGTATTGACTGATGACAGAAGTGTGCTGGGAAGATGGAAAGAGTCCTTTGAAGAGCTGATGAATGAGGAAAATGAGAGAGAAAAAAGAGTAGAAGAGGTGACCATTGAGGAGCAGGCTGTAGCAAAGATTAGTAAGGGTGAAGTGAGAAGGGCATTGAAGAGGATGAAGAATGGAAAGGCAGTTGGTGCTGATGACATACCGGTGGAGGTATGGAAGTGTCTAGGACAGGTAGCAGTAGATTTTCTGACAAGAAAATTCAACAAGGTCCTAGAGAGTGAGCAGATGCCGGAGGAGTGGAGAAGTGTGCTGGTGCCCATTTTTAAGAACAAGGGAGACGTGCAGAGTTGCGGCAACTACAGAGGGATAAAGTTGATGAGCCATACGATGAAGTTATGGGAAAGAATAGTGGAAGCTAGACTAAGGGCAGAGGTCAGCATTTGTGAACAACAGTTTGGTTTCATGCCAAGAAAGAGCACTACAGATGCAATGTTTGCTTTGAGGATGTTAATAGAGAAGTACAGAGAAGGTCAGAGGGAGCTACATTGTGCCTTTGTTGATCTGGAAAAAGCATATGACAGGGTGCAAAGAGAAGAACTGTGGTATTGCATGAGGAAGTCTGGAGTGGCAGAGAAGTATATTAGAGTGGTGCAGGACACTTGTTGTCGGTGTGACAGAAGAGTTCAAGGTGGAGGTGGGACTGCATCAAGGGTCAGCTCTGAGCCCCTTCTTGTTTGCTATGGTGATGGACAGGCTGACAGACGAGGTGAGACAAGAATCTCAATGGACTATGATGTTTGCAGATGACATTGTGATCTGTAGTGAGAGCAGAGAACAAGTGCAGGAAAATCTAGAGAGGTGGAGGTATGCCCTGGAAAGAAGAGGAATGAAGGTTAGCCTCAGAAAATCAGAAGGACCCAGGAGGAACAGTGATGTTACAGGGAGCAGAGATAACGAAGGTGGAGGATTTTAAGTACTTAGGCTCAACAATCCAGAGCAATGGAGAGTGTGGAAAAGAGGTGAAGAAGCGTGTGCAGGCAGGCTGGAATGGTTGGAGAAAAGTGTCTGGTGTGATGTGCGATAGGAGAGTGTCAGCAAGAATGAAGGGAAAAGTGTACAAGATGGTGGTGAGGCCAGCGATGTTGTATGGCTTAGAAACAGTGGCGCTGAGGAAAAGGCAGGAGGCAGAGCTGGAGGTCGCGAAGATGAAAATGTTGAGATTCTCTCTGGGAGTAACGAGGATGGATAGGATCAGAAATGAGTATATCAGAGGGACAGCCCATATAAGATGTTTTGGAGACAAAGTCAGAGAGGCTAGATTGAGATGGTTTGGACATGTACAGAGGAGGGATAGTGAGTATATTGGCAGTAGGATGCTGAGGTTGGAACTACCAGGCAGAAGGCCTCGAGGAAGACCAAAGAAGAGATTTATGGATGTGGTGAAGGAAGACATGAAGGTCGTTGGAGTCAGAAAGGAAGATGCAGAGGACAGGGTGAGATGGAGGCGGATGATTTGCTGTGGCGACCCCTGAAAGGAGCAACTGAAAGTAAAAGAAGAAGAAGGGTTAGGATTTAAATAGGAAACAAAACCCAAACAAGGCTAACTACACTTTACATGAAAATCCCTCACGAGCTAGGCTGCTAACATTGAATAAGTTCAACAGTAATTGGTTCTTAAGTAAAAAATAACTAAGAAAATGCTTAATTAAAACTTTAAGCAAACATTAAATCTGTCAGAAAAACTGTCTCAATAGTGGGCAGTGGTGGTCTAGTGGTATAGGGCACTGGATCACTGATTCAAAGGTTGGGGGTTCGAGTCCCACTCTCCATAAGGTTGTCACTGTCCCCCCCCCCCCCAGTGCAGCTAACTGGGTTATTAAAGGCGGGCCATGTCTCTCACTGTCTATGGTGAGAGGCATGTAAAAGAACCATTGCTGACTTTCGTAAAGAGTAGGCTGCAAAGTCGTCAGCGTGTTTCTGTCCCTTGCTAAAAGGGTTGCGAGAGGAAGGGCATCCGACGTAAAAACCTCTGCCAAATCAAAATGTGCGAATCAGATGATTCGCTGTGGCGACTCCCGAGTAAAAGGGAAAAAGCCGAAAGGAAGACTGACAGACAGACAGAAAAACTGTCTCAATAGTTCTCCGAGTAGCAAATGTAGTTGTAGTAGTAGTTTCCTTTTGACTTTTTCCCTTTATCAGGGGTCGCCACAACAAATCATCTGATTCTGTTTACATCAAAGCAAGAAGTAAAACTGAAATTTTTTAATTAATTAAAAAATATTCAGATTTCCTCATGCGGGAAATGGTGGTCTAGTGGTATGCGGGCCATGTCTCTCACTGTCTATGACGTAAAAACCTCTGTCAAATCAAACCTGTGAATCAGGCTATTCATTAAGTTTTAGAGTAGAAGGAGGATATTGATAAGTAGGGGGTGGAAATTGTTTGAGGCAAGCATGGGAAGGGTGCGGGAGGAGTGTCCCCTCCCGCAGGGGGGGTCTGGGAGGACCACCCCCAGAAAAAAATTTTAAATTCATGTGCTCTGTGGTGCATTCTGGGCCCATATTTATGACAAAATCAGACAAGCTAGAAGCAAATAAAACTAAAAGTTTATATTATAAAAAAAATAGTATTTGTTACAAGAATAGTAGACTTAGTTCTTAAAGGACACTACATAAAACTTCTTATTCGAAAAATCGAAGTTACCTTACTAATATATAACATTTGTGAATCAAACTGCTGCCCTAATCTGTCAAAACTGTTTATGTAATTTCATTTCAGGATTAATAAGATTCGGCTATTAGAATAAGATTAGGCTAGTTTAGTTGGGGACTGTGTGGGCAGTGGTGGTCTAGTGGTATAGGGCGCTGGATCGCTGATCCAAAGGTTGGGGGTTCGAGACCCACTCTCCACAAGGTTGTCACTGTCCCCCCCAGTGCGGCTAACTGGTTATCAAAGGCGGGCCATGTCTCTCATTGTCTATGGTGAGAGGCATGTAAAAGAACCATTGCTGACTTTCGTAAAGAGTAGGCTGCAAAGCCGTCAGCGTGTTTCTGTCCCTTGCTAAAAAGGGTTGTGACAGGAAGGGCATCCGACGTAAAAAACCTCTGCCAAAATCAATAAGTGCGAATCAGATGATTCGCTCTGGCAACTCCCGAGTAAAAGGGAAAAAGCCGAAAGGAAGACAGACAGTTGGGGACTAGTTTTCACTATTATCGCTCATTGCAATCAAGAAATAATTTGTGTGCAGACATGACATAAAACTTTTTTCCCTATTTCATGAGACTCGGATGTTTCCGAAACAGTGGAATCATCGGTCTTGAGTCGTTTCCCCAACGTATTTAATGTTGTTTGTTTAGATCAGGGGTGCTCAATACGTCGATCGCGAGCTACCAGTCGATCTCAAAGGCAATATTGGTCGATCGCGAAGGTAGGATTGGTAAATAACATGACATTAAATAAATAGACGTATTTTTCTGACCTTTATCTCACCGCGCATGTGCAAACAACGGCACTAAGTACCGCAAAACAAGCTAGTCAGCGAGTTCCCTCCTATTTTAAGCCCTAGCTTTTTTCTTAAAGTAAAGAAAGCTTATGAAACTGGATGCTGGAGCAAAGAAGAAGACAAAGTATCACTTTCATACAGAATGAGAGGCAGACTTTTTTTTCACGATGACATTTTCGAAGTGCGTTTGGAAGTGCTTGAGGCTGGCTGTCAGCAGCGACTGTCCGGATTATGCATCCCTGTCTGATTCAATTCAGTGCAAGTCATCAAAGTGAACTCGGTTAGTTACAAAAAAAGTTAATAGTTAATTATGTTGTTATACAATATTGGCTCATGCGGTTATGCACGGCACATAAACATACATTTACACATAAAGAATCCTCAATATACTTTAAAATAAATATATGTTTTGCATTTTTGTAGTGGGTAGATCTTTGTGACTTGGTCATTCTATAAGTAGCTCGCGTGCTGGAAAAGTGTGAGCACCCCTGGTTTAGATCTACTTCGCTTCGGCGCTATGCTTGTCGGTACGACTCACATCAGTTTGGACTATATTTTACCCGGGTTTGTACGACCCATCACAATCTAAATCTACACAGGAGCACAGGCAAATGACGGCACGTATATAAAAAGCGCCGCGCTTTTGAATGAGGTACCATAGTGCATCATGGGATATCAGAAGCGAACCGATTGAGAAATTATCAAAACAAGTGATCGTGTTGTCAAGTACATAGCTTAACAAAGCCATGAAAATGTTTTCATTGAAGATTATTATTATATTATTAAATATTATTATTTACTATTACAAAATATAACCGGGGCTAGGCTAATAGTAGCCGGCGCTTCCGCCAGCCGCCGGCACTTAATGAAAAATATGATGTGAATCATTTGCTGTGGTGACCCCTGAGAAAGGCATAAAACCGAAAGGAAAGATTTCAGATTTCCTCATGACTGGTTAGTACAGGGAAGCAAGAAAATCCTTGGGAAGAGTCCCAGGCTGAGGTGTTTCTGTGTTTCCTCCCACAGACCAAATATATGCGCATTATCACACAATTCTATGCAATTACTACTACTACTACTACTACTACTACTACTACTACTACTACTATTGCTCTTGCCGGGGCATAGGCGACCAGCAAGGTCCCTCCAACTGTCTCTATTCTGGGCCAGTCTGTACAGCTGCCTCATGTGTGGCCCAATTTTTTGCCTCTATATCGTGTCACCAGGTGTTCCTAAGCTGGCTTCTCTTCCTTTTCCTTTGGGAATTCCATCTGTGGGCTTGCCTTGTAGTACATATTGGATTCTGGCTTGAGGAGTGTGTAGCCTATCCATTTCCAGTACCACTGTTGTATTTATACTCCTGCTGGCTGCTGTCCCGTTAGATGACACAGTTCCTCGTTGACAGTTGTTGAATGTCCGGATCTTCTTTGTCACTGTGACTGTAGTCCTCCGTGTCTCAGCTCCATACAGCAAGAATGACATCAGACATACAGTTGGCTGTTTTGAACCTATATGTGAATGTGGTTGTGAATGGTGATGTGTCTTTAGCCCTACAATGGACTGGGGAACTGTTATGGGTGTACTCTACCTTAGTCCCTAGTTGGTCGAGATAGGCGCCGGCCTCCTCGTGATCCTAATAGGATTAAACATATTTTCAAACAAGTGAATAAGATTTTATTGTGATAACTATCCAAATGTTTCATAAGGTCAAAATATATGATATTTCCAAATTATTTCATGTAAGATAAAAACATGCTCCAGCCACCCACACCCAACAGGAAGAAATGTTGCAGGGAATCAAGTCACACGTTTTGTAAGCGGGTATAATTCCTAGGTCTTGTGTTATAATTGTTTATGATACACTCTTTTTACTGGTGAGATTTTATTTCAAATGCAGATTTCTTCAATGCAAAGCCATTACACTGAACATTGTTCATTTATCCACTGACTGACTGTACATATTTGCATATAAATATTGATAGTAGTATTATTAATTTTACTCATTTTTAATTATAGTCGGCCCCCTTCTTACGAAAACCACTGAATACGGAAAATCCAGTATACGAAAAACATTTTCCTAAATTTTGGTCCTCTGTATACGAAACAAGTTCTTCTCACAAAAGGCACCAAACGTGCCATTCAAACATTCAAACGCACCATTTAAACATTCAAACAATGCGAAAGTTTCTCTCTCATTGGTCTCATTGCCTGTCTCCCAACATCCCGCCCCGCTGGCCTCCCATTGGCCAGGAGGGAGCTGAATCTCCATAGTACTGTACCTATGCTTGTTTGTCACACACGTAAAGATGTACTGTTGGTTCGTGAATTTTTTTGAAAGTGCTCATTGCAGTTTATTTTTCATTTTTTAAATTGTATAATCCAGTAATGTTTAATAAATGTGAGGCGCGCCGCTGAATGTGGGCAAAATGCGGCTCATCTGGACCTCTGATCCCTCAAGCAAACAGGTGTAGGTTGAGTACTAAACAAGTATTCAAAGCACACTTATCTGCTTGACAGATCAGAGGTCCAGACAAGTCGCATTCCGCCCCAAAAGCTCCGGTGTCAGCCGCGACGCAGCTCGCACTTGGTGGAGTGCATCACAAATGTTTAATAATTTAATAATGTTTAATATTGTTTGGTTTCGCTAATTAAAAAAGCGCCCCGTCGCAAAAGCTCCAGCGTCTTCAGCGGAGTGCGCCACGGAGCACGCCACAAATGTGGCGCGCTCCGCCGAGTGTGGGCGACATCGCAACCGACACCGGAGCTCCCAAGATGGGACGCGGCTCATCCGGACCTCCAATCTCTCAAGCAAACGAGTGAATGTTGAGTATTAAACAAGTTTTCAAAGCGCACTTGCCTGCTTGACAGATCGGCGGTTCGGACAAGCCGCATTCCACCCCAAAAGCTCCAGTGTCGACCGCAACGCCGCTCGCACTCGGGGGAGCGCGTCATAAATGTTTAATGTTTAATATTGTTTGGTTTGGTTATTTAAAAAAAAAAAGGTTAATAAAAATGTTCAATAATGGTTTAATTAATACATATGTTAATAAAATGGTTCAATATGTTAATAAAATGCTTAAATGGTTTAATAAATAATTTTCTTTTCCTTTTAACACATATTTCATACATATTTCATACAAACCTGGTGTACTTTTATAATTTTTAAAGGGTTTATGGGGTAGTCTTGGGAGCCTTGGAACGAATCACGCGTTTTACATGTAAAATGTGCCACCATTTACGAAAACTCCAGGTTACGAAAAATTCTTTGGAACGGATTAATTTCGTAAGAAAGGGGCCGACTGTAGTTTCAATTAATACAAATTCTATTACACAATTTCCTCCAGAATCAATAAAGAACCCCATTTTAAACTGATTGTGATGCGACTATGACAGTACAACGAACTTGTCACTAAACTTAAAGTCAATCCATCTGAATATTGAAGATCAAACCTCCAACATGGATCTTGAGAACTATTTCGTTAATTATAGAGTGAAAAATGTGTTAACAGCCCCCCATATGTCTCAAACACGTATCTCACGCCACCGCCCAAGAGTTCAGCAGTGTGTCGCGACTGTTAACAAAGCATTTGAGGAGCAGACACACTCAGCACTCAGCGCTGCACACAAAGGAGGGCAGCCTCTGGGTTTCTCTGTTGAGCTGAAAGCTGCTGGAAAGGAGAGACAAGTGGGAGGCAGGAGGGGTGGATGAGTAAAATGACCCTGCCATGTTGGTTCTCTGACCCCTTAAGCCTGAGCCCAGCCTCCTGGTGCAAATGCTTTTATAAGGGTGGATGTGTGGCACAGGGTGCCGCAGAGGGGGAGAAAAAAGAAAGAAGTCGTCTATGCCGTGAAGAATAGTGGGAGTGAGGTGGAAAACTGGAAGGCTCCTGCTTCACACATGGCCCTTGAAAGAAAAGGAGACCTTATTGTGAACATCTCTCAGGGCCACGGCACCTCATTTGCTGAAGAAAAACACTCTGCGTAACATGGATGCTTTGCCCACACAAATAAAAAAACCCAAAGTCATTAATTATCTTCTTTATATGAGGAGGTATAGGAACTCAACATATGAAAATGATTTCCAACATTATAATAAAATGAATCATAGAAGAATGCTCCATGTTGGCTTTCATGACCCTCTTCTAAAGCTTTCACTTGAAGTGTCATCCCACTCAGGTTGAATCCACATGAACGTCTGCAATGGGTTGCCTAAAATTACTGGGGAGAGCTTTTATTCAGCTTCTAACTAATGAATATTCATAACACTAGCACAATGGAGGCAGCTTCCTAAGCTCTTGAGAAGAAGTCAGCTATGTTTGACGCTTAGGTCACAGGACTCTTGACAGACTGCCGAACAAAAAAAAGACCTGCCTGCAGAATTCTTTGGTGTTGCCCGGCGACGCCATTGTGTGACGTATATTTTGTGTCTTCATATTCATAGCTCTTGAAGTCGTTAGTGGTGATTCATTCATGATTGCACTCCCACTCGACCTCTTCCCCTTTTGTCGTGGGAATGCTGGAGGGGGAACCACATTTTCTACATGTTTTGTTAAGAAAACTATATAAACAAACAAAGCTGTCTCTTCTTAAAAATGATATAGCTGTGCAAATTAAGGCATCCTACACTTCGTTGCCATAGAACAATGTGAAAGTTGCTCTCTCATTGGTCTCATTGGCTGTCTCCCAACATCCCGCCCCACTGGCCTCCCATTGGCCAGGAGGGAGCTGAATCTCCATAGTACTGTACCTATGCTTGTTTGTCACACATGTAAAGATGTACTGTTGGTTCGTGAATTTTTTTTAAAGTGCTCATTGCAGTTTGTTTTTCATTTTTTAAATTGTATAATCCAGTAATGTTTAATAAATGTGAGGCGCTTCGCTGAATGTGGGCAAAATGCGGCTCATCTGGACCTCCGATCCCTCAAGCAAACAGGTGAAGGTTGAGTACTAAACAAGTATTCAAAGCACACTTACCTGCTTGACAGATCGGAGGTCCAGACAAGCCGCATTCCGCCCCAAAAGCTCCGGTGTCGGCCGCGACGCAGCTCGCACTTGGTGGAATGAAAATGATATAGCTGTGCAAATTAAGGCATCCTACACTTCGTTGCCATAGAACAATAAGTTTTCATATTTGCTATTGGAGTTTAATGAATGGGCTGAAAAAAACAAAAAAAACAAACAAAAACAAAGCAAAAACATATATTATGGCAATATAGTGGTGTAGTTGTGCAGTGGAGTGGTGGTGGTCTAGTGGATAGGGCGCAGGATCGCAAATCCTAAGGTTGGGGGTTCAAGTCCCCACAAGGTTGTCACTGTCCCCCCAGTGCAGCTAACTGGGTTATCAAAGGCGGGCCATGTCTCTCACTGTCTATGGTGTGAGGCATGTAAAAGAACCATTGCTGACTTTCATAAAGAGTAGCTGCAAAGCCGTCAGCGTGTTTCTGTCCCTTGCTAAAGGGTTGTGATAGGAAGGGCATCCGACGTAAAAATCGCTGCCAAATCAAATGTGCGAATCAGATGATTCGCTGTGGCGACTCCCGAGAAAAGGGAAAAAGCCGAAAGAAAGAAAGGAAAGTGGTGTAGTTGTTAAGGGGCAGTGGTGGCCTAGTGATATAAGGTGCTGGATCACTGATCCTAGGGTTGGGGGTTCGAGTTCCACTCTCCACAAGGTTGTCACTGTCCCCCCCAGTGCAGCTAATTGGGTTATCGAAGGCTGGTCATCTCTCTCATTGTCTATGGTGAGAAGTTCATGGAAAAGTACCATTGCTGACTTTTGACAAAAGTAGCTGCATATAGCCAGCCGTAAGCGTGTTTCTGCCCCTTGCTAAGGGTTGTGTCAGGAAGGGCATCCGACGTAAAAACCGATACCAAATCAAACATGCGAATCATAGATTCACTGTGGTGACCCCTGAAAAAAAAGGGAACAACCGAAAGAAAAAGAAGAGGAGTGGTGTAGTTGTTAGCATGTCCACCTCACAGCAAGAAGGTCCTGGGTTCGAGTTACAGGCTTGGCGAGGGTGTTTCTGTGTGGAGTTTGCATGTTCTCAACATGCTTGAATGGGTTTCCTCTGGGTATTCTGGTTTCCTCCCAGAGTCCAAAGAAATGCCCATAAGGTTAATTGACTGTTCTGAACTGCCCCTAGGTGTGGATATGAATGTGAATGGCTGTGTGTATTGTATTGTGATGTGCTGATAGAAGGTTATTAAATTGTCATTTCTAATAAACTCTACATATCTATGTAGCATTATTAATAAGTTAAAGAGTAAAGTGCATTGGAAAGTTCAGTCCATTACTCACTCAGGCCTTCATCTAAGTCTGCAGAAGTTTGTCCTTTGTTTTCTGCCTTTTTATAATTTTACACTCTGCAGAACATGACTCGCCAACAGTCTTACTTACTTCTTTCTTCTTTTCCTTTCGGCTTTTCCCTTCAGGGGTCGCCACAGCGAATCATCTGCCTCCATCTCACCCTATCCTTTGCATCTTCTTCTCTTACACCAACAACCTTCATGTCCTCCTTCACCACATCCATGAATCGTCTCTTTGGTCTTCCTCTAGGCCTTTTGCCTGGTAGTTCCAGCCTCAGCATCCTATTACCAATATAGTCTTACATATATAATAACTATAAATATATAATAATAAATATACACTAATAACAGTCTTACTTACTGATGATTTGAAAATATGGTTAATTTAAATTTGATGTAGTATAGAGATTTGATTTACAGTATCTTAAATCTTCCACTGAGGATATTCAGGTAAATATCGGAAAATGTACTAAAATTTACTAAACCTGCTGTCTGAGATCATCACTTCATAAATAATAGTCTTGTCAGTCTTGACAAGAAGGGCAAGTCATGTTTTCTTAATAATAGAACAAAAAGAATTTTCTTTTCACAATCGCATTAGGAGCCTATGTCCGCCGATTCTGGGCAAGGGTGGGGTACATCCTGAAGATCTCGCCAATCCATCCCACAGCCAACACACACACACACACACACACACACACACACACACACACACACACACACACACAAAACCATATACATACATACCTAGGTGCAATTTGGAACAGCCATAGCCCAATGTTCATGTCTTTGGACTGTGGGAAGAAACTGGAGTATCCAGAGGAACCCAAGCAAGCATGAGAAGAGCAGGCATAGTCCACACAGAATGACCTTCGCCAGGGAGACTCGAACCCATATAACTACATTGACATATACATACCTATATCCAATACATACATCACATTATATTCACACATTCATACAGTTACAGGCTAGATATATTCACATATACAGATGGGAGAATGATGTGTCAAAAGTGCATGATCTACACTGAGTATGAGGTGCATGGTGCTAAAATATTATGATGTTCAGGACCTGCTCTGAACCGGAGTACTGCACTTGAAACTTAAACATGAATATTGTACTTCGACATGTGTATGATGGTGAAGCAAAGTTCGTCAGTCCAGGTCCAAAGGTCGTCCAGGTACATGAGCTTGTTGGAGCTTTCTGAGTAAGTGCATCCTCTGTTGTGCTTTCCCCACCTGGTGGGAGATGTTTGTGGTCCAGGTGAAGTCAGCAGAGATTGGACTTGAAGAAACTTGAAACATTCCACCCTCTCTACCTCCTCCTCTCAATCAATATAGAAGGCAGAGTGTTCAGTTTGTTTCGATCTCCTGAAGTCCATTATCATCTCCTTGATTTTAGATGTGTTTAATTCCAGCTTGTAGTTGTAGCACCATAGCTTCAGATGCCAGACCTCCTTCCTGTGGGCTAATGTGTTGTCATCTGTAATCAAACCTATGATGGTGGTGGTGTCATCTGCAAATTCGACGATGGTGTTGCTGTTCTGAGTGGGGGAACAGTCGTGCGTGAATATGGAAAAGAGGAGGGAGCTAAGAACACCTCCCTGTGGTGTACCATGTTTAAGATGAGAGTGGACGAAATGTGTTCTCCTCTCCTGGACAGGAGTTATCATAAAAGTATTAAGTAATCCATATTTAGACAAAGAAAATGAATCACTATTCAAAAATTATTAAATTCTCTGGTTTAAGGAGCAGAAAGAGTTGTTGGTGAGCTGAGTCAGATAAACTAACTCAATTAAAAGGTCTGGAATTCACATCCTATCTCCAGTTTTCGCGCTGCTCCACCACGTGCTCCGCTATGACCCCGCCCAATCCTGGCGCGACATTCCAGTGGGCGGAGTTGGTTCCATTCAATTCCTTATGAATGAAGCTCAAGGACGACAGTGAGGAAAAGTTGTGCGCGCGTGTCGGACACACCGCCTGAAGACTATAGCAAATGTTCAGATAATAAAAAAAAAAAAAAAAACAGGACAAAAAGACCTAACATGGATTACTGCTTTCCCTCTATGTTCTCTTATTTATTTATGAACGTCATATTTATTCTAATTCAAGCCAAGGAACGTAAGTAACCAAAATGTATTACTTTTAAAAAGTTATTTTAAAATATAATACATTTGAAATAATCCACCTGTAGTATTAGTATTACTAGTGCATTTATACCTTTATAAAGGTATATATAATCTTTTATACACACACACATATATATATATATATATATATATATATATATATATATATATATACATACATACACACACACACACACACACACACACACACATATATATATATATATATATATATATATATATATATATATATATATATATATATATATATATACATACATACATATATATATATATATATATATATATATATATATATATATATATATATATATATATGTATGTGTGTGTGTGTGTGGGGGGGTCATATATACTGTACTGTTGGGTTTAAAGGACCATATGTACTTACTGAACACTAATATGTCATAAAATTATATTCAATATTTAATTACATGTAAATTCTGTGATATCATCATGTCCTGATTTATGCACTGATAAAATTCAGTGCCCATGCCATGTAGAATAATATATGTCTTTTCTTATTTACAATGGTGTAATGATCTATTTAACTTATTCAACTGATAATTGTCTTTTAGACATTTTGCTTGATATGAAGGTGTCTGGAGGAGAGCTGGGCTGGCTGACTTCACCAAATGAAGAAGGGGTGAGTGGGCCCAGATTTATCTGAAAAACTTTAAATTTTCCAGCCTTTGTCTTATCCATGAGTCAGTCTCATCATACCAGTTGTTCATGCTAAGGTTTTTACTATTGCTTTTGTTGTCATTTGACTTATGTCTTAGTATATATATATATATATATATATATATATATATATATATATATATATATATATATATATATATATATATATATATATATATATATATATATATATATATATATATATATACTGTATATATATATAGTATATATAGTATATATCTATCTATCTCTCTATATATATATATATATGTATATGCACTGTATATATATAATTTTATTAACATTATGAACTTTCCATATTATTATAAGACCCTATAGCAAGTGCAAATGAAACGAATTCCCTTTTCTTTTCAGTATTGTGAATAGTTTTATGGTGGACTAGATCCCCTGAACACTGTTGTACAGTAAGAAGAGAAAGGCAAGTTGTTAAAGGGAGTGTGCGGTCCTCTATCTTTAGTCATGTCATTTCCTTTCTGAGAAACTGGAGGAAATGGATACATGGTCATGTCAGTGGTGAGCTGTTTTTGCTTGTGTGAGTTATAGGGATTAAATGAATTGTCTGTAGTTTCTTTTTGTGGCTCAAGGACCTCATGAGAGATTTACACATCAAGTTTTCTCAAAACTCTACAGACAAGGAGATGGATGGATAGTTTTGAGAAATTTAAAGACAAGTTCAAGGCAATCGCACTTCCAGGGTGGTGATGTGGGTGTGGGGTGATTATTCCTTTGGAGACCAGTCCTGTTATTTTCTTGTTATGATGTTGGAGGCCTCGTCTGGGATCGCTGAGCTCTTGAGCCGCTGTGTCCACACAAGGTCTTTGAGGTTTGCATGCCTGGCCCAATCTGCTGTTCAAGGGGTTTTGTGGAAGCTGAGGGAAATGAGATGTTTATAATTTACTATCCTTCACAAAGGGCTCGGTGGTTGTCGCCCGAGGTGAATAATTGTTTCAGTGTGGACTACATGGGAAGATATAGAGCAAACAAAAAGTAGGTAATTATAGGAATAATAAGCGCAATTTATTTTAACAGATATTAAGCATGACGGAGGCAGTTTAGGGGCGCCAAGCCTATTAGGTCGCACCAACTTTTTAAATTCCTTATTAATGTGAGTATATACTACACACAAAATTTTTAAAAAGTGAAATAAAATGAGCATCTTATTTTTTTAAACGTGAGAATAATCAAACATTCTGCTCCATGATGATACTCATGAAGCTGGATTGAAAAAAAAAAAAATCCCATTTTCTCATCAGAACATTTTTGAAAGTCTTAAATGTGCACGTTTTCTGATTCGTTTTGTTTTTATTTGGTTAATGAGGTGATTTTTAAAGCCCATAAACTTTTAAAGCGAAACGGTAAAGTGACTGAAGCTAGACCATACACCCTGCATGACGAGTCTTGAAGATGTACATACATTTAGCACGTATTAAATCTCGCACGTGCTGTATATGTAAACAGCCGTATATGGAACTGCATCAAAAATATTTAAAATACAGTATAACTATTTCAAATAAATTTAAACCAATCTCAGAAGCCAAATTACAGAATCTAACACGAAATCACCTTTTGTGTAATTTTTACACTGTCTGGGGTGTTTTCCCAAGTTTTACATTTTTAAAGTGATGTGGGGCAGTGGTGGCCTGGTGGTAAGGTGCTGGATCACTGATCCTAAGGTTGGGGGTTCAAGCCGCACTCTCGGTGGGTTGTCACTGTCCCCCCCCCACCCCCACCCCCCAGTGCAGTGAACTTGGGTTATCAAAGGCGGTCCATGTCTTTCACTGTCTATGGTGTGAGGTGTAAAAGAACCATTGCTGACTTTCGACAAACGTAGCTGCAAAGCCGTCAGCATGTTTCCGCCCTGTGATGGTCTGGCGAGTTGTCTAGAGTGTACTAGGGTGTAGCCAGAGTCGGCTGAGATGGGCACCAGCCTCCCCGCGACCGTAATTAGGATTCAGCTGTTACAAAAAATGAACAGATGAAGTGATGTGGTGCCAGATTCCGGGTACTGATAACATTTACAGCATTTGGCAGACACTGTTTTATTCAGCGTGAGTTAGCGTAGGCCTCCATCAGTCCCGAAGGACTATGGCTGCGCTCTGGCCAGTATCCCGACTGGTGATACTCCCCAGTGCACAGAGCCTGGGTAGGGAGTAATGAGGGACAGGCTGTTACCCAAGCAACAAGTCCCCCCCTGTCTCGGCGCCACCGGAAGGATCCAATGGAAAGGCAAGTGCCGATACGACTGGGTTCCAGTGCCGCTGTGAAACTACGGTCAATTTAGAACAGCCAATTAACCTACAGTGCACGTCTTTGGATTGCAGGGGAAACCGGAGCACCCGGAGGAAACCCACACAAGCACGGGGAGAACATGCAAAACTCCACACAGAAACGCCCAGGCCGGGAATCGAACCCAGGCCTTCTTGCTGTGAGGCGGACGTGCTAACCACTACGCCACCGTGCCGCCAGAGCGAGTTACAATTATCATTTTTATACAACAAGCAGTTGAGGGTTAACGCGCTTGCTCAAGGACCCAAGAGTGGTGACAATGGGCATTGAACCACTGACTTTCGGATTAGTAACCCATCGCATTAACCACTACACCCCCTCTGCTCTTAAGCTGGAATTTATTTTTATTAAGCCTACACGCTTCATGGAAACATCTTTTGAAGCTCATATAAACTCGAAATAGCGTGCTTTTTGTAACCTCTTAAAATTCACCGTGGAGCTTTGTTCACGTCATTTGGGACGACTGTATATTTTGTTAAATCTTTTGGATTTCAGAATCAGTAATTGTACTAATATGAGTTTGACAGTTGTTTTGTTTCAAGCATTATCCACTTCAGATATCTAATAATCTCCAGATTTCAAATCTTGTCATTGTCATGTTTTTATTTAAGGACAGTTTGTCTTTCCTTTCCTTGATACACATTTAGTAGGTCGGACAAAAGATATGCCTGGACACGCAGTTTCCACACCC
>CM045741.1:34252515-34270015 GCA_024760905.1 Plotosus lineatus
AATGTCGTTAGTAACGCGGTTCCCATTGGAGTATTACGCGTACCTCATTGTGTTCGACTTCTGTTCGTCCAAGCTTATCGCCACCTGCCAGTCTTCATCAGCCCCTTCTGTGATAGAATGCCAGGCTTGAGTGGGGGGTGGTGACTGATTAGTAGAGTCAGAGCTGTACCGAGTAGGGGAATTCTGTGAGTCACGTGGCTGCTTAATGTTTCTGTTTCCCAGCGATCAGAGTATATTTAGATCATCTGATTTTGTAGGGAAGATAACATTTCATTGATTTATGGTAGAACATCCGGCTCCCTCCTGACTTTGTTATAATAGCTGTGTAATAATGTTGGTATAGCTCCATAAACAGTGACATGAAGAGATTAGTGTAATGATTAGCAGCATGAGTGCCACCAACTCATTCTAATTAGATACATTATGTTAAAAATAGGGCACATGTTGGAAAAATTGACATTGGCAGAGCACTTTACGATTATGATTTTATACTTTTATCAGTTGACATTTCCACCCACATGACTCTGAGTAGTTCCATTATGTCATCTGTTACGATGAAATGACTTCAGAGGGCCATATCTTATAGTACTGCTTAGAAAATATCTTTTTCGTCAGTCTTCCGTTGCATGAATCAAACTGCTAGGAGATAACAATAACAACAACAACAACAACAACATCAAAAATATGCTGTGTTGCGTCACACAGTCGTTTTTCTGCACTCTCCGTACACAGCATCCCTTAACTTCATCATAGCTGTAACCACCCACCCACCCACAGTGGGTTCAAAGCTGTTGCCAAAGCTTTCCTGCTGTCACATAGAAAGCATTGCTAGGAAGATGTCTACATCTTTGTAATGCTGAGCATGGACTTGTTGACTTCTTTTCTGTAACCGCTTCATCCTAATTAGGGCTGCAGGGAGGCTGGCGCCCATCCCAGCCGACTCTGGCAGAGGGCAGAGTACACCCTGGACAGCTCGCCAAGCCATCGTAGGGCGGAAACACGCTGATGGCTTTGCAGCTACTCTTGTTGAAAGTCAGCAATGGTTCTTTTATATGAACCTCACACCATAGACAGTGAGAGACATGGCCGGCCTTTGATAGCCCAGTTAGCTGCACTGGGGGGACAGTGACAACCTTGTGGAGAGTGGGACTCGAACCCCCAACCTTAGGATCAGCGATCCAGCGCCATGTACCACAAGGCCACCACGGCCCTTTAATTTTAATCAGTTTAAATATAACTATAATCAGCTATAACTTTAATTTAAAATTCAAAGCCCTTATCTCACAACAGATAAGGAGTTAGGGCTGAAGAGTGGAGTGGGAGTTTTCCTGCTTACTCCGAACTTCAAACATCTAAAGGGAGGTTGCTTTTCTTATGTGGACATCTCTTCCACCCGCTCACCCCCATTCAAACTCTCTTAAATGCAAACAGACAGCAAACACACAAACCCCCACAGAAAATCCCCCTGAGAGGACTGCTGTCAGCAATCCCTAAGACCAAGTCCCCATTCACACACATGCACACATACACCACCTACTGCTCGTCAAACTCAAACCCTTCTGTTTAAAGTAGAGGCTGAAAGACTGACCCCAGAAGGTCAGACATTCTGAAGAAGCCCCCACCCTCTCAATAGAAACTTTTTTTTTTTTTGAAAGCCTATGAGGTTCTCATGGTCATTAAATTTGAATACTTATATATCACCACCAACCATTTCTTTGTACAATGGTACCTGACTTTATGAAAGTCTCACCAAATGAAAAATGCAGGTTACGAAATGCATTTTCATAAAATTTTTGTCTCTGTATACGAAACAAGTTCACGTTATGAAAGCGCTATCTTAAAAATTAAAACTCGCCATTCAAACATTAAAACGTGCCATGCAAACATTCAAACAATGCACAAGCTGCTCTCCCATCAATGCAGTTCAAACGTCCCACCCTGCTTGCTTCCCATTGGCTAGGAGGGATGACGCAGCTCCCTCCCATTGGCTATTATGGAGCTGCAGCAGCCATAATGTTTTTCGTGTAAAGGACAGAGTTACTGTTGTTTTATGCTTTATTTCTTGACTCAGGCTTTTAACCTTCCATAAACATTTGTAAGATTATAACTCTGCTAAGAAGACATGGTCAACATACGCATGCGCGTGCGCGCACACACACACACACACACACACACACACACACACACACACACACACACACACACACACACACACACACACTCACACACTCACACGCGCGTGTGATTTCCGGTGCGAGTGAGAAGAAGAAACGGGCTCGACTGATATTACAAAGGAATATGGCCAAACCCATCTATCATCAATACGATATTGAAGCAGAAGGAGGTCTTAAAAGTTATGTGTTTATAATTTTTAAAGGGTTTAGGGGGTAGTATTGGGAGCCTTGGAACGAATCACACGATATACATGCAAAATGCTGTTCAATTTATGAAAAGTGCAGGTTACGAAAAAGGCTCTGGAACGGATTAATTTCGTAAAGTGAGGTACCACCGTATTGTTCATGCGTTTCTGAATGATCCCTGCATTCTCTTAGGCAGTGATTGTTAGTGTTGTTGCATTTTTTTCTATTCTGGAATCCCGTACTCTGTGCTAGCATGTTCTCATCCCTTGACACAGGAAGGAAAGGAGGAGAGGATGACGCCTATACAAATCCGCAATTCCCGCATCCTGTTTTGTCCGAGCAAAAGCCACACAACGCTCTATAGCTCACCTGCAGGGCTCAAAACCTTTCTGTTGACATTCTATTATTCAGCGCTTAAACTTCTCAATGTTTTTTTTTTTTTTTCCCACATACCCATAACTGCTTCGCTTTTGTTCAAAGAAAGAAACTCTGCAGGTCTGTTGTCTTGATGAGTATGTGCCATGAGGATTTGTGTCATCATTGATGGATTTATCCTGCCTGTAGCTTAGCTGGTGTGAATCCTTTGCTTCTATTGTTCCTCTCAGAAGGGGAGAGAGGGATAACAGCGGCCTCCTATAGCTCGATCACTTAAATAGATGTTGAGTCTGATGAAATCTTAACCTGGCTAAATCTCTTCATCATCATCATCCATCCCAGAATGACATTTATAAAAACTCGCCTCTCCTATCTTTTTTTTTTAGCTTGTGACGGGGGCTATTACAAAAGCATTGATTCCAGCCAGCCATGTGAAGTCTGTCCACCAAACACGCAACACTCAGGTCCTGGTGCACTCCAGTGTCCCTGCTTAGAAGGATTTTTCCGGGCAGATACAGACCCCAGCTCTGCTCCATGCTCTGGTAAGTGTTTCTGGCTGCAGAGACCAAGTTAACACTTTCCACTGTCTTTTGATCAATATTTGTTCCCAAGAGCACATGGTGCACATAAAGCCTTCAGTCCTTTACTCCTGCAATCTGTCACTCCATCAGGTCCACCCACTCTACCAGAAGACCTCAAGGTCACGCCTCATCAAACATCTGGAAGCATACGGCTGTCCTGGAGACCTCCGTTTTCTACAGGTGGCAGGACGGATGTCGTATACAACGTGATGTGTGAGCAATGTAATGGTGCCATGTGTTCACCGTGTGGAGGGAGGGTGCGCTTCGAGCCCATGCATGCATCTCTAAGAGAGCCAGAGGTTACAATTAGTGAACTGGAGCCTCACGTCAATTACACATTCAAAGTGGAAGCCTTGAATGGAGTGTCCCATCTGAGCTCCCAGAAATCTATTGCCAACATCACAACTGTGCTACAGTTTACAGGTATACATTCTAGTTCACAACATTTTAACTCAGGGTGTGTATGTATATACAAAAATAAAAATATGTTACAACTGTTTTATGCCTTCTTTCATCACAGAGCTTCCTAAGGTAACGTTCCTCCGAGTAGTGGATCGAACCGCTACTAGTCTTTCTCTGTCTTGGGCCGAGGACCAACACACTGCTCCTCATCATTCTGCTCACTATGAGCTGATGTACCGCATCAAGGTATGTAGCGTGATCACAGTGTTGATTTGAAAATTCGGTTGCTTCTCGTTTCACACCGGTTTACATTATCTGCTTTGAACAGGACGATCGGGGGGAGCAGGATTTTACCACATACACTGTTCTGAGGTTGGACAAGAACTCAGTCCAGCTTAGTGAGCTCTTACCTAGCACCAAGTATGTGTTCCGCGTTCAAACTTTAACACCAGAGGGCCATCCGAGCAGCCAGAGTACAGAGCAGGAATTCGAGACCCTGCCTGTGGGTAAGTATGTGAATGTGAGCGGGTGTGTATGCTTAGCGATATTCTTGTCCTAATAAAATTACAGAAGAAGAGAATTTGAGTGTAACCAGATGCCTTGTATCTGCACGACAGCTGAGTCACACGCACAAGGCAGTTCCATGATTATCATGGGAGCCATTGCTGGAGGCGGAGCCATGTTGCTTATCGTGGTGGTCATTTTATTCCTACACAAAAGGTTAGAAACGCCTTCAGGCTTTCTTCTTTTTTCCCCCCCACCTCACTATGTTCTTATTATATTTCTTCCTCAAAGCTAGCCTCACCCTCTCCACCCTGTTTACTTTAAACCTCAAGACAAAAACATAAGCATGTCTCATTCCAGAGTGAAAGCACTGATTGTAAATATAATTTTGACTTTGCCCTTTTTTCTTATTCAGGAGGCTAAATTCACACATCCGTCAGAGAAGTGGGGGAAACTACTTCTCCTGTCCAGGTGTGACATAGAACAGTACAACTTCCTTACTATCATTTGTGTGTGTGTGTGTGTGTGTGTGTGTGTGTGTGTGTGTGTGTGTGTGTGTGTGTGTGTGTACACATTATATCTACTCCCTTATATATGCCATAAAATATATCTTAGAGTCTTTGTTTTCTGTTTCTACATGACCTCAACAGAAAAACATCAGCCTTTGAAGACCTACGTAGACCCACACACCTATGAAGACCCGTGCACAGCTATACTTAAGTTTGCCAGTGAAATTCACGTCAATCACATTTCTAAGCAGAAAGTCATTGGCGCAGGTAATCTTGCAAACAAAAATCACATCATCATCATCATCATCATCATCATCATCATCATCATCATTATTATTCTCTCACTAACACATTTTTGAGAGTTGGCATGGACATGATTTGCCATTAAATAAAATACAAGTTTCCCATTACTGCAAAACATCATATATGGAATATATTTTGTTGACATTAATGATATCTATAAAAAAAAAAAAAAAAAAAATTCTTAAATCCTGTGTGTTATGTACCAAAGGGGAGTTTGGTGAAGTGTTCCGTGGTGTCCTGAAGGTGCCGGGCCGTAAAGAGGCGACTGTTGCTATAAAGACACTGAAACCTGGCTACACAGAAAAGCAGAGGCAGGAGTTCCTGAGTGAGGCCAGCATCATGGGGCAGTTCTCCCACGAGAACATCATACGCTTAGAGGGGGTTGTTACCAAATGTACGTGTCAACTTTATCACCATGGCTCACAATGCACCCACTCAGCCGAGTCATTTAGCATGTAAAGCACGTCATATGGCAGTGACCAATGTCTGACTGTGTTGTCACATTCTAATTGGATCCTTCTGCTGCTTTCATTATAGTCAAACATGCAATGATCGTCACAGAGTACATGGAAAATGGTGCTCTGGATCAGTACCTGAGAGTAAGCTGTACCTCATGTTATTTGTATTCAATGAATTTTCTGATATTTAATCATTTCTCTATTTGTTTCCATTATATCAATTAACATTCCCTTTTTAATGTGTAGGATCACGATGAAGAGCTGTCCTCATACCAGTTGGTGGGCATGCTTAATGGCATTGCAGCAGGAATGAAGTATCTGTCAGATATGAATTATGTGCACAGAGATCTTGCTGCACGCAACATTCTGGTTAATGGCAACCTGGAGTGCAAAGTATCAGACTTTGGCCTGTCGCGTGTTTTGGAAGACTATCCAGAAGGGACCTATACTACCACTGTAAGCTGCTTTCATAGTTCAATTCAATTCAGTTTTATTTGTATAGCACTTTTTACAATTGATAGTTTCACAAAGCAGATGTACACAGTAAAGCAATGCAAGTAGGGGCTTACAAAGTATAAAAGAATTTAAACACTTCCTTTACCTATATATATATATATATATATATATATATATATATATATATATATATATATATATATATATATATATATATATATAGAGAGAGAGAGAGAGAGAGAGAGAGAGGATTTTCTGAGTAGATCCTTCCATAGGAGAGTGCTCAATACTTTTTGGTAGAGCAAATAATATTATGTATATATATATATATATAAGATCTGTAGTGATAAATGGAGTTTCAATAGAAAGTCTTTGTCCTATCCTTTTATTATTTTTATTGTTATTTGCTCTACCAAAAAGTATTGAGCACTCTCCTAAGGAAGGATCTACTCAGAAAATCCTCTCTCTCTCTCTCTCTCTCTCTCTCTCTCTCTCTCTCTATATATATATATATATATATATATATATATATATATATATATATATATATATATATATAGGTAAAGGAAATGTTTAAATTCTTTTATACTTTGTAAGCCCAATACATTTCCTTTTATATATATATATATATATATATATATATATATATATATATATATATATATATATATATATATATATATATATATATATATATATATATATATATATATAAAAATATTATTTGCTCTACCAAAAGTATTGAGCACTCTCCTATGGAAGGATCTACTCAGAAAATCCTCTCTCTCTCTCTCTCTCTCTCTATATATATATATATATATATATATATATATATATATATATATATATATATATATATATATATATATATATATATATATATATATATATATATATATATATATATATATATATAGGTAAAGGAAATGTTTAAATTCTTTTATACTTTGTAAGCCTAATACATTTCCTTTACATATATATATATATATATATATATATATATATATATATATATATATATATATATATATATATATATATATATATATATATATGTATATATATATATATATATATATATATATATATAAATAAAAATAAAAGGACAGGACAAAGACTTTCTATTGAAACTCCATTTATCACTACAGATCTGTTTCGAGGGGTGGTGAAACCATCCTCTCTCTTCAGGTGATTATAGAAGTATTGAGCACTCTCCTACGGAAGGATCTACTCAGAAAATCCTCTATATATATATATATATATATATATATATATATATATATATATATATATATATATATATATATATATATATATATATATATATATATATATATATTCTTCTCTTCCTTTCGGCTGTTCCCTTTTTCTCAGGGGTCCCAACAGCAAATCATTGCATGTTTGATTTGGCATAGGTTTTTACAGTGGAGAGTGGGACTGGACCCCCCAACCTTAGGATCAGCAATCCAGCACCTTTTACCACCAGGCCACCACTGCCACAACTTGGCAACCTCTGCACACAATGCAACTAAACATCTCTTGATCCCGATATGTCATTTTACATGGCCTACCACTTCGTGGCTCAGTTGCTGTCATTCCCAAATCGTCTCCACTTTCTTATCATACCACTGAAAGTTGACTGTGGAATATTTGGTAGTGAGGAAGTCCTGCCACAGGTGGCATCCTATCACAGTACGACGCTGGCATTCACTGAGCTCCTGAGAGCAATGCATTCTTTCACAAATCTTTGTGGAAGCAGTTTGTCTGCATGCCTAGGTGCCTGAATTTATACACATGGCCAAAGAGATAATTGTAACACTTGAATTCAATAATCTGGATGAGTGAATACTTTTGTAATATACTGAATGTACACAACCATTCAAAAGTTTGTGGTCCCTGAAAAGTTTTCTTTTTCTTTGGGAGGAAAAAAAAAATATGAGAAATTCATTACAGTCCAAAAAGTAGTCCGTCTGGTTATACAACTGTAAGTCATAAATAATTGTGGGAAAGAGTTCATATCACCAGCAGTGGAAAGTCATGTTCACAGTCTGTTAGTGCACATCCGGGTCCATTTAGGTCTTCATCAGCAAGAAGGAAGGACCTGCAAGATGAGGACTCTAGTCAGTAATAACACATCAAGACAGACCACAGGGCCCAGGAAGCAGAAGGATCAAGATCACTGTCATCCCAGAAGGAGAATGTGTACCTCAACAAAAACAGAAAGAGAGAGAAAGAGGGAGAAAGAGGGAGAAAGAAGAGGGGGGGGGGTTGCTAGCCACAGTCATAATAGTGCTCTACTACACTTTGGCTTAATTGTTTTCCTTTTGCTTCCTAGGGAGGAAAGATTCCCATTCGTTGGACAGCACCAGAGGCCATAGCGTACAGGAAGTTCACCTCTGCCAGTGATGTCTGGAGTTTTGGTATTGTCATGTGGGAGGTGATCGCTTTTGGAGAGAGACCCTACTGGGACATGAGTAACCATGAGGTAACCTTCATTTTACCCTGACTGTTGCTTCTGATGATTTCATTGAAGGTATCATCAGGAATAAACTTATACAAAATCAAATATGTACCAGAAGGATGTATCTGTGTTAACATTGTTTAAACAAACTCTGTCACTAATTGGGTGTGAATTAAAAAAAAAATCATGGGGGTGACCTGTTTTCCTACATCCTAGGTTATGACGGCCATACACGAAGGGTTCAGGCTGCCGGCACCGATGGACTGTCCTTCTGCTGTTTACCAGTTAATGCTACAGTGCTGGATGCAGGACCGCGCTAAACGCCCACGATTTCTTGATATTGTTAATGTGCTTAGCAAACTTCTGCACAACCCAGAGTCCCTTACAACAATTGCCAACATTGATCTACGGTAAGAATCACCGCTCATGCAATATAGGAGAAGTATAAAATATACATACAAGTGGTACCTCACCTTACGAAATTAATCCATTCCAGAGCTTGTTTCATAACCTGCATTTTTCGTAAGTTGCATTTTACATGTAAAACGCGTGATTCGTTCCAAGGCTCCCAATACTACCCTCTAAACACTTTAAAAATTATAAAAGTTTACCTTTTAAGACCTCCTTCTGCTTCAATATCGTACCGATGGTAGACGGGTTTGGCCATATTCCTTTGTGATATCACTCGAGCCCGTTTCTTCTTCTCACTCGGACCGGAAATCACACGTGTGTGTGTGTGTGTGTGTGTGTGTGTGTGTGTGTGTGTTGACCATGTCTTACTTATAATCTTACAAATGTTTATGGAAGGTTAAAACCCTGAGTCAAGAAATAAAGCATAAAACAACAGTACAGTCATCCCTTGAATCTTGAATATCGCGGATAATTTAGACCAGACCTGGCCACAATATTCGAAAAACCGTGAAGTAGGATCAACTCTCTCATTTCCACCATGTTGTCTCATTTCTATATGTTTTCGCGTCTGTACGATACCAAGAAGTGTATATTAAACATTGCACAGTTATATGCATATGTTAATACTGTAATGCATTAATATTTGAATAGAATTTATATATAAATACTTTAAGTACTGTACTCACCTCTGACAATAGCTCTTCTCCACTTGATCTTAATCTTAGTCTTTTTTGATGTAACACACGGTAGATTCATTTATGCCGTAATGGCGTGCTACATGGGCATACATATTGGCCGCCGTCAGCATATCTAGCAACTTCACTTTTTGGGTCACTGCTATAATATTTTGCTTTTTCTTGGGCTCATTGGTGCAAGATGTTCACAAACACTATAAGATCACAAAATCACAAAAATTCCCGTGGGAATGTGCGAGGCTACAGCGTCACGTGTGTAAGCCAATCAGCTTGCAAGATTTAGTTGAGTGGGCGGTCCCTGCCTGAACTGGGAAGGAGGGCACTTCAGTCTGTCGTTTGTAAACAATAGACGCAGCCTGCCTTGGGTCCCTGCCTTCCGCTTGTGTACATGCAAGTTTCAGCATGAATTTTGAATTTTTTTATGAATATTTTTTTTTAATTATTTTTTTATTAAAATACCGGATGCACCAAGACTGCAAGGTTCAAATCGTGAAGTGGCAAGGGATGCGTGTAACGCTGTCCTGTACACGAAAAACATCATGGTGGATTGAGCTTTATAATAGCCAATGGGAGGTAGATGCGTCATTCCTCCTAAGCAATGGGATCCCTGTCCAAGATGGCGTCAGGTGGACCTCTCCAAGATGGTGCTCGAGTGAAGGTGACAGGAACGACAGCTCATTTGTTAGCCAAAGGGAGGCCAGCAGGGCGGGATGTTTGAACGTCATTGATGGGAGAATAGCTCGTGCATTGTTTTAATGTTTGAATGGCGCGTTTGAATTTTTAAGATGGTGCTTTCGTAACGTGAACTTGAATTTTTCGTTTGGTGAGACTTTCGTAAGGTGAGGTACCACTGTATTCTGAAATAGAAGTAATCGGCGTGAGGGGTTTAATTAATTTACTTATCTTTTTACTCACACAGTGCGTCTATTCGCCTGCCTAGTACTAGTGGAAATGATGGCAGCCCCTTTAGGTCTGTGAATGAATGGTTAGAGTTGATGAAGATGGGCCAGTATAAAGAAGCTTTTGCCCATGCTGGAATTACAACCATGGAACAGGTGTCACACTTGAAGATTGAGTAAGTCATCAAACACATATTGCATCCACCCCCTACACACAATCCTACAATAAAATATTCAACTACATAACCCAGTAAATTTTTAGCGTTGCTTTATATCAGTTTCAGACCTCTTTTATGTCTTCTTTGCTTATAGGGATATCAAGAAAATTGGGGTACGGTTGCCGGGTCATCAGAAAAGAATAGCCTACAGCATTTTAGGTCTTCAGGAGTCAACGGCAGGTCCCGTGGATGTCTTTGCAGTGTGACACTAGGACTCACCAGCAGAGCTGCATTCTACTAAATTCTTAATGTGCACAGCCAAACCGCCCTCAGACCTTAACCTCAACTTGCACTGGGCCGTTTGACAAATACAAAGAATTCTTCTTTCAACTGAAACAGACTGCCATAGTGAATAACATGGACCAGTTAGCAATTGAATAATGACTGAAAATTGGGTGATATTTTTACTTTTTTTTTTTTTTTTGTAACGGTCTACAGTTTTGTCGCAGAACATCTTTACATGCCCTCATTTCAAATGCTGACCAAATTTAAAGCTTAGCCTCACGTTTAGTTACACAGCCGGCGTTAAGGTAAACTAAGAAAGCTGAGAGTTCTGTTTAACCATGGAGCATCGCGAGGGCTTGAGATTTATTTAAAAAAAAAAAAAAAATTGTTTTTGTTTTTTTTTTAGACACCAGGTAGGAGATGACATTAAACTGCATATTCTACACCCGAAAGAGAAATGTTTACATATATTATTTGAAGTTTTTTATTGATTTAATATTTATTTTCTGTTGTATTATTTATTTTATGTTTGTGGAGATAATGTCAAATGTTTAAAAATGTTACTTAAATGTTGTGTAATTATTATTAAATAATGATATTTAATCCACGTAGCCTATATCTCTTCCCCCCATTGTACATGGCAAGAGATTTAGCCTGTTACAGCATGTGTCAATTTACACTTCATAGAAAGTCAAATATCAGTAATACAGAGGAAAAATATTGAAAAGTTGGTGGGTAAAGGATAGCCAGAAAAATACATGTAGTAATTACAGCCGGTAGTATGAATTCGCATAGTATTGTGGGTGGAAACTTCACCAAAGAAAAGTGTTTAATCACAAAAAATTTCTGAATGGATTTTATAATACAGCACTGAACTGAAACCTGCTCACATACCTATACCTGATGTATCACATATACTTTACTGTAAACATGTCCAAACAGTGTACTTTTGGAAAATGATTGGTATGTAGCGTTTAGTTTCTTATTTTATTTCTGCATGGTCGATAGTTACCTAAATACTCAAGTTTTTAACCCTCAGCCAAATGTGAATGAGGTGTATTTTTGTCATTCGTGATATCCCTCCATCCACAGTTGCATTTCATGCAATAACCAAAAAATGCAATCGCTCATTAATGACATTTTTGGTGTGCATGTTGGGACTGTGTAACTACACAGGCCTATTGATTTCCATCACAGTCTAATATCCAATATGGTCACCGTATGTGCCATCTTAATGCTGTATTCCACATACTAGCCCAGGAGTGACCAACCAGTCAGAGACCAAGAGACACATTTTATACAGTGTTATCACAAAAAGCCACATCATACACATGGGCACACATCACCCATTCCTTTCTCTCTCTCTCTCTCTCTCTCTCTCTCTCTCACACACACACACACACACACACACACACACACCTACACACACCTCTGCTCAGCCAGATTTATTTTAAATTCTCACATTTTTGAAGGTAAGAGTGTAACTGTGATTCAATAGTGTTAATGTCTGATATTCTGTGATCATCAGTGTGGCGGGACAGCTGCATGTCCGATATCATGAGTTTTAGTTTGTCGTTTTCAGGAGACAAGATTTCAACAACATCACTGAGGGATTTTTGAATTAACTTTCCTTCATTGTATGACTTTCTGGCCCATGTAATGTTCCAAGCCAGTTGATACGATGCAAGCGTTACGGGTCTCTGAGTACTTTGTAAATTTTTGGGAAAATTGTACCTGCTTTTCTGCCTGGCATTTCAAAGTGAACAACTTGTGCTTGTGAAGTTCAGTCTATTTAGGAAATTCCTGGTCAAACTCAGCATGGAGTGGGGCAGTGGTGGCCTGGTGGTAAAGGGCATTGGATCGTCAATCCTAAGGTTGAGGGTTCGAGTCCCACTCTCCACAAGGTTGTCACTGTCCCCCCAGTGCAGCTAACTGGGTTATCAAAGGCTGGCCATGTCTCTCACGGTCTATGGTGGAGGTTCATGTAAGAACCATTGCTGACTTTTGTAAAGAGTAGCTGCAAAGCCATCAGCGTGTTTCTGGCTCTTTGCTAATGGGTTGTGTCAGGGACGACATCCGACGTTAAAAACCTATGCCAAATCAAACATGCGAATCAGATGATTCGCTGTGGCGACTCCTGAGAAGAGGGAAAAAGCCGAAAGTAAAAGAAGGAGTTCGCATGGAGTGAGCTGAAGTGGCGCTGATGATTTGAAGCTTTGAAATACTCTAAGGCAGAATGGCTTGCGATTACATTAAACAGGAAAAAAAAAAAACTCTCCCACTCTGTTAAAAATGTCCTGTGTTCATCTTCATAGTTTCTTTTTTATTGTGCATTTCTTCCTCTGACATTAAGAGCTAACTTGACACAAATTGTTTACTTAAATGATCTTGCACAGACTGAGAAGCTTTGAATTATTTTCATCTCACGCACAAGTGCATTTAACGAAAATACCATATTGGACTGAAGCAAAGCGAACATGTACATTAAAAAACCCACAAACTTCGATATGAATGTAAGAACCGCATGAAACCAGGCAAAGAGCCGCATGGGGCTGGGGAGCCCCGAGTTGGCCACCCTTGTACTCGCCCAAAAATGCCATTACCCGATCCTCATCATTTTTGGTGTCTATCTTTGAACCGGGTACAGTATACCTTATATAATGGGGTAAGAGGTAGTGCCTGCTTTGTGGGGCTTGTTGTTTACTTTCCTCTTAAATAAAAAATAAGCATGCCCCAAATCCATGGTTGAACTTTAAACCTAGTCTGTAATCTGTCAGTCTTCATTTTTGGAAGAAGAGTCACATCATTTTAATGTAATCTCTATTTAAAGTGTGGATGGGGTAAAGAAAAAATGGTTTATAAAAGAATGTCAATGCTCAATGTACAGTTCACGCTCCTTCACTCATTTGTCAAACCGATTACGTAATACTATTATTAGTGTCACAGAGAGGCTGGACCATCACAGGGCAACTCACACAACCATTCCAACTCATATTCACACCTAGGGGCAATTTGGCACTAGACAATTAATCAAATGGAAATGCCTTTGGACTGTGGGAGGAAACAGGAGTTCAGGGGAAACACGAAAACCCCACACAGCAACATCTGAGACGGGGACTTGAACCCAGGGCCCTATTGCTGTGAAGCGGACATGCTAATCTCTACACCACCATGCTTCCCAGTTTACACTTTAACACTACATGTAGATTTATGGTTCTGAGGTATGAATTATGAAAGTGAATTTAAACTTCGACCGCGAGTGACAGTTTCCGTCGGTCAGTGTATATAAGAATACTTTATTTCTGTTCTCTTTCAGTACGTGCTGTTCTGTCTTAATGTTCACACATTCATGTTCTGAGCCACTTAATTCTAACTAGTGTTGCGGGGAGGCTGGTGTGCGTCTCAGCTGACTCTGGGCGATGGAGGGGTGCACGAGCTCGGCAGGCCATCGCAGGGCCAAACACTCACACAACCTTCCACACTCACACTCACACCTAGGGGTGATTTGGAGCAGCCAGTTAACTTACTGTGCATGTTTTTGGACTGTGGGAGGAAACTGGAAGCACACGGAGGAAACCCACGCATGCACTGGGAGAAGATAACATGCAAACTCCACACATGAACTCTGTCTTAATACTGTATATCTATGACAGTGGTTCTTAATCTGGGTTCGATCGAACCCTAGGGGTTCGGTGAGTCAGTTCGAGGGGTTCGACGGAGGTCAAGACACACACCCAACTCATATTCATGACAACACGTCCCGCTTGGCCATCATTGGCTGCAGGTGATCACACTACATTGCTTGGCCCATCTGTGCTGCAGGAAATTTGGTGCGCTCAGTAGTCGAATTGTGACTGTTGTGATGGTACGTCATGTGATTTCTTTCTTAATGTTTTAATCCATACTATGATGAACAAAAAAGAAAGTGATCGGACGAACATTGATTCACATATATAACCTAACGTGATGCTAGTCAGCGTCCTATCTGCATGATTTGCAAAGTAGGATCAACCACCCAGCTGATTGACGTATATGTGCATGTATACGTGTATATAACATCAATAAATACACATTGAACGCTATAAATGCTTATAATAACTATTAAGCGTTCAAAAATAATCCATAAGATGTAAATAAAAACTAAATACACACATACAGACAAGCGCACGCACACACAGATGCACAACTCACATAAAAATGTAAGCAGTTGTGATGGGGGAGTTCATGCATTCTATTGGTTTATATCTTGAATTTGAAAAAAAAAAATCATATTTTATTTTTCAATAAAGAAGGGTTCGGTGAATAAGCACATGAAACTGATGGGGTTCAGTACCGCCAACAAGGTTAAGAACCAGTGATCTATGATAAGAAAACATGGCGTGAATAACCGAACTGCTGTAACTGCTGTCCGGTAGATGGCAGTAAAGATCATCTTGATGACGGTTGGATGACGTCACGCTTTAAAGATGGCGGCTCAGTGTGAGGGCTGCCATGCTTGATTGTTGAGAAATGATTTTAAAACTATTTTCCGTAAACAGGTTCTAGAAAAAAAACAAAACAAAAAAAAACCCACAACAACTAAAGACGAAAAATGTCACGACTTATTGTAAAAAATCTCCCGAATGGGGTGAGTATGTTTAAATGTCATGATGGTTGCTGTTGCTGTAAAGTTCACATCCACAACAACAACAACACACGCGGAATGTTCGAGCAGGTTGGTTGATGTGTGTGTTATATATGTTGGTACAGATGAAAGATGAGCGGTTCCGAAAGATGTTTGCAGCCTTCGGGACTCTCACTGATTGCGGACTGAAGTTCACCAAAGACGGGAAATTTCGGAAGTTCGGCTTTGTTGGATTTAAATGTGAAGAAGATGCTTCAAAAGCCCTGAAACATTTCAATAAAAGCTTCGTAGACACGTCCAGGGTGACGGTGAGTATGGAATGAAATACCATAAAACATAGTCTCCTTGGGCAGTGGTGGCCCAGTGGTATAGGGCACTGGATCACAGATCCAAAGGTTGGGGGTTCGAGTCCCATTCTCCATAATGTTGTCACTGCTCTCCCCCAGTGCAGCTAACTGAACCCAGGCCGGCCATGTCTCTCACTGTCCATAGACACATAGGTGTGAAGTTCATGGAAAAGAACCATTGCTGACTTTCGACAAGCGTAGCTACAAAGCTGTCAGTGTGTTTTTGCCCTGTGATGGCCTGGCGAGCTGTCTAGAGTGTACTCTGCCTTCGCCCAGAGTCGGCTGGGATGGGTGCCAGCCTCCCCGTGACCCTAATTAGGATTAAGCGGTTACAGAAAATGAACTGAACTTATTTTCCTTTTTGTAATCTCTCAGTTTACAGCAGTGCTTCTCAAATAGTGGGGTGTGATGCCAGGGGGTACGTGGTGTGGTGTGGTGTAATGGTGGGAAAGGAGGAGGGAGGGGAGCGGTGTATGACCCTTGGGAATATGCTTTTATGCCACACTGTACTAGAATTACGTGTAATTGCATATCCACTCCAGTAGTTAGCAGTGTCGCTCTCATTGTCGCGCTATTGTGTAGGGAAAAAGCACCGAGCAAACAATATGAGGTGCAGTAAACACTATTTGTAGTCACGTGTGGGCCGCTGGGGGGAATGATTTTTTTTTTTTTTCTTCCTAGCGGGGGTGTCACAGAAAATAACCCGAGAAGCTCTGGTTTACTGGAACTCTTTCATTCCACATGAATATTAAATACACAAGAATTTTATATGCCGTTGAAATGAGCATGAAAGATGAAATTTTCTCACGCTATACTTTTACCCATTTACTGAACTCCTTAGCTTATTAGGGTCACAGAGAGGCTGGTGCCTATCTCTGCCGACACAGGGTGAAAATGAGATACACCCTGATCAACCCACCAGCAACGTACACACACACACACAAAACCATTCACATCTAGGGGCAATTGAACAGCCAATAAGTCAATTTTGCATGCCTATGGACTGTGAGAGGAAACCGGAGTGTCCAGAGGACACCCACTCAAGCACATGGAGAACATGTAAACTTCATACAGAAACGCTGGGGAATTGAACCCATGACCACCTTACCTTGAGGTGGATGTGCTAACCACAACGGCACCGTGCTGCCTGAGTGATTACCTGTCAGAGCTTAATGATAAGAGATTAATGTTGACTGTCAAATATTACCAAACTCCCCAAAACCTTTTTCTATGCTTCCATATACTGTAAGTGATTCAGCAGCAATATAATTTGCGTTTTCACTCTCAGTGAAACGGTGCTGCACTACCAAGTGATCTTGTACGCGCAACCTCATCTGCAGATTATGCAATCTTGTCATTTTTACAGTAAACAGACACAGAACCAAAACATGAGATAAAACAGGTGAATACGAGACACTAGGATAGTAACCATATGAGCTGGGGTGGCTTCATCAGGACATACTTATATTCAGCTAACTTGACCTGGTAATGGAAGTAAAACACAGGATATTCAGTAGTGAATGAGCACCAGCTGTGTCACAGATATCCAGAGATATTTATACCATAGGTGTTCTTTTCCTTTTATTAAATTTTAATTTCTAACATTATGACCGTACAGTGAGTCGTTGACTTCCGACCGCTTTTGGTTCCGGCAGACCGGTCATAAATCGAT
>CM045741.1:34275015-34492515 GCA_024760905.1 Plotosus lineatus
TATTGTGATGTGTTTGCTTATGTTTAAATTTAAACTGGCTTTTTACTAATTCTCAGCTGAAACATGATGAAGGCTTCCAAGAGTTCCTGGCTGTGCACAAAAATCGCACACAGGTACCCGTTTGGGCCAACGATGCTGTGGAAGCCGGAGTAGAGGAAAAAAGTGAAAAGACAGACAGGAAAGAGAAGAAAGCTGTCAGCGATGACTACTTAAACTTTGATTCAGAGGAGTCAGAGGACCTGAGTGATGAAGAGAACCAGGAGCATGATGCAGCCGAAGCTCAAGAGGATGAAAACTCACTGGGTGTGTCTATCGGTGCATATATGCTCTGATAAAAAAAAAATTTTTAAAAAATCAAAAGACTCCCCCACACACAAATTTTATGGTAGAGATAGATACATCGTGGGTTGGCACAGCGGAGTAGTGGTAGCACGTCTGCCTCACAGCAAGAAGGTCCCGGGCTTAAATGTTTTGTGTGTAGTTTGCATGTTCACTTTGTGCTTGAGTCAGTTTCATTCTGGTACAGTGATACCTCAATTTACGAAATTAATCTGTTCCAGAGCCTTTTTCGTAGCCTGGATTTTTCGTAAGTTGAATCGCATTTTACATCTAAAACGTGTGATTCGTTCCAATACTACCCCCTAAACCCTTTAAAAATTATTAAAGCATACCTTTTAAGGCCTCCTTCTGCTTCAATATTGTACCGATGGTAGACGGGTTTGGCCATATTCCTTTGCGATACCACTCAACCGCATGCCATGAGCCCGATTCTTTTCACTCGCACCGGAAATCACACACGCGCATGTTCACCATGTCTTCTTAGCAGAGTTATAATCTAACAAATGTTTATGCAAGGTTAAAAGCCTGAGCCAAGAAATAAAGTTGCAATGAGCACACTCGAAAAACTCATGAAATAACAGTAACTCTGTCCTTTACACGAAAAGCATTATGGGTGCTCCATAATAGCCAATGGGAGGGAGTGCGTCATCACTCCTAGCCAATGGGAGGCCAGCAGGGTGGAATGTTGGGAGCTAGCCAATGGGAGGGAGCTGCGTCATCCCTCCTCGCCAATGGGATGCCAGCAGGGCGGGATGTTGGGAGATAGCCAATGGGAGGCCAGCGGGGTGGGATGTTCGGAAATGTAGTCAATGCGAGAGCAACTCGTGCATTGTTTGAATTTTTGAGATGGTGCTTTCGTAACGTGAACTTGTTTCGTATCCAGAGACAAAAATTTTAGGTACTTTTTTTTTTTTTTCGTATCCTGGATTTTTCGTTTGCTGGGACTATCATAAGCTGAGGTACCACTGTACTCTGGTTTCCTCCCACAGTCCAAAGACATGCAAATTAGGCCAACTGGCTGTTTCAAATTGCTCCTAGATTTGAATGTGAGTGTGAATGGTCATAGCTGATGCCTTGCAATGGTCTAACGATCTGTCAGAGTGTACCCCACCTTTGCCCACTCTCGGGTGAGATAGGCTTCCTGCAAATCGTCAGGAGTTTGCAGTTCTGTGAATCAGTGATGAGTAGATACATTATTTACCAATATTTTTGTGTACTCATTTTAAGATGCCCTTTTGTGTTCTCAGCTTCTTCTAAGATGGCGCTTAAGGAAGGCCTGTCAGATATGGACTACCTCCGCTCCAAGATGGTAAAGAAACCAGACATGGTGATGGAGGAGATGGAGCAGGAGGATGAAGATTCAGTGGAGGAAGATGATGATGACAATGAAGAATGTTTAATAAAAGAGATGGACAGTGCATATGAGAGTGGAGATAAAGTCAACCAGAAGGCAACAGTATCATCACGAAACACGGTTTGTTTTTATCAGAGTGAATCATTTTGGATCATTATTTATTTATAGATATTTGATTTTTATATATTTATATATATGTATATATACTATTCTTCCTAAATAGTTTCAGCCTGCTACAGAATTCACTGTCAAGCTACGTGGAGTGCCATTCACAGTGAAAGAGGTAAAGTCTAAATCCTACTCTAGCTCCATTCAATTCAAGTTTTAGTTCATCAAGTTGGTGGGTCAAGACTTAAAATCTATAGTTGTATTTGCATTTCATTTCATTGTATTTACAGAATAATTATAATTATTCAACATTGTACTTTACGGAGGGTAGCATGGTGGCGTAGTGGTTAGCACGTTAACCTTACAGACAGAAGATCCTGAGTTCAAATGTCTGAGCTTGGCATTTCTATGTGGACTTTGTGTGTTTTTCCCGTGTTTGTTTTAGTTTCCTCCAGATACTCCGCCCCCCAGTTCAAAGACAAGTATATTAGGCTAACTGGTTGCTCCAAATTGATGCTAGGTTTGATGTGAGTGTGAATGGGTGTGCGTCTGTCAGCGATCTGATGGTCTAGTGAGCTGTTTAGGGTGTGTCCCGCCTTCACCCAGTGTCAGCAAAGATAGGCTCCAGTCTTCTCACATCCCTAGTACAATTAAGTCGCTCAGTAAATAAGTGAGAGAGGGTGGAGTTTAAGGAACAAAGATGAATGGCAGAAGAATGGGAATTAAATAAAATATTTGATAATTATCAGGGCCTTGCACTTTGTCACTGCTCACATTTTTGATTTTCTTTCCCACAGCAACAAATAAGAGAGTTTATGCTGCCACTGAAACCTGTAGCCATCCGTATTGCCAAGAACAAAGAAGGCCGTAACTCCGGTAAGAGCAGTGTGGGGATGTGAGCGATGAATACTGACACATTTTTAATATTCATGTTATTTGTTATGAAGATGCTCGTAACAAGCAGGACAACCTTACAATATTTTCACGTTGCATAAAGATGGAAAATTTTCATCTCATGACGTTTGCTGCTTTATAGTAGATCGCATCTTTTTTAGACACTGAGTCAAAGCTGTGTTGAGAAACCACAAATATTTTGCTGCTGGCATCATTTTAAAAAAAGAAGAAAAGCAAATGCAGCTGTCCAGTTCCCTCTTATTTTGTGCCTCGCTTGTACCTGGTTGCCTAGTGATATTAGTAAATAAAAGCTGCACATTCCATATGTGAGCATGATGCAGACCAGGATGTGTAAACTAAACATGTAATATGAACAGAGATCAACGGGGGAGAGGGGATAATCACACTCGGGGTCGGAACAGCAAAATGGACCAAGCGTGAAAGTACCTTAAGTTCCAGAAAGGAGTACAGACGCTAACCAATTCACGAATGAGTTACATTCCGGACGGCCGTTCGTTTGATGAATTTGTTCAAAAGTCGTTACAGGGCGTTCTTTAGAGGGGAACGTATGTTTAAAGCTTGTATAAATAACCCAGACAAGTTTGTACTGAATACAATCTCTCTCTCTCTCTCTCTCTCTCTCTCTCTCTCTCTCTCTCTCACAAACACACACACTCTCTCTCTCTCTCTCTCGCTCTCTCGCTGCATAATCATCTTATTTCATTCTATTGAATTTATCATTTATTGGTACAAGGTGCAAACCTAAATGCTCAAGCTAACTGTGACATCAGGAACTTTCAGCCGGACCCAAAATGCAGGAGACAGAATAGGATGAACACGGAAAGACTTTATTGTTACAGGGGAGGCACTTGAGCAAGGGGGGAAAACATAGTCACTGCTAGTGAAGAGGAGAAACACGAAAACTTTAGATAGGGGGAACTACGGAGCAGGAACTGGTCGAGCTCGGAGCTGAAACCACGAGCCAGAGAGATCACAGGAAAACAGGGACGTGAAGAGGGACAATCTTCTAGCACCGGGATGAGCGCGCTGCTCGTCTTTATAGCACCGTAGATTGGTGAGTGGGATCAGGTGTGCACATTGCGATCCACCCGTGTATGCCAGCCACGCCTCTTTGCCTGCAGCGCTGTACAGACACACACACACAGAGAGAGAGAGAGAGAGAGAGTGTTAGTGTTAGAGCCGCCAAAGTCAAAGGCCCCCAACAACACATACCCTGACACTAACAGCTTGTATATGATCTCTCTCTCTCTCTCTTGTTCTCGCTCGTGCTCTGTGTAGTGTTGCTTATGAAAAAGGACGATACATCCATGCAAAGACATTTACAAAGAAAAACAGATATAAAGTGTTATGTATGTAAATTGTCTACCTCTGCATTATTTGTAATTTAGATCAAATATCAAGTGTATCTCAGGATAATGTTTAATTATATTTCATACTTATATTTATGACCTATCTTTCTATAGATTTTATTCAGTTTCTATTTCTGCTTGTTCTTCAGTTTCTCTTTCACTTTCGACCTCCAGACAGCCCTGTTCGCATTTCCGGATGTTCGTAAAACGAATGTTTGTAAGTAGGATAGCGTCTGGATAAGGGAAAGGATTCCCAGAGACTTGGACCAAACAAGTGTTTTGAAAAATTATCGAAGCAGTGTCTTTGGGAAATAGAAGTCCCACACCTCTGGTTGGAGGGCTTAACATTCTTAAATTTTATAATGTAGAGAGGTACCAATCAATTACATTTACATCAGCATGATGACATGGTTATAAAATGACTAGCTAGGAGATGCCATTTTGAGCCATTTGCCTACCCATAGCATTGATGTTTCATTTATAGTTTACTGTGCAATAAGCCTATTTACAATGTGTAGTACATCTTTAAGGTTTATATTTTTATTTTTAGGTAATGTGTATGTGGACCTGCACTCAGAAGCTGAAGTGGAGAGAGCGCTGAAACTCGACAAAGATTACATGGGTAAGTTAATTGATTTATTATTGTGTAAGAAATGTTTTTATTTCATAATCAATACAATATTAAACTAGAAATGCTCTGAATGTGCAGACCGCCACCAAGGTAGTGCAGTCCTTGTCTTTAGGTGGGTTATTGTGGGAGATAAACGGCGGCGCGGTGGCGTAGTGGTTAGCACGTCCGCCTCACAGCAAGAAGGCCTGGGTTCGATTCCCGGCCTGGGTGTTTCTGTGTGGAGTTTGCATGTTCTCCCCGTGCTTGTACGGGTTTCATCCGGGTGCTCCGGTTTCCCCCCGCAATCCAAAGACGTGGACTGTAGGTTAATTGGCCGTTCTAAAATTGACCGTAGATTCTCTCCTGCAGCGGCACTGGAACCCAGTCGTATCAGCACTTGCCCTTCCATTGGATCCTTCCGGTGGCGCCGAGACGGGGGACTTGCTGCTTGGGTAACAGCCTGTCCCTCATTACTCCCTACCCGGGCTCTGCGCACTGGGGAGTATCACCAGCCGGGATACCAGCCAGAGCGCAGCCATAGTCCTTCGGGACTGACGGAGGCCTACAATATGTGGGAGATGATGTAGGATTACACTCCCCCTTGTGGCCTGTTCTGAAATTATTTTTGAGCTGTGTATTTTTTTCTTCTTGCAGATTCTAGATGATTATCGTTCAGTGTTTAAAAAAAAAAATCTTTTAAAATCACGTTGGAACTGGATCAAGTCCAAACTTTTACTAGTTCCTCACTGGCCTAAAATAATTTAAATTTCATGGAAATCTTTGAATTAATTTTTGAGTTATTGTGGTCACAGACCCACACCTAGACAGATACATAACCAATCTCATAACTTCTTCCCCTTGGTGGAGGTAATATGAAGTTTTTAATGTTTAAATTACACACGACTTGAGATTTGTGTGGGTGTGTACAACATTATGGTATTGTATTGATAGGTGGGCGCTATATCGAAGTGTTCCGAGCCACAAACTTCATTGACAAGACAAAGACAAGAGCAGCCGCACAGGAGAAAAATTTCATCACTGCACTGAAGGAGGACGAAGAAGAGGAGGACGTGGCAGAATCCGGCCGGCTTTTTGTGAGGAACCTGCCTTATATGTGTACAGAAGAAGAGCTTAAAGAGCTTTTCACTAAGCATGGTGAGAGGTTATTGCATTACAGTGATCCCTCGCTACTTCGCGCTTCAGTTTCTGCGGCTTCAGTGCATTGCGTTTTTTTCAAAAATATTCATCGAAAAAAAAAAAAACGCGGATTAATGAAAATGCCACAAAACAAGGCCAATTATGCAAAAAAACCCCACCCACCTCAAACAAACAAAAACAACCCAAAACCCCCCAACAAAACTACTTACATTTTTATGTGAGCTGCATCTGAGTGTGTGTGTGTGTGTGTGTGCGTGCGCGTCTGGATTTTTGTGTGTGTATTTATATTTCTATTTTATGTACATCGTATGCATAATTTTTGATTGTTTAATTGTTATTTATAGCGTTGAATATGTATTAATTGATATTATATACACACATACATGTATGTATATGTCAGTCAGGGGGGTCGATCCTACTTTGTGGAAATTTGGCATTCGTGGAGGGGCTTGGTCCCCATTAACTGCGAAAAGTGAGGGTTCACTGTATTATAAGACAAATGTTTTGTTTTTGGTTAGGTTTACATTTAAACATTGTGTGTAAAATTCTTAGGCACTTCTATGCTCCCATTTCAGAAATATGAATTCTACTCTGAAAGGATGGATTTAAATAACAATTTAAAAATACAGTTGCCTGAAGAATTCACAAGTGTGAGGCTCGCATGTTGCAGAGCAGTGAATGCTGACAAATGTAACAAATATTTGGTTTCGCCTGTGTTTGTAAAAGGTTGATAAACAGTTTTTAAAAGTTCTTGAATTTATTTTTCCACAAACCTTTACAGTACAGTTGCTGTTGTTTTCAAATGATTATAACATGGACTGGTAAAATTTTTAGTTTGCCAAGTAGTGAACCAGAGCCCAGGAGGGTTTGCTCATGGTATTTTAATAGTGTCGGCACATCAATCTTTTTCTTCGTCGTCTTTGTTTTCCTTTTGTAGGATAGATGCAACAGAAGCCAAGTAAAAGTTCCTCCTCTAGTGTGGCAGCACTTTGGGCTTCTTTCTGAAATAATTCAATTTTTACATTCTAGAAATACAGTCATCCCTTGTCACTTCGCGATATGAGCATCGCGGTCTTGGTACATCGCGGCATTAAAAAAAAAAACAAAACAAAATTCGTGCTGAAACTCGCGTGTAAGCAAGCGGAAGGCAGGGACCCAAGGCAGGCTGCCGTCCATTGTTTCCAAACGACAGACTGAAGTGCCCCTCCTCCCCAGTTCAGGCAGGGACCGCCCACTCAACTCAATCTCGCAAGCTGATTGGCTTACACACGTGACGCTGTAGCCTCGCACATTCCCACGGGAATTTTTGTGATTTTGTGATCCTATAGTGTTTGTGAACATCCTGCACCAATGAGCCCAAGAAAAAGCAAAATATTATAGCAGTGACCCAAAAAGTGAAGTTGCTAGATATGCTGACGGCGGCCAATACGTATGCCCATGTAGTAAGCCATTACGGCATAAATGAATCTACCGTGTGTTACATCAAAAAAGACTAAGATTAAGATCAAGTGAAGAAGCGCTATTGTCAGAGGTGAGTACAGTACTTAAAGTATTTATATATAAATTCTATTTAAATATTAATGCATTACAGTATTAACATATGCATATAACTGTGTAATGTTTAATATACACCTCTTGAGATTGTATAGACGCGAAAACATATAGAAATGAGACAACATGGTAGAATTGGGGCGTGGGGGGGCGGGGCGTTCCTACCTCGCGGTTTTTCGAATATCGCGGTCAGGTCTGGTCTACATCATCCGCGATATTCAAAGGATGACTGTACATTTTCTGTATCATGGAAAAGATTGCTCACACTCTATGTAGGTTTCTGTTTCCCTTTATACAAGTTTCATTCAATTCCAAGACTTGCGTGACTTTGAGCTGGTCTCTTCTTCTTTTCCTTTCGGCTGTTCCCTTCAGGGGTCGCCACTGCAAATCATCTGCCTCCATCTTACCCTACCCTCTGCATCATCTTCTCATGCACCAACTACCTTCATGTCCTCTTTTACCACATCCTTTTTTGGTCTTCCTCTAGGCCTTCTGCCTGGTAGTTCCAACCTCAGCATACTACTACCAATATACTCACTATCCCTCCTCAGCACATGTCCAAACCATCTCAATCTAGCCTCTCTGACTTTGTCTCCAAACCCTCTTACATGTGCTGTCCCTCTGATGTACTCGTTCCTGATCCTATCCATCCTCGTTACTCCCAGAGAGAACCTCAACATTTTCATCTCTGCTACCTCTAGCTCTGCCTCCTGTCTTTTCCCCAGCATCAGTGTTTCTAAACCATACAACATTGCTGGCCTCATCACCATCTTGTACACTTTTCCTTTCATTCTTGCCGATACCTTCCTATCACACATCACACCGGACACTTTTCTCCAACCATTCCAATCTGCCTGCACATGCTTCTTCACCTCTTTTCCACACTCTCCATTGCTCTGGATTGTTGAGCCGAAGTACTTAAAATCCTCCACCTTCTTTATCTCTGCCCCCTGTAGCTTCACCATTTCTCTTGGGTCCTTCTCATTCACACACGTGTATTCTGTTTCACTGAGGCTAACCTTCATTCCCCTCCTTTCCAGGGCATACCTCCACCTCTCTAGATTTTCCTGCGCTTGTTCTCTGCTCTCACTACAGATCACAATGTCATCTGCCAACATCATAGTCCATGGAGATTCTTGTCTAAACTCGTTTGTCAGCCTGTCCATCACCATAGCAAGCAAGAAGGGGCTCAGAGCTGATCTTTGATGCAGTTCCACCTCCACCTTGAATTCTTCGGTCACACCAACAGCACGCTTCACCACTGTCTTACATCTCTCATACATGTCCTGCACTACTCTAACATACTTCTCTGCCACTTCAGACATCCTCATGCAATACCACAGTTCTTCTCTTGGCACCCTGTCGGATCCCAAACATTCCCAAAACAGTGGCCAACCAAATGCTGTCTATCAAAAAACCCTTACGCAAACATATGACTGTTGTTTATTGTCTATAAACATCACTAAATTTTGCAAAATTAGAGGCAGAGCCTGATTTTTGTTGACATTCCTCAGCAAAGTTGACAAATCAAAAGATTTATTACATTCATTAGCATTCACCGCACTGCAAGATACAGGCTTTAACTAATCACCTTAAGTGCTGCCCTTAGACTTCTAACCTAAATGAATTGTAAGTTGCAGGGGTTTTGTTTGTTTGTCTGTTTTTTTCCCTTCCAGTAAAGGGAAATTGCTATAAATTCTTGTCTATGGAGATTTTTTTGTACAGTCCATATGCAGTAAATGGAGGTTAGGATAAACGACATATATCATATACGCTGATGTGTATTCTTTGCAGGTCACCTCTCTGAGCTCCATTTTCCCATTGACTCTCTGACTAAGAAACCCAAAGGCTTTGCCTTTGTTACATACATGATCCCAGAAAATGCAGTGACTGCTTTAGCCCAGCTAGATGGCCACATATTCCAGGTGAAGTATGTCTTAACTTTTATTACCAAAAAAGAACAAGATTGTGTTATTTTGGTGTGGTCTGTTTGTATGGCTGTGTGCAAGATTATGTAAAACGTTTTGAAATGATTTGCTTGAAACTTGGTGGAAGAGTTTAGCTTGGGCCAAAGAACACTATATTTGGGAGTGGATGGCATTTGGCAGACACCCTTAGCCAGAGGGCGTTACGCCATTTATACACAGCTGAGCAGTCAAGGGTTCAGGATCTTATTCAAGGAACCAACAGTGGTACAGGAGTTGGTGTTACTGGGGCTGGATTTATAAATGGATTTATTTTATATGTTGAATGGTCCCTATGTCATGTCAAACTGGGTCTCACTAAAGGTCACATCAATTCATCAAAAATGCGTGTTAACACACTAGAGTCTGCAGTTGACCATACAGGGTATACACCTGGTGTTCTGTGACCAGAATGCATTTCCAATTTAATTTAAGGATGTCACTAAAGATTCACAAACATTTAAGTAACATATTCCCATGTACTAATATAGGGATTCCTCGCTGCTTCGCGCTTCAATTCATACTGCTTCAGTGCGTCACAGTTTAAAAAAAAAAATTCATCAAATTCAAAAATAAGGAAATTAAGGAAGAATAGGGAGAAAAGATAAGGAAAATGGCACAAAAACAAGGCCAATTATGCAAAAAAAAAAAAAACCCAAACAAACCCTAAAACAACCCAGAATCTCCCATCAAAATTATTTACATTGTTGTGAGGTGCACATCTGAGTGCCAGCATGCACATCTGCGTGCGTGCGCATCTGTATGTGTGTATTTGTTTTATTTACATCTCATGCATTATTTTTTAATGTTTAATTTTTATTATAAGCATTTATAGCATTGAATATGTACATATACGTCAGTTGTCAGATCTTACTTTGCAGATTTCGATGGTCACGTGGGGATCTCGGTCCCAATTAACCGCGGAAAGCGAAGGATCCCTGTAATTGTTTTGTAAACATACGTGGACACAGAACTCTGATAGTTTGGGAAATACAGTGGTACATCACCTTAGCAAACCCAGCAAACGAAAAATTCAGGTTACGAAAAACATTTTCCAAACTTTTTTGTCTCTGTATATGAAACAAGTTCTCCTTACCAAACGCGCCATTCAAACAATGCATGAGTTGCTCTCCATTGACTATCTCCCAACATCCCGCACTGCTGGCCTCCCATTGGCTAGGAGGGATGACGCAGCTCCCTTGAGCAGCAGCTTGTTTCATGAGTTTTTCGAGTGTGCTCATTGCAACTGTATTTTTTGGTTCATGCTTTTAACCTTGCATAAACATTTGTAAGATTATAACTCTGCTAAGACGACATGGTCAACACGAAGTAAGTACCTTAAAAGGTATGCTTTTATAATTTTTAAAGGGTAGTATTAGGGGCCTTGGAATGAATCACGCGTTTTACATGTAAAATGCAGTTCTACTTACAAAAAATCCAGGTTTCGAAAAAGGCTCTGGAAAGGATTAATTTCGTAAGGTATATTCAGACCTGCTACATGGAATCACTGCTATTGAGAGTGAACTGTTGTCCTTGGTGGAGGTCTGTGTTTTTTCTCAGTTCCCATCTGTTTAACGTTTTTTTAATATACAGTTATGTTAAAAATAATAGCAGTGTGTTTAAAAAGTGAATAAAGCTAAAAATTCTTGTAATAGCTTTTTTTTTCCCCATACTCATAAATGCATTGGGAATATTACACATTCTATTCCAAATCAATACATGAAGAACAATATCAAATTTGTGTTATTTCTTTAAAGAAATCGAAGAAAGATGAATACTAAAAAAAGTATCTGCTTTCTTCTTTACAAACTCAAACATTCAGTGTATGAACTGAAAAATGTTTTAAGGTTTTGCTTCCTTTGAATCACTGAACTATTATTTGTACATCTGTCTTGCATGGAGTCAACCAACTTTTGGAACCTCTGAGCAGGTTTTCCAGCCCAGAATGATCGGACTACATTCCAGTTCTTCTGTATTTCTTGGTTTTGCCTCAGAAGCTGCATTTTTGATGTCACTCCACAACTTTTCTGTTGGATTAAGGTCCAGGGATCGAGCCGCTGATCCATAACATCAATCAGTCTGGAACCAAGATGCTGCCCATTGATGATCTGGTAGATGAAACTGATCCATGATCCATGGGATGTGATAGGCCCAACACAGTAGTATGAGAAACATCCCTATATCAGGGATGTCTTCAGTATACTGGGGCTTGAATTCAGTGTTTCGGGGTTGTCTTACAAACTGTCGATGACTACTAGACCCAAAAACAACAATCTTACTTTCATCAGTCTACAAAATTTTCAATTTCTCTTTAGGCCAGTCAATGTTCTCTTTGGCAAATTGTAACCTCTTCAGTGTCACATAACATAACCATGTACAACATTCGCTGCTTTCCTTAAATACGGGCAAAAAATGGCACTTGTTTTTCAAAGAATGAATGACATCACAAATTGAACTCTACACTGCTATTATTTTGAACTTTCATTTAGTTGAATTACACAGAATCAGCAGCAGCATGTTATGATTGGGTCTGCTGGATTCTATTACTCTACTAAACCTGATAGTAAATTACTTGCCATGTAGAAATATCATTTCTACCAAAAACAGTGATTGATTAGGTTATTTCAGTCTGACTGCTATTATTTTGAACACAACTGTATTCCCATATGTGTCCCATATGGGTCTGATCACCAAACTGGTATATTGTCCGTCCAACTACCCAACCTGAAACCTGAATCTATATTTCCATGTTATTGTTTATTTGTGAATCAGTGCATGAAAATCTTTAGTGCATGCCTGAGAGATAGCATCATCAAAATATGTACATATGGTGAACAGTTTTTGAAATAATTCAAATACTTCCTATTTCATGCTCAAATTTGTGACAAGAGAAAGACCATATTATTTTCATGTCTTGCTGAGCCTCTGCTAAGGTCTCCACAGGTCCAATAACAACATGAATCGGAGCACAGGTGGTCATACATTGAACCACAGAATTTACATGTGGCAAAGTTGGTAAATCAGCACCAGACATTCATTCAGTATAACATGTTATACTAGTCCTTCTCAAAAAATTAGTATATTGTGATAAAGTTCATTATTTTCTGTAATGTACTGATAAACATTAGACTTTCATATATTTTAGATTCATTACACACAACTGAAGTAGTTCAGCTATATATTGATAATTTTGGCAAAAAAGTAAAGAAAAACCAAAAATCCCTATCTCAAAAAATTAGCATATTTTATCAGACCAATAAAAAGTGTTTTTAATCCAAAAAAAAGTCAACCTTCAAATAATTATGTTCAGTTATACACTCAATACTTGGCCGGGAATCCTTTTGCAGAAATGACTGCTTCAATGCGGCGTGGCATGGAGGCAATCAGCCTGTGGCACTGCTGAGGTGTTATGGAGGCCCAGGATGCTTCGATAGCGGCCTTAAGCTCATCCACAGTGTTGGGTCTGGTGTCTCTCAACTTTCTCTTCACAATATCCCACAGATTCTCTATGGGCTTCAGGTCAGGAGAGTTGGCAGGCCAATTGAGCACAGTAATACCATGGTCAGTAAATCATTTAGCAGTGGTTTTGGCACTGTGAGCAGGTGCCAGGTCGTGCTGAAAAATGAAATCTTCATCTCCATAAAGCTTTTCAGCAGATGGAAACATAAAGTGCTCCAAAATCTCCTGATAGCGAGCTGCATTGACCCTGCCCTTGATAAAACACAGTGGACCAACACCAGCAGCTGACATGGCACCCCAGACCATCACTGACTGTGGGTACTTGACACTGGACTTCAGGCATTTTGGCATTTCCTTCTCCCCAGTCTTCCTCCACACTCTGGCACCTTGATTTCCGAATGACATGCAAATTTTGCTTTCATCCCAAAAAAGTACTTTGGAACACTGAGCAACAGTACAGTGCTGCTTCTCTGTATCCCAGGTCAGGCGCTTCTGCCACTGTTTCTGGTTCAAAAGTGGCTTGACCGGGGGAATGCGGCACCTGTAGCCCGGTCCTCTGCTTCCACAGATCCCCCAAGGTCTGGAATCGGCCCTTCTCCTCAATCTTCCTCAGGGTCCGGTCACCTCTTCTGGTTGTGCAGCGTTTTCTGCCATACTTTTTCCTTCCCACAGACGTCACACTGAGGTGCCTTGATACAGCACTCTGGGAACAGCCTATTCGCTCAGAGATTTCTTTCTGTGTCTTACCCTCTTGCTTGAGGGTGTCAATGATGGCCTTCTGGACAGCAGTCAGGTCGGCAGTCTTACCCATGATTGCTGTTTTGAGTAATGAACCAGGCTGGGAGTTTTTAAAAGCCTCAGGAATCTTTTGCAGGTGTTTAGAGTTAATTGGTTGATTCAGATGATTAGGTTAATAGCTTGTTTAGACTACCTTTTCATGATATGCTAATTTTTTTGAGATAGGAATTTTGGGCTTTCTTGAGCTGTATGCCAAAATCATCAGTAATAAAACAATAAAAGACCTGAAATATTTCAGTTGGTGTGCAATGAATCTAAAATATATGAAAGTTTAATTTTTATCAGTACATTACAGAAAATAATGAACTTTATCACAATATGCTAATTTTTTGAGAAGGACTAGTATACTGGCTTTTTAAGTTGTCCTACTGATAATTTGATTCTGCTGCTTCTCTAAGTAATAATATCCTGCATCTGCCAAACTTTACTGTATAATTGGCCTGATGCATTTAAAAATGGGATTTTTTTCCTTCTAAACCTGCAGAAAATCCAACATTTCAGTACAAGTTTTGTGATCAGACCCATATATGCATATGTATAGATGTACGTGTGTGTGTGTGTGTGTCCATATATATGTACAGTCGACCATTTGTGGTTCGGCGTTTGCGCCCCCGCATACTCGTGGATTGGCTACAAACACGGAAGTTACTGGCATGTGATTCAAATTTAGCCACTGGCTGAGAGCTTTTGTTTCTCCCTCCTGCTGATTGGTTGCAGATGATTTGTACACGTTTTTTTTCCCCCCTCCTTTGTACTACATTTTACTGCATTGTTGTATTAATGAGTAAGACTGTCTATACAATGTGTTTTAGAAGCATATTTTAGGGCATGTAGGGTTTTAAAACCGCGTGAATAAGTGGCAGATTTTCATGATGCGCGTGCAGGGCCGGAACCAAATTATTGTGAAAAACGGGGGCCTAGTGTGTGTGTGTGTGTGTGTGTACTGTGTGTGTGTGTGTATACTGTGTATATATTTTTATTAAAAAATCATTAACACGTTTACACTGATTTGTTTACGTGTTGTTTGTCCTGTAGGGCCGGATATTACACATCATACCCTCCAGGATAAGAAAGGAAAAGCCAGATGAAACAGGGAGTTCCTCATATAAGAGGCAGAAGGATGCCAAGAATAAGGCTACCAGTGGCAGGTCAGCTTGAAGAAGCACATTTTCTTTCATTTCATTTATATCATATTTACACTCAGCTCTGTAAATTGCAGTGGATTTAACTGTAAAATAGTGCACATTTTCTATAGATGTTTACTTGGTAATTTTTCATTCATTCATTTTCTGTAACCGCTTAATCCTAATTAGGGTCGCGAGGAGGCTGGCTCTCATCCCAGCCGACTCTGAGCAAGGGCAGAATACATTCTGGACAGCTCGCCATTGCAGTGGTATTGTTTCACAGTTGTATTTTATTTAATTTATGTTTTTGTGATTATGGATGCCTATATCTCAATATCTCGATGCATCACTGTCATATATTCAGGGTATCAACTGGGGTCCAGAGGCTGAAAAAAGATTTTTAAAAAGTTATTTCAAATCAAGTTTAAGTTAAAAAAAAAAAAAAAAAACAAACAAAAAAAACGGGCGCCAGTTATTTGTATTAGGCATCCAGCTTGGTCATGAGTCCGAAATATCCGGTATCACATCGTAAAATCTGATGCAGAATATGCCCTTTTGCAATTTATTTTCATCTGATTTTATATGATTACAACCAATAGAAATTATACAAGCAAGAACAAAAAAAAATTAGATTTGTTAAAATAAGCTTGTCGGACTTCAAACCCTGCATGTTCCAAGTCTTTTATGCACCAACATGTCTCTGAACTACCTTGGTGACCAGCAATGTTCCCTGTAATTTTTCCTCTGTCTGGGCATACAGACAACCTCCCTGAGCACACTGAGGCCCACTGTGAGCAACATCACAACTGCTCGCTGTGGCCACACCCCAGTATCACACCTGGGATCATTGAAAGTTTCATGGCTTATTAAACACAGTTTTATAGATGACATCATTTTCCTCCCTGAATTTGAAATATATGACGAGCATTTTGTGTCCTGCTGGCTCTCATCTACTATCAGGGTGTGCCAGGGTACATTTTTAACCTCACACATAGTCTCATTCTGCACACTCTCATTGATTCACAAATTGAAAGGTATAGTTTTTGCTTCGCCAGCTTTCTGCTGTACTCACAGACTTTGCGGCGCAGTTCTTTTTTTACTTTGGTTTGGGGAGTCGACATAAAATATTCCCTGGCCGCTCGTTTCGTCATGATAACGGGGTTAGCATTAGCATCACTTCACTCAGCAGCACTGTTATTATTGTTATGGAGCGTGTATGAGCGCAGCACGTGACGGTGCCGTGATTGGCTGCGTAGCGTGATTGCATCGCATCGTGTGATTGGCTGGACACCTGTCACTCACTAAAAGTTCTATACCGTGTATGTAATTAATCTGCAGCGCGCTCACTGCGCTGGATCGGTTTTCTTGTGCGCTGAGAGTTTTCGAGCGGTGCGCCATTGCGCAGTTGCGCAGCTTAGAGGGAACGTTGGTGACCAGTCTTTCAGGTAAAAGTAAATAATCTCTATTTACACCCTCTCTTTTAAAGCATGGCTGGGCCCATATTAATGTGTGACAGTAACAAGTTCATACAGTGATATGTTTCATACGGTGTATGTCCCAAGGGCTAAGGGTGATGCTATTAGTGTACACCCTATTTAGGGCACTTATTGAGGGAGCCACTTGTGATTTGGAAGTCACCCGCAAAAAGACCTGTGCTATTTGCCTGCATCAAAGCAAACTAATGAAGTCTGATAAGGCTCTGAACTCTTAGGGATATCGGCTGTAGTATGTAAATGTTTATTTAGAAATGTGTGCAGTGGACTTTTGTAAAGAAGAAAAAAGTGTTTCAGGAAAGTCCCAATTTGATGAATCCGGTCAGTCAACTGAAGGTATAGATACACACACATACAGTGGAGCCTCAGTACTTGAACTTAATCCATTCCAGATGGCTGCTCGGATTCCGATTTGTTCGGATTCCCAATCCACTTTTCCCATTTCAAATAATGTAAATAGTCTTAATCCGTTCCGTTGTCTTTTGAACAGAAGTTAACGGTACCGTAACTCATAACATAATGTACTGGTTTGTGTTGTGAGAGACTTTTTAACTTTTCTATGGTTTTTATTTTAGTGCTATGGTCTCTCAGAAAAGAGTTGCACGTTGAAATGCGTGTTGGAGAGGGGCGTGGCTTGAACACGCAGGATGGAGTGCTAAACACACACACACACACACACACACATTTCATCATTTCCATTTAATCACAGGCTATAAAGACTAGCAGCGCTCTTTTCGGTTCCTCTTGACTGTTCCTCTTGATCTCTCAGCTCTGTGCTCAAGCAGTTGAAGCTTTAGTTTGATTTCTGTGTTTCTCCGCATCTATTACAGATTTCCCCGTTTCATATATGAAAATGGCTGTGCTTTATTGTTCACAGGGAAGGCACTAGAGCACAGGCACTAGAGCACTAGAAACTTGTAAACAACAAAGCACAACTCACTTTCATAGATGAGTGTGTTAGAGTCACACTCCTCTCCAATGTGCATTTCAACGCACAACTCTTTTCTGAGACCATAACACACTAAAATGAAAACCACAGAAAAGTTAAAGCATAAGAACAATAAAGATAATTTTAACCTTTGTGGTGGTGAGCAGTTCGCATGCATAAATGTTCTTTTCAAAACCTTACGGAAGTGGCTCATGACCTCATCATTAAAGGTGTTCACAGCACTGCTAAGCTTAGCTTAGCTTGCATACATACATACATATGTACACACATCCTCTTCAGCTTTGTTTAGACGGTTATGCCTATAAGCTGATTTGTGGGTTTTCTGTTCGGTACTCGAAATCGTATTTGTCGCTGGAGGTGGTATATGGCGTTAGTGATTAGATAGCTTTAGTGCTTTAGCGCTAGCTTTAGCTTTAGTACTGTATCAACAACTTCCGGACTTCACAGGACAGCTTTATTAGGATGATACATAAAGCACCGGCCTGATGAGCCACTAGGCTTGGGTGTAAAAGCCCAAACAGACCTTACATAGTATCAACAACTTCCGGACTTCCCCAGAACATACATAGTATCAACAACTTCTGAATTTCCGGAAGTCGAGCACTTCTCTTCCTCTCGTTTTTTCTCGCGCGTTTCTCGAGTTCGAGTTCCGGTTTTTATTCGGTTTCCGGGACGATAAAAGTCACGACTTTTTTGTTCCGATTCCTATTTGTTCGGTCTCGAGCATTCGGATTCCGAGTGTCCACTGTACTTGTATATTAATGCTGACAGTCCAATATAGTCAATTTTATCATGATTCACAAAAAGTCCACATTTATTGTTTATTATGTTGTACAGTTACATGAAACTGTAAGGCTGGAATAGGAACTCGTTATATTTTTTTCCTTGCTAAGCATCTTCTTTTCCTTTCGGCTGCTCCCTTCAGGGGTCGCCAACAGCGAATCATCTGTCTCCATCTCACCCTATCCTCTGCATCTTCTTCTCTTACACCAACTACCTTCATTTCCTCCTTCACCACATCCATAAATCTTCTCTTTGGTCTTCCTCTTGGCCTTCTGCCTGGTAGTTCCAACCTCAGCATCCTACTACCAATATATTCACTATCCCTCCTCTGTACATGTCCAAACCATCTCGATCTAGCCTCTCTGACTTTTCCTTGCTAAGCATAGAATATTTACTTTGAAATGTAAAGCTTTGCATTTAATCACTGTCAACACAGACTTAGTTACAATCAACAGATAGCACTTTTTGACGGTCTATAGAGGTTTTGCAGTCACGTGACACGCTGAGTAGCAACTCTGTTTATGCCGCCATATTGGAGTGAAAACAAACGTATACTTTGCAATTGAGGTGCCTGTTTTTAGTTTGGTAGACAATATAAATATGAACGTTGACAGCTGTAATACAATCCCAGTGCTTTCCGAGCTCCCTGCTAATTATGATAACGATCATAAACATCAGTATATTCAAACACTACGGTTATCAGGGCTAACAAATGACCCATACGTTTTGCCCGATGGTTTGTTTGTTAACCGCATGGATGACACAACGGACAGGATACCTGGTTTAACAAACCCAGATATCTATAATTATTTGATTAATCGCACATCTGATTATACTCACGAAAAACTGAAAAGTTTCAAAGGACTTAGAGTGTAGCACTCATAGTTAATGATTACTCCCCCCAGAACTTGGTATATTCCGGTTCTGTAATGCATTGTGGGATTAAACAAGTGAAGCGGAAATCAAAGCACGACATGTTTGTTGTGTGTGTTAGAACACGTATTAAAGACTGTTAAAGTTAAATCTGGGAAGCATATGAGTATTTTTTATCTGAATGGGTTTCGGCACTTCGCGAGCATATTATACCCAGGAAAGCCCATGGCAAGCTGTGTGAGGACACCAAGGTATTAATCATGGCGAAGATAATTGACTCACATTTTTTTAAATCATTTTTCCTACATTATACATTAAGCACACCATGTGGATCTAAATCTTTGAAGTATTATAATAGTTCTATATACCGTGCATGTTATAATAAAACCTAAATAGCATTTAGCATTTCAGTTTATAAATGGACACCAGATACAGGTCCTTCTCAAAAAATTAGCATATTGTGATAAAGTAAATTATTATCAGTAATGTACTGATAAACATTAGACTTTCATATATTTTAGATTCATTACACACAACTGAAGTAGTTCAAGCCTTTTATTGTTTTAATATTGATAATTTTGGCAAAAAGTAAAGAAAAATCTCAAAAAATTAGCATATTTCATCCGACCAATAAAAAAAAAGTGTTTTTAATACAAAAAAAAAAAGTCAACCTTCAAATAATTATGTTTAGTATTGCACTCAATACTTGGTCGGGAATCCTTTTGCAGAAATGACTGCTTCAATGCGGCGTGGCATGGAGGCAATCAGCCTGTGGCACTGCTGAGGTGTTACGGAGGCCCAGGATGCTTCGATAGCGGCCTTAAGCTCATCCACAGTGTTGGGTCTGGTGTCTCTCAACTTTCTCTTCACAATATCCCACAGATTCTCTATGGGGTTCAGGTCAGGAGAGTTGGCAGGCCAATTGAGCACAGTAATACCATGGTCGGTAAACCATTTAGCAGTGGTTTTGGCACTGTGAGCAGGTGCCAGGTCGGGCTGAAAAATGAAATCTTCATCTCCATAAAGCTTTTCAGCAGATGGAAGCATGAAGTGCTCCAAAATCTCCTGATAGCTAGCGGCATTAACCCTGCCCTTGACAAAACACAGTGGACCAACACCAGCAGCTGACATGGCACCCCAGACCATCACTGACTGTGGGTACTTCACACTGGACTTCAGGCATTTTGGCATTTCCTTCTCCCCAGTCTTCCTCCAGACTCTGGCACCTTGATTTCCAAATGACATGCAAAATTTGCTTTCATCCGAAAAAAGTACTTTGGACCACTGAGCAACAGTCCAGTGCTGCTTCTCTGTAGCCCATTTCCTGCACACGCCTGTGCACGGTGGCTCTGGATGTTTCTACTCCAGACTCAGTCCACTGTTTCTATAGGTCCCCCAAGGTCTGGAATCGGCCCTTCTCCACAATCTTCCTCAGGGTCCTGTCACCTCTTCTGGTTGTGCAGCGTTTTCTGCCACACTTTTTCCTTCCCACAGACGTCCCACTGAGGTGCCCTGATACAGCACTCTGGGAACAGCCTATTCGCTCAGAGATTTCTTTCTGTGTCTTAGCCTCTTGCTTGAGGGTGTCAATGATGGCCTTCTGGACAGCAGTCAGGTCGGCAGTCTTATCCATGATTGCGGTTTTGAGTAATGAACCAGGCTGGGAGTTTTTAAAAGCCTCAGGAATCTTTTGCAGGTGTTTAGAGTTAATTGGTTGATTCAGATGATTAGGTTAATAGTTCGTTTAGACTACCTGAACATGATATGCTAATTTTTTGAGATAGGAATTTTGGGTTTTCATGAGCTGTATGCCAAAATCATCAGTATTAAAACAATAAAAGACCTGAAATATTTCAGTTGGTGTGCAATGAATCTAAAATATATGAAAGTTTAATTTTTATCAGTACATTACAGAAAATAATGAACTTTATCACAATATGCTAATTTTTTGAGAAAGACCTGTATACAGTTAAATAGAATCAAACTGTGGTTAAGACAACAAATAATAATAAATCTACTGATAAAAATTACTTGCCTCCAACAAAATGTTCGCTACATACACGACTGGTAGGAACTGGTCGACAATCTTTCCTTTTGTTGTTGGTATCAGCTCTTTCTCGTCGGGCCTTATTAGCAGGGAATCTATGATATTTAACACTTGGTTTCTTTCCTCTATAATTTGTACAACTAACAGCAACACAGTTAAGTGCCATTTTGCACTAGTTTAATAAATAAATGCAGTATTAAAACCCTTATACACGCTTGTGCTATTGTGTTGGGACCAGAGTGAATGGTTTATTTTCACACCAATGTGGCGCCCGCATTTGGATAATGTATGCATGACGTCAGCTGCAAAACCTCTCTATGTAAACATGGGTTAAGCTGTGCTTTTGGCAGATAGAATATGTTAAACCTGTTTGGACCATTTGAGTATAACACCAGAAGCTGAAGAGGATTTTAAAATGCTTTTTATTCTGCAAATCTTGAAGATATTTTATTTGAAAATTTCTAAGCAAACCTTAGTAATTGCCCTGCAAAAGCAAATTTGCATCGCAATTATGGTTATACAGGTGTTTTTTTTTTTTTTTTTTTTTTCCCAAACATTTTGAACTCTGTAGATACAGGTGGTGTGACTTCCCCCACTGGGAGCTGCTGATTAAATTTTTATGCATTGTTTGTCTCGCACAGCTCTCATAATTGGAACACGCTGTTCCTGGGCACGAGTGCAGTAGCTGATGCCATTGCTGAGAAATACAACACGACCAAAAGTCAAGTCCTTGATCATGTAAGCTATGACATCAGTTACACTCATTCTAAAAAGTTTTTTCTACCTTGATTTAGTAAAGCGAACTGTGTGTGTATGTGTGAGAGTGTAGGAGTCCCAAGGCAGTTTGGCTGTGAGAATGGCACTTGGGGAGACACAGATCATTCAAGAAACTAGACAGTTCCTGCTGGACTATGGTGTGTCTCTGGATTCCTTCAGTCAGGTATGACGTTATGGATTTTAATGTATTATACCTATGTATACAGCATTTACATTCTAGTATTACAGTGATTAGTCATCTTACCCTTTTAAATTTTGATCTGGATTACATTCTAATGGCTTTTATGCATTTATAATCGACTTGCACTTAACCACATTCTTTTCCCTGTTCTATATAAATGGGTCTAGGCCTCAGGCCCGAGGAGTAACTGTGTGATCTTGGTGAAGAATTTGCCTGCAGGAGTACAACTGAAAGAGCTAGAGGATCTTTTCTCCCCTCATGGGTCTCTGGGGAGGGTTTTGCTGCCACCTTCTGGTCTCACAGCTATTGTAGAATTTCTGGAGCCTACTGAAGCCAAACGTGCCTTCACCAAACTCGCGTACAGTAAGGTACATGATGTATATCTCTCTATTGTAATATAAAAATATTTCTTTTTATTGGACAATTTATTAACGTTTTAAATTCTCTTTTGCAATAGTATTAATTTACTCTTTCTTATATTCTAGTTTCAACATGTTCCATTATATTTAGAGTGGGCGCCAATGGCAGTCTTTTCAACACCTCCGAAGAAGGACAAAACAGGTAATAAATTGTGGGATGGTTTTTTTTTTATTTTATTATTTTATTTTTTTATATCTTCTGAATTTTACCTTTTTTATTTTTGCTTGATTTGAATTTCTCATTGCTTACCCGTTTCTTCTCTTTCCTTACAGTTGAACTTGAAGCGGTGAATAAAAATGTGGCAGATGAACAAACAAACAAGAACATGGAGGAAGATGACGAGGAAGAGGAATGTTTGCCTGGTTCAACACTCTTTGTTAAGAACCTAAACTATACCACCACGGAGGAGTCACTACAGGAGGTGGGGTTAGAAATTATGGAATCAGGGATAAGGGCGGGGCTGAGAGGACGACGTATGTTTTTGTGGAGTTAGCTGTTAGAAATTTTACTGTCCAATCAAGGTGGGCATATGATTGGAGATGATACAATAAATACAATAATCACAATGTATTTGATCAGACTTATTTTCTTACACACACTTTTTCTTCTGTGTGTGTGTGTGTGTGTGTGTGTGTGTGTCTTGTAGACCTTTTCTAAATGTGGAGAATTGAAAATGTGCTCTATATCCAAAAAAAGAGAGAAGTCAGGTATGTTCATGCTCACAAATAAGTTTATTTTTTTCTTATGAAAATAGATTTGCAAGGCATCATATAAATTAATTGCACATATGATGTTTCTGTTTTAGTCAGAACCGTTACCAGAATCGTGCCACCTTGTTGAAGTTAGATTTGAATACCGGAAAAAAACATTATTGATTTTTGAATTAACAAAAGTTTGCTCAAAAGCTTCATAAATCTGCGAATACAGGGATCCCTCAATTCATGCGGCTTCAGTGCATCATGGTTTTTTAAAAAATATTCATCGAATTAAAAAAATAAGTACATTTAAGGTAGAATAGGGGGAAAAGTTAAGGAAAATGCTACGAAACAAGGCCAATTATACAAAAACAAAAAAAAAACAACCCAAAACTCCCCATCAAAACTACTTGCATTTTTATGTGAGGTGCACACACTCAGATGCGCACTTCGCATAAAAATGTATGTGTGTATTTATAGTTTATTTACATCTTATGCAGTATTTTTGAATGTATAATTGTTGTTATAAGCATTTATAGCATTGAATATGTATTTATTGATATTATATACACATAGAGATGTACGTATTCGTCAGTCAGGGGGTCGATCCTACTTTGCAGAATTTGACGGTCGTGTGGGGGGATCTCGGTCCCAATTAACCATGGAAAGCAAGGGATCCCTATAATCTGTAATATGAACTGTTTTTTTTTAACAACAAATGACACATTAGCGCCAAGTCTTTACTTCTTTATCCCTCAAATTTTTTTGAGATTTGTGTTATTGTTTTGTTTTTTTGGTAGGCAAACTGTCCTCTATGGGTTATGGTTTCATACAGTACAAAACTCCTAAGTCAGCCCAGAAAGCTATCAGGCAGCTACAAGTAAGTACATTAAGCAAACACCAATACTGTACTCTGGAAAAGTACCTTTCTCTAATATTGTTTTTTCTTTTTTGCAGCATTGTACTATTGATGGACATCAACTTGAACTGAAAATTTCTGATAAAGAATTGAAGTGAGAGAAGTCAAGTTATGATGCATTATCACATTCCAGTCCACAAGCTCAAATTCTTTGAAGGATACTTGACAGTTTTGCTGAACATGTTTTGTCACATTAAATGTTAATATATGTTGTGCATTTGTGTCCCTTTTCTATCTTAGATCAGGTGTGACACACGCTAGCAGGAAGAAACAAGCAAATAAAAAACAGACGACATCCAAGATTTTGGTCCGAAATGTCCCCTTTCAGGCTAAAGTGAAGGAGCTTCGAGAGCTTTTCTGGTGAGAGTTTGTTATGCATTATTATATATATATATATATATATATATATATATATATATATATATATATATATATATATATATATATATATATATATATATATACACATACATATAAAAGTCAAAACATACTGCTGATTTTCTGTAATTGAATCACTAATTGAAAGGAGTTTTTCGAAATAATAGCAGTGTGCAGCTGAATTAGTGAGGTCATTCATTCTTTGAAAAGCGGGGCACTGGTGGTCTAGTGGTATAGGGCGTTGGATCGCTCATCCAAAGGTTGGGGGTTCGAGTCCCACTCTCCTCAAGGTTGTCACTGTCCCCCCCCCCCAGTGCAGCTAACTGGGTTATCAAAGGCGGGCCATGTCTCTCACTGTCTATGGTGAGAGGCATGTAAAAGAACCATTGCTGACTTTCGTAAAGAGTAGGCTGCAAAGTCGTCAGCGTGTTTCTGTCCCTTGCTAAAAGGGTTGTGACAGGAAGGGCATCCGACGTAAAAACCTCTGCCAAATCAAACGTGCGAATCAGATGATTCGCTGTGGCGACTCCCGAGAAAAGGGAAAAAGCCGAAAGGAAGACAGCTAGACAAGGAAGGAAGGCAACAAATATTATAGTACATGCTGGTTATGGAACATTTCTCTCTGAAATTCTGAGGAAAGTAGGTTGTTCCCAACATTGTTCAGAAAAGCATTGTACCTTCATTAAAAAGTTGATTTTAGAGAGGAAAACATACAAAGAAGTGCAGAAAATGAGACTCTGCTCAGATAAAATGATCACAAATGCTTTGAAGTGGCAACCAAAACCTGAAAGACGTTGAAGAAGCGATAAACTACCATTCAAATGGATCGAAGAAGAGCCAAAATGACAAGAACTTGGCCAACAATCAGCTCCAGGAAGATTAAAGGTCTAAAGTTACCTGTCGGTACTGTTACAATTAAAAGACGCTTGTGTGAAGCCACACTATTGGCAAGAAACCCCGCAAAGTCCCACTGCTGAAAAAAAAAAACACCGATGCCAAAAATTTGCCAAAGAGCACATTGACTGGCATAAGGAGAAATGGAGCAACATTTTGTGGACTGATGAAAGTAAGATTGTTCTGTTTGGGTCTAGTGGCCACTCTAGACGACCCAAAAACACTGAATTCAAGCCACAGTACACTGAAGACAGTGAAGCTTGATGGCGCTAGCATCATGATATGGGGATGTTTCTCACTACGGTATTGGGCCTATTTATCGTATCCCAGTGATCATGGATCAGTCTGAATCCATCAGAATACTTGAGGAGGTCGTGCTGCCTTATGCTGAAGAGAACAAATGCCCTTGAAATGGGTGTTCCAACCTGTCAATGACCCCAAACGCACCAGTCAACGAGCAACATCGTAGTTCCAGACCAACAAGATTGACATTATGGAGCGGCGGCTCGATCCCTGGGACTTTACTCCAGTAGAAAACTTGGTTACATCAAAAATGCAGTTTCTGAGGCAAAACCAAGAAATACAGAAGAACTGTGGAATGTAGTCCAATCATCCTGGGATGGAATATCTGTTTACAGGTGTGAACTTGGTTGACGCCATGCAACACAGACATACAGCAATACTCAGAAACAGTGTTTATACAACAAAATATTAGTTTAGTGATTCAAACGAAAGCAAAATCTTAAACATTCAGTGTATTAACTGAAAAATGCTTTGAGTTTACAAGGAAGAAAGCAGATACTGCTTTCTTTTAAACAGTCCATTTTTCAAAAAAAAACAAAAAAACCCATCACGTGATCGGGGTGTGATGTCTTTAAGTGACGCCTAAATTTATTTGGGTTCATGCTGTCCACTGTCAATGTTTTCAGACACAGTAAACACAGCGGTCTTTCCTCGTTTCTCACCAAAGCACAGTGAAGCTGAGTGCTACATCCGCTTCATCATACCTCCTCCACTTAGCTTTCTGGAGACTTTCATTTCTCTCACTGTCTCCGTTCTCCGCCTCTCTTTCTGTCCCTGTTAAAAATTTCCATGGTGGGTTTATTAACTTCACTTATTAATTTACCTCTGGGCACACTCTGACAGTGAGGAAGCCACTGCCACCTTCTGTAGTGGATGTAGAATTACACTTTGTCCTAATACAGCAAAAAAAAAAAAAAAAAAGCATGTTCCCTGGGGTCACACGTGCTCCCCCTGGCATCGCACCGCGCGCCCCACTATTTGAGAACCACAGCACTGGACTATAAGTCGCAAACTCATGGAAACTGTCTACCTTGGCTTGGAAATCTGCCGGCAGTTTTTGCCAGACGTTGTGGTCCGTGCTCTGATAGAGAGGGAGTTGCATTGCATGAAGCGCTAATACCAAGAAAGTCCTCATGCAAAGTCATTTATATTCATCGCCTTGACAACTACCTGGACGTGGAGACGCAACTGCTTTGACAAGCCTCTTCCTGCAGCACGTTGCTCAAGCCCCCGTGTACGAGCTCATTCTTCTAGCTGTGGCCATCTACCTTTTAGCCCGTGATTTAACCCCCCTTTTTTTTTTTAATTTTCATCATGGCAGTAATAGTAATCTCCACTTTTCTCTAGTCTCTCACATGTTTATTGTTCACTCCAAACTTTTTTTCTGATGCTCGATTACCATTTCTGATGCATATTTCACTACTTGAAGCTTGTAAGCCGCAGAATAGATTTACTTTTTGGGGCCATTTCTTCAGTGGTGGAAAGAAGGTACTGGTACCCAAGCCTAGAGTGTCCTCTTGTGGTTGTGAGTGTAAAATTAACAAAGATGTGAAATTATGTCTTATTATTATAATGAACAGAATTATGAGATAATTTCACATATAAGTCGCTCTGGTGTATAAGTCACACCTTCAACCAAAGTATAAGAAAAGTGCGACTTGTAGTTCGGAAAATACGGTTATAGACATAATACATTGTTCTTGGACTCTTAAAATCTCAATTTAAAGGTCTGGCACATGACAAATGAGTTTCAGGCGGCTTGTATTTTAAAAATTATTTTTCATTTTATTCTGATTTAAACAAAATTAAATCAGTCTATAATGTAAATGATGGCCCAAAATCACTTCTGACATGTCTCATCATAGAAAACCTATTGGTATTGGGTGATGTGTTTTTTGGACATGGATCCTCAGCACTCCTATGTTCCACATAAAAAATGTTGATGACTTTTTCAAGTTCTGAAACGGTGTGGGATGGTTTGCATGATTTTGTCCATACATTTATCCCCATTATATTTTAGAAAAATTTGGAGCCCTGTCATAAATTATGATGGATTCATAAAAGTATTATTACTCTATTAATAATTATATGAACTGTTAATTGGTTAAGAGTAACTAGTAATCACTTGAAGTGTTTACCATTTCATGTTTATTGCTCTTTAAGTACATTTGGGGAGCTGAAGACCGTCCGTCTGCCAAAGAAAGGAGTTGGTGGAACTCATCGTGGCTTTGCTTTTGTGGACTTTCTCACGAAACAGGATGCCAAGGTGAGGATATCAGTTTCTGTCGCTCTCTTCTCTGTTGCTATTCACACATTCCATCACTCCATTTTTATTAAGAATCGAGACTGACTGAAACCATGAGCCATGTAGTAAATTTGTGTTTTGTCCCTTAGAAAGCATTCTCAGCGCTGTGTCACAGCACCCATCTGTATGGTAGGAGGCTGGTGCTGGAGTGGGCCGATGCAGAGGAGAGCGTAGAAGAACTGCGGCGAAAAACAGCCCAACATTTCCATGGTAAGACCGCACAATTTCTTCAAAACACTGAACTTATTTTATAAGCATTTACAGTCCTGCAAACCCACAAGATGTTGAAAAAAAAAATTATTTCAAGTTTCTGGTTCATGTATATGCGATTTCATCAGAGTTCCTGCAGGTTTTTTTTTGAAGTGCACACTCAGGCTGTGAATCTCTCATTCTTTCACATCCTATCGGTTTCATACTGGATTTAAATCCACTGAATGAGAAGGCCACCATTTTAAGCACAACTCATTTTCATGTTAATGAAATATATTTCTGATGACTTTTTGCTTTATGAAGGTAGCTATTCTAATTATGGTCATAATGGAATACACAGTCTGCAAAAGTACTCAACATACCTGATGCATTCAATCAGTGATGGATTAAAGTGTGCCAAAAAAAACAAAAACACACAACCCCCACCAGCCTGAATTATTGGCACTGAGATTCATTAAACTAGCCACATATTTTCCATGTCTTCAGCTGTACAGTTTTAGTGTGTCTGTACCCACTGCAGCCTTCTGTCGTCCTCAAGTCAATCTGACTTGGTTTTCTCTTGTTGTTACCCATCCACATTGAAATGTGCACTCTGAGATTAATTTCTGCTCACTGCAATTGTAGAACATGGATATATCAAGCCTTTTTTGCAGCCCAGACTTGTCTGGACATTCTCCATTGACGTCTTATCAAAAATGCATTGTGGTCTGCTGAAGTTCCATTCACTGAATGTTGTTTTTTATTCTTGCACCATATTGCATGCTTGTATGCCGTGTTGGCATGTGATCCTTAACCCTCAAAACACTTCTATGTGAAAATATCAAGAATTAACTATTGTACAAATACTGTACTCAACCTGTTTTCTCTGGCATCAAGAGTCAGTCATTCACTTAAAATCCATGAAAATAAATTGCTTATTTTTAGATGCTCCCAAGAAGCGGAAGCAAGCTCAGGTTTTGGAGGGCATCATGGAACAAATGGAGGTCGGAGAAGATGAATGAACAACGGACAATCTTTTATATAGCAATGGGTACAAGGTAAATACTGTAGTAAAATCAACTGTAACTTAATTTGTATTACCTTTTATTTCCTTTTAAAATTTATTTTTATTTAACTTTTTTCCTTACTCATCAGATTTGATGCTTCATGCAAATGCTACTTCCTCAACTCAACTCCAACTCTGGAGGTCTGATTTGTACAGAATTCCCACGAAGTGTTAAATGGTTCAGTTGTTTGTTAAGACCTACACATTCGTGATCTGATTGGACTTTGTAAGTCAAACCTGTAGGTCTCTTTGTTGAATAAATGTTTTAAAATGACATACCTATATTTTTGGTCATGTTTATATGGTTAAATCAGTGTGTTGTGTCTTTGTAACGTATGCCTTACTGAATAAAGTAAAGGTGTTGTATTTATGGACAAAAAAGAAAAATGTTTTTTGTCAATAAAAAATCAAACATGTCTTATTCCTCTCAGCTACTCCTGGTTATTTACTCAGTAATTACACATACAGATGATCGTACACGTTTCTATTTTGAATGCTGCATTTCATGCAAAATACCTAAAACGTGATTTTTGGATTACGGTGTTGAGGCCAGCGATGTTGTATGATTTAGAAACAGTGGCCCTGGGGAAAAGAAAGGAGGCAGAGTTGAGGGTAGCAGAGATGAAAATGTTGAGGTTCTCTTTGGGGGTAACAAGGATGGATAGGACCAAAAATGAGTACATCAGAGGGACAGCACATGTAAGAGGTCGGAGAGGATAGATTGAGATGGTTTGGACATGTACAGAGGAAGGATAGTGAATATATTGGTAGTAGGATGCTGAGGTTGGAACTACCAGACAGAAGACCTAGAGGAAGACCAAAGAGAAGATTTATGGATATGGTGAAGGAGGACATAGGGTGAGATGGAGGAAGTTGATTCACTGTGGTGACCCTTGAAGGGAACAGCCGAAAGGAAAAGAAGTCAGTGCTTCTCAATTATAGGAAACCCTCACATTTTCCGCGGTTAATTGGGACCAAGATCCCCACGCGACCATCGAAATCCGCGAAGTAGAATCACCCCAACCCCCTGACTGATGGATACGTACATGCATGTTTACTGTATATAATATCAATAAATACGTATTCAGTGCTATAAATGCTTATAATAACAATTAAACATTAAAAAAATAATGCATGAGATCTAAATAAAATATAAATACACACACATACAGACACGCAGCTGAGTGTACATGCACTCAGATGCACACCTCACTACAATGTAAGTAGTTTTGATGGGAGATTTTTGGTTGTTTCGTTTTGTGTTGGTTTAGGGTTTTTTTGCATAATTAACCTTGTTTTTGTGGCATTTTGTTAACTTATCCCCTATTCTTCCTGAATTTCCTTATATTTTAATTCAATGAATATTTAAAAAAAAACAAAAAAAACACGATTCACTGAAGCCACATGAATTGAAGCGCAAAGTAGCGAGGGATCCCTGTATCTTTCTGTGGCACCCCCTCTAGGAAGAAGAAAACATTTCACGCCCCCCCACCACCCTGCAAGCGACTATAAATAGTATTACCGTATTTGACGTGATAAGCGCCCAGGGCGCTTTAAAAATTGGAGTAGGAGTGGAACGGTAAGTGCTTCTTCCCATCAAGGTGGAACACAACAGAACAATGAGTTTTACTGGTATTTATGTTATTCATTTTGTGTTATCAACCAAACTACTTACATGAAAGCTGAAAATAAACAGAAAATAGCATAAATTAAAAAAAAAAGACTCTTTACTTTCCCCTCTCAGTCTTCTTTTCCTTTCTGATGTTCCTTTAAACATTTTCCAGGAAGTAAAATCGAGCCAATCAACATGAATGTCAACTTTAGCACATGTCAAGTTGAACCAATAGACATGAATATAAACAAAAGCCTTGTTTTGCAGCATTTTCCTTAATTTTTTCCTAATTTTTTCTTAATTTCCTTATTTTTTTTAATTTTTCAATTAATATTTTTGAAGAAGCTGCAGGAACTGAAGCACGAAGTAGCGAGGGATCACTGTATTAAATATTCCATTATTCAATATATCTGTTATAGTTAATGATTACAAACATTTGATTGGAAAATACAGACATGGCTTTTTTTCTTTTTGCCCAGGAGGGTAACCTGGAAATACCCATTTAAAAATTTGATACTTTGAAGGTGTTGATTTTCTGTCCCCATAGTTGCACTCAAGCCTATAGATATTAGTTTCAGGCTTTTGATTAACAGCAGTACTGTAATGGAAGAAGCAAAACCTTGTAACACCTGCTATGGCTATAAAATAAACAAAAGGCTAGTTTTGGTGCCCCAGGTCTTGAGCTCACTTATTGTGTGTGTTGAATCTCCCTGCCTACACCTTGGTTTCCACTTTCTTCTCCTCCCAGAAAAAATAATTTATCTACTGTAAGAACAAATATATTGCAGTTGTGGTTTGATGAACACCTGAAAATCACAAAAGAAATTGACTCACAATATGACCGATGATTCAATGATGTAGTATTTGCTATAAATACTATTGTCATACGGCCGTCATTCCCAGGAATCATCTTGTGGTTTGTACCAGGTCAGCAATGGGGGCTTTCACAATCACCCACAATGCAATGCCTGACATACTGATTCTGGTATGAAACGTAAAATTTACACTGTGATAATGTTGAATGAAAACTCATCAAATGTACGGTGTCCTGAAGCATTTTGTAATGGAAGTAGACGTTATTGTTGTGTTCCTGGGTGTAGCAACCAGGTGGATAAAATGAAGGGAAGTGATCTGCGTTATTACTGGTTTGTGTTGTGTGTAGCAGCTATCAGATGAGATTCGTGAGAATATCGGGAACGGAACCGAATCTGCCCTGATCACTTAGAGGTAGGTATGTTAACATTCCAATAATCATGCATTTGCTTGTAAATTATTTTTATACTGTATTATACCCTGAACTTGATGCCATGAAGTTAAAATGTGTATTGAGTGAGCTTACAAGTACTGGGAAAAATGGGTATTAATCCGTTTGGCTGGTAGTGCACTGGTTAGAATCCCTATGAGAACCCTTGTTGTACCTCTGTCCAGCCAGCAGTCTAAATGGACGCCAGTTAAAAAAAAAAAAATACTTGGAATACTGTGATGGTGGCTCACATGGGCCTGACATGAATGCATCTTCCCCATGACATCCATGATGCAATAAAATTAACTTAAAAAAAAAAATTCATAAAAAAAAAATCAGCTGATCGTGACGAAACTTGATTCAATCCACATGTATTTTTTTTTACTTATTTCATCTGATGTATGTTTTTAGTCTAGTAGCTAATTTTATTTTCCATAGAACAGTATCTAAGCACTAATACTCAGACATTATATAGTATTATGGAATTTGGTATCATGATCTGACAATCTTGATGTAAAAAGTACAATCTGACAAAACCTGATTTTTTGAGATGATACACATTTACTCAATTATTTGCCAAGCCGTTTAATGCATTGGGTCACGGCCATCTTAGCTGACACTGGGTATAGATGGAGTATACCCCGAACAGCTTGCTAGACCATTACAGGGCTTACACATCTAACCATTGACACTCACATCCACCACTAAGAGCAATTAGCCTAATGGGCATATCTTTGCACTTTGGTGGGAAACCAAAGTAACCAGAGAGAACCTGCACAAGCAGAAGGAGAACATGTGAACTCGACACAGTAACACCCAAGTCCGGGACATATTTACTGTGAGGCGGACGTGTTAACTACTACACCACTCTGTTTCGATATCTGTTTCAATATCTGTTTCTGTATTTTCAATAAAATTATTTAAGTTCACACTCACAGGCAGTTCTTATTGTTTAGATTCACAATGGAATAGATCATTCCTAACACACCCTTGGTGATGTGTCCGGTATCCACACTATTCGTTTGATACAAACACATATAGCCTTTGTTTACGGTTTTTAAAGCAGAAACAAGAACAAGGCGCAGGGTAATGTTGGAGACCAAGAAACAATGATTTAAAATGACAGAAAATCTTGGTGGTTATTTGGCTGTTCAGGCCACAACCCTTGAGTCATGATTTGACTCTGAATCATGGTGTAAATCTATTCCGAAAGAGGAAAAGAATAAGTAGAATAAATTCCATTCCCACCTCAGACTGTTGTTAGAAATCTGTGTAATACTGTGGGCTAGCGCTTTGTCACAAACGTACTGATGACCAGCAACCAAATTGTGGAGCTGTTTGTTTATATATTCTTGAAGTATATTATGATCTAAAAGATGTATGTTCAGAGTTAAATTTATATTTTAATCAAGATATCACCTTACAAATTGACAAATCTTCTGTTTATAAGCAACATGTACTGGCAATGTCTTAAACCCACCATGTTTACCATGAATCACCTCCTTGGAGTACCAATATGGTGGACACTGGGTTCAACATACGTACTGGGTTATGAAGGCCGCCAGTTGTGCATAGAGCTCAGTGCTTGAACTATTCATTCATTTTCTGAAACGCTTAATCCTAATTAGGTTCGCAGGAAGTCTAATACGTACCTATCTCGGTCGACTCCGGGCGAGGGCACAATACACTCTGGACAGCTCGTCAGGTCATTGCAGAGCAGAAACACACTAATGGCTGTGCAACCTACTCCTGACAAAAGTCAGCAATGGTTCTTTTACATGAACCTTTCACCACAGACAGGAGCTGGCCGGCCTTTGATAACTCAGTTAGCTGCATTAGGGTAAAATATTTTATTTTATTTTATTTTTTTAATGGCTATTCATTCAGTCGTTCATTTTCTGAACCGCTTAATACTAATTAGGGTTGCAGTGAGGCTGGCACCCATCTCAGCCAACTCTGGGAGAGGGCAGGGTACACCCTAGACAGCTCGTCAGGCCTCATCACAGGACTTTATTTATGGCTATCAGAAACATTTAGCATGTAACGTGTCAGACAGACCGAATACACAAGACATGTTAGATTAGACATCATATTTGAGCAAAATAGTAATTTATTGATTTATTTAGATATTTGATTTCGGGTTGATTTCTCAAAAATTCAAAAAGACAATCATCAATTCGGGGGCAGTGGTAGTCTAGTGGTATAAGGCGCCGGATCGCTGATCCACAGGTTGGGGGTTCGAGTCCCACTCTCCACAAGGTTCTCACTGTCCCCCCCCAGTGCAGCTAACTGGGTTATCAAAGGCCGGCCATGTCTCTCACTGTCTATGGTGTGAGGCATGTAAAAGAACCATTGCTGACTTTCGACAAGAGTAGGCTGAAAAGCCGTCAGCGTGTTTCCGCCCTGCGATGGCCTGGCGAGCTGTCCTGGGTGTACTCTGCCCTCGCCCGGAGTTGGCTGGGATGGGCACCAGCTTCCCCGCGACCCTAATTAGGATGAAGCAGTTACAGAAAATGATGAATCATCAATTCAAAAGAATATTTATTAGTGTATATGCAATGAATTGTTTATTCAAGATGATTTTTGCATCTTAAAATTCTATCTGTATGTCTGTCTGTCTCTATTTATTATATACTATTCATTTATCTAGCTATATATATATATATACTGCCCTCCCAAGCCAGACCGCAGTATCTGCAAGTTTCATGATTTTGCAGATACTGCGGTCTGGCTTGGGAGGGCAGAATATATATATATATATATATATAATGTCTATCTATTTATCTTGAAGGTATCAGGTTGAATACAATAGATGATTACTGAATTCTTAATTAATTCCATTTTCATTTAATCCATTGAATTTAGTCCACTCAATTGAGTTAAAGGATTGTGGTTGCTGTAGCAATGATGCTATATTTCTCTCCACATAACAATTATAACTTTCCTGGGGGTTTGGGTTGGGGTCCACCCATCACTGGGGCTGAGGTCGCCAAGGCCATCAAAAAGCTCTTTGGTGGTCTGGCTCCGTCGGTGATTGAGATCTGCCCTGAATATCTCGGGCCCTGGATGTTGTAGGACTGTCTTGGTTGACATGTTTCTGCAACATTGCATGGGAAAGTCTATGCAGGAGTTCTGGGGAAGAGGATCAGACTGATAGTTGAACCTTGGAATCAGGAGGAACAATCTCATTTTCATACTGGCTACAGCACTATCGACCAGCTCTACAGGATCTCGATATGCTCTACAGGATCCTCAAGTGGGCATGAGAGTTTGCCCAATATGCCCACATATAGGTCCTTCTCAAAAAATTAGCATATTGTGATAAAGTTCATTATTTTCTGTAATGATAAACATTAGACTTTCATATAGTTTAGATTCATTACACACAACTGAAGTAGTTCAAGCCTTTTATTGTTTTAATATTGATAATTTTGGCAAAAAAGTAAAGAAAAACCAAAAATCCCTATCTCAAAAAATTAGCATATTTCATCCGACCAATAAAAAAGTGTTTTTAATACGAAAAAAGTCAACCTTCAAATAATTATGTTCAGTTATGCGCTCAATACTTGGTCGGGAATCCTTTTGCAGAAATGACTGTTTCAATGCGGCGTGGCATGGAGGCAATCAGCCTGTGGCACTGCTGAGGTGTTATGGAGGCCCAGGATGCTTCGATAGCGGCCTTAAGCTCATCCACAGTGTTGGGTCTGGTGTCTCTCAACTTTCTCTTCACAATATCCCACAGATTCTCTATGGGGTTCAGGGCAGGAGAGTTGGCAGGCCAATTGAGCACAGTAATACCATGGTCAGTAAACCATTTAGCAGTGGTTTTGGCACTGTGAGCAGGTGCCAGGTCGTGCTGAAAAATCAAAATCTTCATCTCCATCAAGCTTTTCAGCAGATGGAAGCATGAAGTGCTCCAAAATCTCCTGATAGCGAGCTGCATTGACCCTGCCCTTGATAAAACACAGTGAACCAACACCAGCAGTTAACATGGCACCCCAGACCATCACTGACTGTGGGTACTTGACACTGAACTTCAGGCATTTTGGCATTTCCTTCCCCCCCAGTCTTTCTTTGGACTCTGGCACCTTGATTTCCGAATGACATGCAAAATTTGCTTTCATTCGAAAAAAGTACTTTGGACCACTGAGCAACAGTCCAGTGCTGCTTCTCTGTAGCCCAGGTCAGGTGCTTCGGTCACTGTTTTTGGTTCAAAAGTGGCTTGACCTGGGGAATGCAGCACCTGTAGCCCATTTCCTGCACACGCCTGTGCACGGTGGCTCTGGATGTTTCTACTCCAGACTCAGTCCACTGCTTCCACAGGTCCCCCAAGGTCTGGAATCGACCCTTCTCCACAATCTTCCCCAGGGTCCGGTCACCTCTTCTGGTTGTGCAGCGTTTTCTGCCACACTTTTTCCTTCCCACAGACGTCCCACTGAGGTGCCTTGATACAGCACTCTGGGAACAGCCTATTCGCTCAGAGATTTCGTTCTGTGTCTTACCCTCTCGCTTGAGGGTGTCAATGATGGCCTTCTGGACAGCAGTCAGGTCGGCAGTCTTACCCATGATTGCGGTTTTGAGTAATGAACCGGGCTGGGAGTTTTTAAAAGCCAGACTCCAAGTCTGAGGCCATAGTTCTCAGCCAGAATAGGGTGCAGTGTACCCTTTGGGTCCGGAAGGAGGTTCTTCCCCAAGTGGAGGAGTTCAAGTATCTCAGGGTCTTGTTCACGATTGAGGGAAGGATTTAGCAAGAGATCGACAGGTGGATCGCTGCAACCTCTGCTGTAAAGTGGAGCTTGTACCAGTTTGTCGTGGGGAAGAGGGAGCTGAGCCGCAAGGCAAATCTCTCAACTTACCACTCAATTTATGTTTTAGCCCTCACCTATCGTCATAAGCTTTGGGTAGTGACCAAAAGAGCAGCATAGCGGAGACAAGCTGCTGAACTGAGCTTCCTTTGCAGGGTGGCGGGGCTCTCCAATAGAGAGGTTGAGAAGCTCAACCATCCAGGAGGAGCTCATAGTAGAACTGCTGCTCCTCCGTGCTGAGAGAAGCTAGTTGACGTGGCTTGGGCATCTGGTTAGAATGTGTCCGGAATGCTTATCTGATGTGGCGTTTCAGGCATGGTCAACCGGTGAGAGATCCCAAGGTCATCCCAGAACACGCTTGAGAGACTGTCTTTTTGCTTGTCTGGGAAATGCATTGGTGTCTGGCTGGAGAGAGTGATGTCTGGACCTCACTGCTTAGACTGCTAGCCTGTGACCCAAACCCCAATTAAGAAGATGATGATGATGATAACAATTATGTTGGTAATGGTGGCTGGTGATAGGGTGCTTTATTCCTGATCCCAAGCTCAGAGGTTCAAGCCCCACTGTCACTGTGTTGTCACTACTGTTCCCCCAGTGCAGCCAACTGGGTTAATCAAAGGCCGGTCATGTCTCTTTCTGCCTGTGTAGAAAGGCATGTAAAAGAACCATTGCTGACTTTTGTTAAGAGTAGGCTTCATTGCGATTAGTGTTTTTCTGCCCTGCAGTGGCCTGGCAAGCTATCCAGGGTGTACCCTGCCCCCTCCCAGAATTGATTAAGATTCAGGAAGGCCAGCCTCCCTCTGACCCTAATTATAATTAAATACATACAATGGGGCAGTGGTGGCCTGGAGGGGCAGTGGTGGCCTGGTGGTATAGGGCGCTGGATTGCTGACCTAAAGGTTGGGGGTTCGAGTCCCACTCTCCACAAGATTGTCACTGTCCCCCCAGTGCAGCTAACTGGGTTATCAAAGGCCGGCCATGTCGCTCTCACTGTCTATGATGAGAGGTTCATGTAAAAGAACCATTGCTGACTTTTTTTTTTGTAAAAGAGAAGGCTGCAAGGCCATCAGCGTGTTTCTGTCCCTTGCTAAAGGGTGGTGTCAGGAAGGACAGCCAATGTTAAAAAAAAAAAAAACCTATGCCAAATCAAACGTGCAAATCATTCGCTGTGGCGACCCCTGAAAAAGGGGAAAAGCTGAAAGGAAATCTCACATACAATGAACAACACTTAGGGGATGTAATAATATGATGCAGGCTGGCACAGTGGCAACAGTGGTTAGCACAGTTGTCTCACAGCAAGAAAGGCCTGGGTTTGAGTCCAGGGCTCAGCTAACGGTGTTTCTGGATAGAGTTTGTATGTGCTTCTCATACTATCATGGATTTTCTCTGGGTACTTCAGTTTCCTTCAACAGTCCAAAAACATACGTAGTATTAGGTTAATTGGCTGTTCCAAACTGCTCATTGATGTTAGTGTGAGTATGAATGTTTGTGATGGTTTTTTTTTTTTTTTTTGGTTAGTTTTAAACAAACCGAAATGTACTCTTGCACTGGTTATGGCTCAAAAAAAAAATTTATTTAATAAGAAGTTATTGTGTTCAAATTTGGTCTCTCACTGTTTTTGGTGAGAGGTGTAAAAGAACCATTGCTGACTTTAGTCAAGAGTAGGCTGCGTAGCTACCGGCTTGTTTCTGCCCTGTGATGGCCTGGCGAGCAGTCTAGGTGTACTCTGCCCTCCAGCGGAGTTGGCTTGGATGGTTGCCAGCCTTCCCTTGACCCTAATTAGGATTAAGCGGTTCAGAAAATGAAGGAATTGATTAGCTAATTTAATCGAGTAAAAATCACACACCAGTGTCATGAATTGAATAGAATGCTGATTGGAGAGTATTGTTATACTTGTAATAACAGCAGATTAGAAAAAAAAAAAAATCATTATTACCTAAAGCAGGTATGTATGAGTTGTTGCTGGTATTAGTACTACTGAACTTCCTGGTGTAGATGTGTTGTTTTATCAGCTATGTAAGCAATCCTTCTAAAAAAAAACCCCTTTCTGTTATTAAGAAGACTTTAGGCTTAAATTCATACCGTTATTATACCTTCCAAGTGGGCTGTTTTAAAGTGTGATTGTTATTATTATACCACTTGTACTAACTTTTTTTTTCCGTCAGTCGATGAGGCAACAGTACCAAGTATGAAGAAAAGCATTAACTCCAAGCAATCGATCACTTCGAGCTCTATGAGGTCATAGAGCAAACCAATCAAAGTCGATAATTTCCAGGAGACTGTATTAATGCTGGCTGTGATTGCTGACATGATAGTACATGTGACGCAGTTGAAGGCAAAAGAGCATACATTATGACTAAGATTAGACGATTAAGCTTAAATGCAGTGAGGTAGTGATTACGAATAATTGCAGAGATAATAAATCAAGGGTGTATTAGAATTGAACCCTACTGAGCCCAATAGAGATCTAAACACTAAGCACAGGTGGTATTGTGGATTAGCAAGATGAACACTGCTTTTTTTTTTTACTGCAAGTAGACAAGAGGATAGATACCTGAGATGCTTTAAATTTAAAATTTTCCATTAAAAACGTACATTAAATCTTTGAATGGTTGCAGTTTTATTTACAAGAAGCATTTACTAGAGATGTTAGGGTGCGATTCTTTGCAGACCTTGTTCAGTCAAAAGGTGCTGGCTGTGCGCTTGCATATGTCCTATTTTAGGTTAAATTTCGTCTGCCACCGGGTTCGTGCTGTGAAATGTCAGTGATTAACTCACCTGTCAAAACATTATAAGTTCCTCCTCGAAAAGATCATACTTACACTCATACAGTTCAATTATCTGTAAAGCTGGAGGCACAGTGTTCAGTGTGGTTAGCACTGTCATCTCATAGTGAGAACATTCAGGGTTTTAAATCTTGGCCAAGGGCATATCTGTGTGGAGTTTGCATGTACTCGCAGTGTCTGCATGGGATTCTTCTGGTTACACCAGTGTCCTCTCACAGTTCGAGCGCATGTACAACAGGCCAACTATCTCTGAATTGACCAAAAGTGTGAATATGAATGTGAAAGGTTGCTTATATCTGTGATCCCAGTGATAGGACTGGCGACATGTTCAGGTACCCTACCTTTCACTCAGTCAGTTGGGATTGGCTCCACCCACCTTCCCCTGTCACCCTGATGGATAGGAAAGTGAAGCGAGGAAAGGTTACAACTGACTAAAATATAGTCATTCATTCATTTTCTGAACTGCTTAATCCTAATTAGGGTCACAGGGAGGCTGGTGTCCATCTTAGCCGACACCCTGGACAGCTTGCCAGGCCATCGTGGAGCGGAAACACGCTGACGGCTATGCAGTCTACTCTTGTCGAAAGTCAGCAATGGTTCTTTTACAGCCTCTCACCATAGACAGTGAGAGACATGGCCGGCCTTTGATAACCCAGTTAGCTGCACTGGAGGTAACAGCAATTTAATTAAAACTAAACTTAATCAGCTCCTAAGTGGCAAATCAACAAGGTGCATGATTATCAACCCGGAGATTACAAACTCGTATGCAGGTTGATGCTGCAGCCATCTATGCCATGGGAGCTAATTCCCCGAGCTCTCAGAGGAGGGAAGGATGGCATATGCCAATCATGGGTGTCTGTGAACTGCTTCATACTAGGGGGCGTATATTGCTTTCCTTCAGAGATTGTTAGACCGACCCCAAATATACATGCGCTGCAGTTCGAAAAGAGGTGGTGATAGCATTGCACGTCACGGAGGGGGCATGTGTTGTGGTCGTGTGATAGGGAACGCAATACTGGAAGGCAGTGAATTTAATCCGACCAAATTAGGGGAGAAAATGGTTTGAAAATTTTCTTTTAAGTGAATCAAAAGGTGCTAAAAGGGAAGCTGGAGTTAATTCCAGCTGACTCAAGAAAAGAACTGTAGGGGTTCACCTTGAACAGCTTGCCAGTCTATTACAGGGAAGAAAACTTGGATTTCACTCATATGCTTGCTCAATTGCCGAGACACTTGATTCATCTGGGGTTACTGGGAGGTTGGTGCCCATCTCAGCTGACATTGGAAAAAACTGGGGTAGTACACCCTGAACCGCACGCGAGACCATCACAGGACAACACACAAGCATTCACACTCACGCGTAAGAGCAATTAATGAATGACGAACAGCCAGTCTGCCTAATGTGTCTTTTGACTATGGGAGGAAACCGACGTACCCAGATGAAACCCACACAAGCACTGGGAGAACATTAAAAACTCCACACAGAAATGCCAAAGCCTGGGACCTCAGACCCTGGACCTTACTGTTGTAAAGTGGATGTGATGGCCACTAATCCACCGTACCAACCCACTTGGTTTCCCCATATGATAAAAATCTTTAAATGAGACTGTTTTTGATTGGCCCATTTGCACTTTATATGCCAAAGGTAAGTCCTTTGGGCTTTTTACACCCGAGCCATAGTGGCTCATCAGGCTGCTGCTTATCCCCGGTTTCAATGGCGTGAAGCAACAAGGAGTACAACTCCTCATGGATGGAGCGCTCGTCCATCGCAGGTTACCTTCCCAGTATATTTTTACTGATACCCATTTATACTGCTGGGTGAACAGAGGCACACTTGTGGTTGAGACCTTGCCCAGCGGTTTTAGCACGGTGGGAGTCGAACTGGCATTCAAACACACAACCTCCTGATCATGAGCACAGCACTCTAACCACTATGCCACCGGCCCCACTTTATATGCCAAAATTCAGCTATAATTCTCAATCTGAGCAAAATGTGACTGATGTGAGAGATGAAAGTTCACATTCAGGCAGTTTGTTCCATTTAAAAGTCAATGGCCACATGGTGTCGCTACTGTATTAAGAATGAATGTGGGCATTCTTCCCATACTATTAAGATATACATAATAAAAATTAGACTGCCTCAAATATGAAGTGAACAGTTTAAGGTTTTGTAGCTCTTGAACACAACACAAATTTATTATGTCCATTTAGTACATTAGATTTGTATCAGGATTCACACTGGGGGCTATTCAGGCCAGTGCAGCTGTAAAAGAGAAATTGTTTTAGAGAAACTCTTCACAACAAAAAGCAACAGCACAGATATATTTATTTAATGCATTCCCTTTGTACTCATTATATGGTTAGTTAAACCTGTTTAGTGCAGGTTTGTTGCCTGTTCTTCATTATGGCACTAATGGAAACAGATGAAGGGTACATGCTTGTGTTTTCTCCATGATTGCATCACATATGAGAAGATACCTGCATAAATAAATTTCATTATGTAAAAATGAGGGAATGAATACATTAATAAATGACAACAATGCCTTTTATTTATCTGATATACTGTATGTAGAGGCACATTTCAGTGCATTGGGTACATGGATGAATGAATCTTGATCGAAAATCCCAGAAACATTTTATGTTTTCAATTTCACCTAAAATCCCCATGAACTGAAATTCGCACAAATTCAAATCACATCAGATTTCCATCTTGGTGAAAGCCTGGACCATTGTACATGCAAGAGTTTGTGAACGAGCACATTTCACCACTGTCTGAGGCGTTCAACTGCTTACGCAAGACACCTTCTCTGTATCGCATGAAACATTTAAGGCTATACTTGCATGTGTATGAAAGAAAGGTTTCATAACGTGGCAGCTGACATAGTCTGAGCACAGCCAGATATGTTGAGACGAGGGGTTGGCACTCTGTGTGCCTCATTAGTGGAGCTGTGTGTTGAAGTGCTGTCTCTGTGGCTCGCTCCCCTGCATGCCCCTCATGGCTATATACAAATTGGTGATCGGCCTTCAGAGCGCCCACTTGTGCCCTGCCCGCTGTCAGACACTGCTTTTAAACCCCTACAGAGGGAACACTGACATCTAGGGGCCTTGGGGATAGGTGAGTCAGGACCTGATATGTCGCAATATGGCCGAGTTAGAGACTTTTGGTGGAAAGGTAAAGTACTAGTGTTGACAAAATAACAACAAACCTCCGTAACAGTGAGCATGTTATTGTCAGAGAGTCAACTTGCTGTGCCAGACATGCCGTTTTATTCATTAGTGGGGACACATATCTTCTCGACATTTGTTTTGATGTTAATGTTGTAGTTGTAGTTGTAGTTGCTGTTTATCTTTATTCGAAAATGGACAATTTGACAGATATGCAATAAATACTATTGGCTTTAAAGGACAGTGGTGGCCTAGTGGTATAGGTGCTGGATCACTGATCCTAAGGTCCGGGGTTCAAGCCCCACTCATCACAGATTGTCACTGTTGTTGTCGTCGTCGTCGTCGTCGTCCCCTGTGCAGCTAACTGGGTTATCAAAGGCCGGCCATGTCTCTCACTGTCTATGGTGTGTGGTGTAAAAGAACCATTCCTGACTTTCGACAACAGTAGGCTGCATAACTGTCAGCGTGTTTACACCCTGCGAAGGCCTGGTGAGCTGTCCAGGGTGGACTCCGCCCTAGCCTGGAGTTGGCTGGGATGGGCTCCAGCCTACCCGCGACCCTAATTAGGATTAAGTGGTTACAGAAAATGAACTGAACTTTTGGCTCTAAATAGCTGTCTTAACACACCTTTTGTAATATATTCATTTATTTCCCAATTCGCTGATTTATACTAGGGTTGCTGGAATGAAGGCATAGTCCACCCTAAGCAAATTTCCAGTCTACTGTAGGGTCAACATATACAACCATTCATCTCACACTTAGGGGCAATTTGGAACATCCAGTGAGGCCAGTGCTTCTCAATTATTTTCTGTGGTGCCCCCTCTAGGAAGATAAAAAACATTTCATGTCACCCCCACAACCCTGCGAGCAACTATAAATGGTACAGTCGGCCCCCGACTTACGAAAGCAATCCGTTCCAGAGCCAGTTTCGTACCGTGGGGATTTCGTAAGTAGGGGTCGCATTTTACATGTTAAACGCCTGATTCGTTCCAAGGCTCCAGTCTTTGGACTGGATAAACCCCATCCAATAAACTCTTTAAAAATGATAAAAGTACACCAATTTTGTATAAAATATGTGTTAAAAGTAAAATAAAATTATTTATTAAACAACTTAAACATTTTATCAACATATTAAACCATTTTATTAACATATTTATTAATTACACCATTATTAAACATTTTTTATTAACACACATACACACACACACACCGCACACCTCTCTCTCTCTTTTTGTCTCTCTCTCTCTCTCTCTCTCTCTCTTTTTCTCTCTCTATCTTGCGTGTGCGCTGCGGGCCACGCCCACAAGACGTGGAATTCAAAGCGCATTCCCTGCTTGACAAACTCAACTTTAATTTGATTCCTCGAGGGATCGGAATTCCAGATGAGCTCAAATGCGCTCACATTTCTTAAACATTTACTGAATTAAAACAACTTAAAAAACTAAACTAAAAAAACTAAAGCGTGAAGCTTCCTTCTGTTTCTATCTGGGAGGCCAGCGAGGCGGAATGTTGAGAGACAGCCAATGAGCGAGCAACTCGCGTGTCGTGTGAAATTTTGAGTGGCACGTTTGAATTTTTAATTTCTTTTCGTAAGAGGGGGTTGTTTCATATCTCGGGGACGGAAACTCAGGAAAATGTTTTTCGTAACTCGGGCATTTCATACACAGGGGTCTTCGTAAGTTGGGGGCCGACTGTATCATTTGTCTATAAAATTAACAGTAAACCTCTGCATAACATTGTATTAACATTATTAACATTCTTCTTCTTCTTTTACTTTCGGCTGCTCCCTTCAGGGGTCGCCACAGCAAATCATCCGCCTCCACCTCACCCTGTCCTCCGCATCTTCTTTTCTGACTCCAACGACCTTCATGTCTTCCTTCACCACATCCAAAAATCTCTTCTTTGGTCTTCCTCGAGGCCTTCTGCCTGGTAGTTCCAACCTCAGCATCCTACTGCCAATATACTCACTATCCCTCCTCTGTACATGTCCAAACCATCTCAATCTAGCCTCTCTGACTTTGTCTCCAAAACATCTTACGTGGGCTGTCCCTCTGATATACTCATTTCTGATCCTATCCATCCTCGTTACTCCCAGGGAGAACCTCAACATTTTCATCTCCGCTACCTCCAGCTCTGCCTCCTGCCTTTTCCTCAGCGCCACTGTTTCTAAACCATACAACATCGCTGGCCTCACCACCGTCTTGTACACTTTTCCCTTCATTCTTGCTGACACTCTCCTATCGCACATCACACCGGATACTTTTCTCCAACCATTCCAGCCTGCCTGCACACGCTTCTTCACCTCTTTTCCACACTCTCCATTGCTCTGGATTGTTGAGCCTAAGTACTTAAAATCCTCCACCTTCGTTATCTCTGCTCCCTGTAACATCACCGTTCCTCCTGGGTCCTTCTCATTCACACACATGTATTCTGATTTTCTGAGGCTAACCTTCATTCCCCTCCTTTCCAGGGCATACCTCCACCTCTCTAGATTTTCCTGCACTTGTTCTCTGCTCTCACTACAGATCACAATGTCATCTGCAAACATCATAGTCCATGGAGATTCTTGTCTCACCTCGTCTGTCAGCCTGTCCATCACCATAGCAAACAAGAAGGGGCTCAGAGCTGATCCTTGATGCAGTCCCACCTCCACTTTGAATTCGTCGGTCACACCGACAGCACACCTCACTATTAACACCCACAGCACACCTATTAACATTATTAACATTAAAAACAAAAAAGAAAGAAATATAGTTCAATTTAGAATAAAGAAAAACTTCATTAACATAGTTTTTTTAATCTGTAACAGAAAAGATTTAAAGTGCACCAATGTGCATGAAATAAAAAACATCCTTATTGAAATTTATTCAACTTATTTATGTCTTAATATCTCCGTCTCTCTCCACCTTTCTCTTCGTTCCTGTTAGAAATTTTCCGTGTTGCTTCTGGATGGGTTGTTTACTGCACATCATAGCGTTTGCTTGTGTGAAAAACCGCGACACCATAGTGCGACAATGAGGGTGCCACTGCCAACTACTGGAGTGGAGGTGCAATTACACTTAATTCTCGTACACTATTCCAGAAAAGCATGTTCCTCAGGGTCATACGCACTCCTTCCGACATCACACTCCCCCCACTATTTGAGAAGCACTGAGTTAGCCGAATGTGCATGTCTTTGGACTGCTGGAGGAAACCCATGCAAACACGGGAGCCCTCACCTAGCCCGAGTCTCAAACTTTTTTACTGTGAGGCAGCTAACAACTACACTACTCACATTTCTAATGCAGAAAAGGTTAAAGAGCAGCGAAGCCTAATTGATCAATGAAAACAAGTACAAATGTGTGTTCGGAGATCTCTACAGTTTCTCCACTTCTATTACACTGTCAGTATCTTACATTATCTCTGCATCACCCCGTAACACTTTTCCTCTCCCTCCGTCAATCCCCCTGACTCCCTTTAGAAGTATTCCCTGATGGTATAGTTCCTGTCACCTGTCTACTGCCTTCATCATGCTTCAGGCCTGGGTGTGTGTACACAGGCACTTTTGGGATTGAGACAGGCTCTACTGCCGACACACATCTTATTATTTTAAATTTGAGTGTGCCACTCTTGCAGAAGGACTATTTTTCACCCAGTCACCAATTTATTTCCCTCCAGGATTTTAGTGGAAATGTTGAATGTGACAATTACTGAGAGTGTTCAGTGGAGAAGGTGCACTGTGTTCCAGGAAGCCCTGACAGAAAGGCAGAAAGAATGAAGCTCCGTCTTGTCAGTGGTCCATGGCAGCTCTGGATTTGTATATGAGCCTGTAACTTTTTGTCAATCACGAATGGTGGTCCCACTGCAAAATATTTGGAATATTCTCCAAGTGCATTGTTTTGGCGGCTTGTCATGGTACGTGATGTAAAAGTTGAATTGAATTCGGGTTTGTTTTACTAAAGCAATCATTAAGGGCAGTGTTTTTGCTTGACTGAGACATTGCGTTACTGAAATTGAATGTGAAAAAAATTAAAATACATCATGGGGAAGAAAACCAACAAAATTAATGTCAGTATTAATTTACTTTAATTGAACCTGTTACTCATTTTCTCTCTCTCTCTCTCTCTCTCTCTCTCTTTAATGGTTTGTTTCTATGCCAGTCCAGTCCTTGTTTATTAGTTGGTCCTGACAAGAATTATGTAAGAAAACAATCCACAGTACACACCTGAGAAATCACTGAGAGTCTGGACGGTTTAGCTAACTGTGGATCACATCATTATAACTAATATATTCTTTATTCGGCGGCACGGTGGCGTAGTGGTTAGCACGTCCACCTCACAGCAAGAAGGCCTGGGTTCGATTCCCGGCCTGGGCGTTTCTGTGTGGAGCTTGCATGTTCTCCCCGTGCTTGTGTGGGTTTCCTCCCACAATCCAAAGACATGCACAGTAGGTTAATCGGCCGTTTGAAATTGCTCGTAGGTTCGCATCGTGCAGAAGGCAATGGCAAACCACTGCACTAATCCTGCCAAGAAAACCTCCATGAAGATGATAACCAGGGCGTTATCCTTAATGGCGGGTCGCCAATGGTCGTCCTTCGACTCAGGCACTAGATAGATAGATTCTTTATTCGGGTCAACTCTGCCAATTCTGGATGGAGGTAGGGGACATCCTGAACAGCCTGCCATTCCGTCACACGGTCAACACATACAACCATTCACACTGACATTCACACCTAGGAAGGGGTCATTTGAAATATATAATTACTGTAGATTAATGTGCCTAACTTTGGATTGTGGGAGGAAACCAGAGTATTCAGAAGAAACTCACGCAAGCACAGGTATGCAAATACAGAAAAGCCCTCGGAGAGCCCAGGACTCGGACCCCGGACCTTCTTGTAGTGAGGTGGACGTGCTGTCCAAAAAGTGTCAACGTGTCTCAGGCCTTTAAATGATTCTAATTTACAAGAGTATTTATATATGTCCATGGGTGTGAAGCTGATTTCAAACCTTTTTCAAACTGATTTTTATTATTCATTCATTCATTTTTTGAATCGCTTAATCCTAATTAAGGTCACGGGGAGGCTGGTGCCCATTTCAGGTATGAGGGCGAGGTACACCCTGGACAGCTTGCCAGCCCATCGCACAGCCAACACTCATACAATCATTCACACTAACACTCACCGAGGGGACATTTGGAACAGCCAATTTGCATACTGTGCATATTTTGGGGTTTTTTTTGACTGTGGGAGGAAACCGGAGTACCCGGAGGAAACCCACACAAGCACAGGGAGAACATGTAAACTCCACATAGAAACGCCCAGGCTGGGAATTGAACCCAGGCCATCTTGCTGTGAGGCAGACATGCTAACCACTACACCACAGTACCGCTCAATTTTATTATTATTTTTTAAGCAATGTTCAGTTATTTTAAAGATAACATTCTCTTCCAGTCCTGGCATGAAAAACACTCTTTAATGAATATGCCAAAATGTCACATGTTGTAATTGCATTTTTCCTCCTCTCAGAGTATCCACTTCCAATTGCTGCATCTCCTACCAAAAAAAAAAAAAAAAAAAAAAGAAAAGAAAAAGAAATCAAAGACACAATGGAGGAGAGCAAAATAACCTCTCCAAATAATAGCATGAATAATGCCTGAATATTAAAGGATATTATTGCAGCCATTTACTATCCGCCCGGATAATGAATTTATCACTTTATGGCAAAATATCATAATGGAATTATCATAAGGTGTTATGAAGACACTCAGGAAAGTCATTACAAATGGAATTATGTGTCTTTTCGCTTCTCTCTCATTTTCACATCTGTATAGATTATTAGAATAAATGAACATAATTCTTTAGCTTACACTGTGTGTGTGTGTGTGTGTGTGTGTGTGTGTGTGTGTGTGTGTGTGTGTGTGTGGATGGGTGGGTGGGTGGGTGTGTTGTTGTCTTTGGACATGCAGTAATAGAATGGCCTACAGGAAACCTCACAGTCTGATTGAGAATTAAAAATATATTGCTCAGCCCCAAACCCTATCTGACCCCCTCCCCCTCCCCCTCTCTCCCTCTCTCCCCATTTTCTCTCTTTCAAATATCTACATATTCAAAATTGTTAAAAATCACACTTTGGTTAGGTTTAATCATTAAAGTTTCTACATATAATTTCTTCTTCTTTTACTATAAATAGATCTTGTATAATAACATGTCTAAATCGTTCTGCTTCACTCAGGCTTTCACAAAGCATCCTGTAGGTAATTTGGACATTATCTCCCTGTCAAAAGCACACTTACTATATGGATTAGAAAGTAAGCCTGGGATACAGTACACATATACAAATACATTTACCATCCTCGTTCTGAATGTTCATTCTGATATTAATTAAACGCCTTATCATAAGCACTTCCTAATTTTCATTCATTCATTTTCCAAACCACCTCATCCAAACCTGGAAGGTAGAGAGGCTGATGCAGTCAATTTGGAATAGCCAGTTAGCCTGATCTAGTCTTTTGACCCTGGGAGGAAACCAAAATACCCAAAGATTCAATAGTTATGTTTATTATTTATGTTTATGAATTATGTTCATACATAATGAAATTTTGTATGAGGCTTTCATCATAATTAAATACACAAACAAGTTAAACTGGTGCAAACGAGACAATAAATTGTAATTAATGCTGTCAAGTGTATAAACACAAGCCATTCTGTACTCTGAACTTTAAGTTAATTCATCCGTTCGTTTTCCGAACCACTTGATCCTATTTAGGTTCATCGGGAGGCTAGTGGATATCTCAGCTTACTCTGGGTGAGGGCAGAGTACACCCTGGACAGCTTGCCAAGCCATCACAGGGCAGAAACATGCTGAAAGTTAGCAATGGTTTGTTTACATGAACCTTTCACCATAGCTAGTGAGAGACATGGCCGGCCTTTGATAACCCAATTAACTGTTCTGGGAGGGACAATGACAACCCATGGAGAGTGGGGCTTGAACCTCTGACCTTGAGATCAGTGATCCATCACCTTACCACCAGGCCACCACTGAGCAATCTTAAATAAAAAATCTAAAATCTAAATACGGACCTCTGAATGAGAGCTGAACACTGAGATGTATATCGAGGCATTGTGAAATGGAATAAATAAATAAAGACTGTAGTAGAAGCGAGGTGGATAAACTAGAATGTAAACGAGGAAAAGTGCAGCAGTGCAATACAGTTGTAGAGTTTGTGGATTCAATGTCTTTTAACAAAGAATTTGATGTGTTTGTGTGTGTGTGTGTGTGTGTGTGTGTGTGTGAGAGAGAGAGAGAGAGAGAAAGTGTGTGTGTGTGTGTGTGTGTGTGTGTGTGTGTGTGTGAGTGATGCTTTTCACCACACTGGGTTAAAAGCTGTTTTTGAGTCTGGTTGTGCTGGTCTTGATGTTTCTATACCACTTTCCCAACGGAAGTGGTACAAACAGTCCATGTCCCAGGTCTGTGGGATCCGTCGTGATGCGGCTGGACTTCCTCTGGACCCAGTCAGAATATATTGCGTCAAGATCAGGTAAACGGTAGCCTATTCCCCTATGCGGTTCTCACCACCCAGGCCAAGTCCTTTGTTATGCTATATATGTTCTACTGTAGCACTGTGGAAGTTCTTGAGCAGCCGGGAGGGGAATCCAGTATATTTAAACTTTTTGAGGAGGAAAAGCTGTTGCTAGGCTTTCTTCACCAGGTGTGAGGTGTTAACAGACCATAACAGATCAGATGAAATGTGGATACCCAGGAACTTAATACTGTCCACATGCTCCAAAGCCTCCCCGTGAATGCTAAGAGGAGCATGCTCTGTCTTCCTGGTCCTCCTGTAGTCCACTATGACCGCCTTGGTCATGTTGGTCTTCAGAATGCGATTACTGGTTGAACACCAGTTTATCAGGTGCTGAATCTTCTCTCTGTAAAGCAGGGGTCACCAACATGGTGCCCGCGGGCACCAGGTCGCCTACAAGGACAACATGAGTCGCCTGCAAGCCTGTTCAGGGGTCGGGAACCTATGGCTCGCGAGCCAGATGTGGCTCTTTTTGATAACTGCATCTGGTTCTCAGATAAATCAGGTGGCATTTCTTAACAGGATAACTAATACATAATTTCGCTGTCCTTTAAATAAGAATACAGAAAAAAGCGATCAAATTAAACAAAAACATAAATAAATCTCACTCATTTCAATCTATACATCTATTTTCAATGCCACTTGTTGCTGTGGCACGCAGCGGAGAGCCAATCCTTTCTGTACTCCAGTGTGTGGGCGGGGCCGATACCTTGAAACTCTAATTTTATTGGATTATATGCAACAGCCTGCGCGAGTTGTTTTTGGATAAAGGTAAATTTCCCTCGTTTTGATCAGCTCATGAGCAAGAAGCCAAGCAGAGCTGGCAAGCAAAGCACAAATGGACAGAATGAAAAAACTTCAACCCGCAGACCAGCTGATTGCCTTGGGACGTGCTTCCTGTCACATAAACACTTCAGTGCGAGTCCTGTCATATTGACCATGTTTTGCTCCACATACGCACGTGAGCAGTTGTTCTCACACCTGAAAAGCATCAACACAACCTGCGGTCACGTGTAATAGATGGAAGTCTAAACGCCTGCATGGAAGCTGAACTACAGCACGTATCAACCAGACTATAAAGCCATCAGCAAATCCATGCAGCACGAGAAGTCGTATTAATTGTAAGCAGTACTTTTCTTATTAATAAATAACTTCTTTATAACAATGTTGTTTAAAATAAATTCAGAGTCTTATTATACTCTAAAATTGTTGGTCTCAGTATTAAAAAATATATTTGGCTCTCAGAGGATTAGATTAAAAAAAATATTTTTTTTGGCTCTCTTCGTCAAAAAGGTTCCCGACCCGACATAGATGAATACCATTAATTATTAATAATAACTTATAATTAAAGGTAAATTGAGCAAATTTGTTATGTCACAAGTGTGTATTGACCTGGTAGCCCTTCGCATTAATTGGTACCCTAGAAGTAGCTCTCAGTTTCAAAAAGGTTGGTGACCAATGCTGTAAAGGGTCTTGTCATTGTCTGATATGAGGCCTATTGTGGTGGTGTTGTCAGCAAACTTCACAAGTGTGTTTGTGGAGTGGAGAGCAGAACAGTTGTGTGTAAAGAAGTTGAAGAGGGCTGGGCTGAGCAGACAGCCCTGTGGTATTCCAGTGTTCAGGATCAGGGTGGATGATGTAGAATTTTGTATCCTGGGCAACTGAGGTAATTGGCGGGAGAGTCCTTGATCGATGGGAAACTCACACAAGCATGTTGAGAACATGTAAATACCAAACACTTAAATGCCTGAGCCCAGGAATCGACCCCAGGACCTTCTTGCTGTGAGGCAGACCATTATGACACCATGCTGCCCTCCTAAATGGAGGTATTACACTCTGGATGTTTGCATAATAAAATTTGATTGGCTTTTTTTTTAATGTTCAGACACACACACACACACACACACACACACACACACACACACACACACACACACACACACACACACACCTTTGCTCTCAGACATACCTTCTACCATACCTTTTCACTCCTTTTTTTTCTCTTTTTTTTGCTTGCAATCTCATTTCTGGAAGCCAAAGGGAACCTGAAACAATAGGATATCCTTTTAATTAGATTCACAGGTCTGGCTCTCCATAATTCTCTTTGATAGACTTCCACGTTGTAAAATCAATTTCCCTCCACCTTCTCTGACTTGTAAATAATATATCTTGGCTCGAGCATAACCATGGGTTCTGCCTAAATCAACTGACTGTGGCCTGGAGACCAAACCCCCCCTTCCCCCAGCACAGCATACAGTATTGTGTTATTAGTGGGGTTTTGTATTATTCATCATAGTTTTTTTTTTAATTATTATTTCTGTTGTTGTTATTATTATTATTGACATAATGAAGATGCTGTTTCAGGGATGAGAGACCTCAGTCAGTTGAAAAGAAAGCAGTCAATAGTTTAATTTTTTTTTTCTTGCTTGCTTCCTTATTTTTGTCATTCTCTCTCCCAAAACGCAATCTTAGTATTCGTTTAGTGATGTACTGTGTATTCTGTCTACGTGATTCTCTCTGAGTGAGTAATCTTAAATTTATTCTGATCCTTAGGTAATGAGTCATGCAATAATCCCAGTAAAATAATACGATTGTGTGTGTGTGTGTGTGTGTGTGTGTGTGTGAGTGAGTGAGTGAGATCACTGGGCTCTAGTTAGCATTGAACCGCTATGGAGGCTTTAAAGTATAAGACCAACTCAGCACCACAAGCTCATACACACATTAGTCTTCATTTATTCCGAGTGGGGCTCCAGGGTCCAAGTGTCTCTCAGTACAAACTGAAATTTATTGAGCTGCCCCGATCTTGATAATTGAAAGAAATTGTGTGTCTCTTTGTGTTCCGGGCTAGTTGAAGAGTCACAGAGGTGGCACTTTAAGCCTGTAGTTGTCCCATGAGTTTTTCCATTTAGCTTTGGCCTGTGAGCAACATCGAGGGAGAGAGGAAAGAAAATGGCACACAGCTGTGCAGAGTTAGCTAAACACTTCCTGTTTAGCACCAGTTGTCAAGATTCTTTAACTCAGGATCACCACTAATATGGCCATATCTGAGCTTAATGAACTGCATTTACACAGCAAGCAAACTAGTGAAGGAACATGCTCCGAGCCAAACAGTTCTGCCATTCAATCCAATATTATTTGCACTTAAGCATTGTCCTTAAGCAGCTTTACAGAAAACTGGATGCAGCCCTAGACCCATAATAAGAAAACCAGAAAGAACAATTGCGAGAACAATCTTAAACCCTTGTAAGACAGCAGACCAGAAGTGAACATACCCGCTTATCAATCACACTAGATTACTGGGTACAACACTAAATGAACACTTGTTCAGTGAAAATCTGAGATAAGTATTGGGGTGATACTCTCTCATACTAAATATGAATACGTTATTAAGAGGTGGAGTAGTCTCTCTTTTTTTATACACTATCCATTCAAGGATGCAGTTGTGTTCAAAACAATATCAGTGTGTTTTTAAAAAAATAGTTAATTAAGCTCAAAATCCTTATAATAGCTTTTATTTCCATACACACAAATGCATTGGGAAAATTACACACTCTATTCCAAATCAAAACATGAAGAAACATGAAGAAAAATAGCAAATTTGTGTTATTCCTTTAAACAAATTAAATAAAAGTCAATATTAGTCTATTTAAAAAAATAGCAGTGTCTGATTTCGACTTTACAAACTCAAACATTCATTCATTTTCTGTAATAGTTTAATCCTAATTAAGGCCACGGGGAGGCTGGCACCCATCCCAGTCGACTCTGGGAGAGGGCAGAGTACACCCTGGACAGCTCGCCAGGCCATCGCAGAGTGGAAACACACCGACTGCTTTGCACATACATGACATGAAGGTACATGTCTCACATCATAGACAGTGAGAGACATGGCCAGCCTTTGATAACCCAGTTAGCTGCACTGGGGGAACAGTGACAATTCAATGAGCGTGGGGCTTGAACTTCCAACCTTAGGATCAGTGATCCAACACCTTTTTAGCACCAGGCCATCACTGAAACTCAAACTAAAATAAAATATGCGAGTCACAACAAAAAATTTCATACCGGATCAGCCGAGGCCAAGGTTAACAATGACTGCCATCAGTGCTGGAGAGGCGGGAGGCGTGTTCGTGGGCAGAGAGAGAGAGAAGAGGAAAGGCATGGTCTAGGACTGAAAGTAGGGACTTTGAATGTTGTAACTATGACAGGAAAAGGTGGAGAGGTGACATGATGCAGAGGAGGAAGGAGGAACATACTGTGTGTTCAGGAGACCAGGTGAAAAGGGAGCAAGGCTAGAAGCTTAAGAGCAGGGTTTAAGCTGTTTTTTTTCATGGTGTGCATGGGAAGAGAAATGGAGTAGGAGTCATCTTGAAGGAGGATTTTGTCAGGAATGTTCTAGAAGTGAAAAGAGTGTCAGACAGAGTGATGAGTCTCGAGTTAGAAATTGAAGGCGTGATATTCAATGTTGTTAGTGCTTATGCCCCACAGGCAGGATGTGAGCTAGAAGAGAAGGAGAGATTCTGGAGTGAGTTAGATGAAGTGATGCAGAGTACCCCCAGAGGTGAAAGAGTGATCATTGGTGCAGACTTCAATGGACATGTTGGTGCAGGAAACAGAGGGGACTGAGTGATGAAGTGATAGGCAGATTTGGTATCCAGGACAGGAACACAGAAGGACAGCTGTTGGTAGATTTTGCAAAAAGCATGGAAATGGATGTGGTAAATACTTTCTTCCAGAAGAGACAGGAGCATTGGGTGACTTATAAAAGTGGAGGTATCAGCACAATGGTAGACTACATCTTGTGTAATTTGAAGGAAGTCAGTGACAAAGTAAAGCAAAGTAGTAGCGGGTGAGAGTTTTGCCAAACAGCATAGGATGGTGGTGAGCAGGATGACGCTGATGGTGAGGAAGGTGAAGAAGGCAAAGGCAGAGCAGAAGACAAAGTGGTGGAAGCTGAAAAAGGAAGAGTGTCGTGTTGTCTTCAAGGAGGAGTTGAAAATGGCTTTGGATGGTCCGGAAGTGCTTTCAGATGACTGGACAACTACAGCTAATGTGATCAGGGAGACAGGTATGAGAATACTTGGTGTGTCATCTGGAAGGAGAGGAGATAAGGAAACTTGGTGGTGGAATGAGGAAGTGCAGGAGTGTGTACAAAGGAAGAGGTTAGCGAAGAAGAAGTGGGACATAGAGAGGACTGAAGAGAGTAAACAGGAGTACAGGGAGACATAGCGTAAGGCGAAGGTAGCTGTGTCAAAGGCCAAACAGAGGGCGTATGATGACTTGTATGTTCGGTTGGAAAGTAAAGAGGGAGAAAATTATTTATACAGGTTGGCAGAGAAATAGAGATGGTAAGGACGTGCAACAAGTTAGATTGATAAAGGACAGAGAGGGAAATGTATTGACTGATGACAGAAGTGTGCTGGGAAGATGGAAAGAGTACGTTAAAGAGCTGATGAATGAGGAAAATGAGAGAGAAAAAAGAGTAGAAGAGGTGACCAACGAGGACCAAGAAGTAGCAAGGATAAGTAAGGGTGAAGTGAAGAGGGCACTGAAGAGGATGAAGAGTGGAAAGGCAGTTGGTCCTGATGACATACCGGTGGAGGTATGGAAGTGTCTAGGAGAGGTGGCAGTAGATTTCCTGACAAGAACATTCAACAAGGTCTTGGAGAGTGAGAGGATGCCAATGGAGGAGAAGTGTGATGGTGCCCATTTTTAAGAACAAGAGAGACGTGCAGACTAGTGGCAACTACAGAGGGATGAAGTTGATGAGCCATACGATGGAGTCATGGGAAAGAATAGTGGAAGCTAGACTAAGGGCAGAAGTCAGCATTTGTGAACAGCAGTTTGGTATCATGCCAAGAAAGGGCACCACAGATGCAGTGTTTGCCTTGAGGATGTTACTAGAGAAGTACAGAGAAGGTCAGAAGGAGCTGCATTGTGCCTTTGTGGATCTGGAGAAAGCATATGACAGGGTGCCGAGAGAGGAACTGTGGTATTGCATGAGGAAGTCTGGAGTGGCAGAGAAGTATGTTAGAGTGGTGCAGGACATGTATAAGAGATGCAACAGTGGTGAGGTGTGCTGTCGGTATGACAGAAGAGTTCAAGGTGGAGGTAGTACTGCATCAAGGGTCAACTCTGAGCCCCTTCTTGTTTGCTATGGTGATGGACAGGCTGACAGACGAGGTTAGACAAGATTCCCCATGGATTATGATGTTTGCATGGCATTGTGATCTTCAGTGAGAGCAGAGAACAAGTGCAGGAAAATCTAGAGATGAAGGTTAGCCTCACTAAAACAGAATACATATGTATGAATGACAAGGACCCAAGGGGAACGGTGAGGTTACAGGGAGCAGAGATTAAGAAGGAAGAGGATTTTAAGTACTTAGGCTCAACAATCCAGAGCAATGGAGAGTGTGGAAAAGAGGTGAAGAAGCGTATGCAGGCAGGTTGGAATGGTTGGAGAAAAGTGTCTGGTGTGATGTGTGATAGGAAGGTATTGGCAAGAATGAAAGGAAAAGTGTACAAGATGGTGGTGAGGCCAGCAGTGTTGTAGGGTTTATATATATATATTTGTATAATATATTTGTGTTAGAATGGGAGAGACACTGGATGAACGTGGACTTGAAAAATCTGCAGGAATTGCGTGATGCAATTACATAAACCTGGATCTGTATGTTCGAGGAATTCTCCCAACATCTTGCGAAAAACAAGAATAAGTGGTTTTCACAATAAAGGGAGGCATTAGTTTAGAATTCTTGATGAATCCTTCTGTGAGTGTATAGTAGTTGAAGGTTTTCTCCTATTTCTGGAAAAAAATTGAAACATCAACATTTTTTCACAAGTCCTAAAAGTAGATAAAAAATATCTCAGTTGAACCCAACAAATGAGATGGAATAGCTTTAACTCAGGGGTGTTGGTGTGCTTCCACACATGAAGTGCTTACACAGCATTTCTATTGTATTAAGGTCAGGACAAGAGTTATCCTAGAATTCATTGTTCTATCAGTAAAGACAGACTGTCCTGGCCCTGATGCAGTAAAACAGGCCCAAAGCACCATGTTTAGCAAATAGAATAAGGGTCTTTCAGCTAAAATGCAGTGGTTTTCTTCTTCAAACATAAAAACATCTCATCAAATAAAAAATGTTCGATATCATCCATCCACAAAATTTTTCCACAAGCCTTTTCCCTTGTCCATGTGATCTTTACCAAGCTATAGAAGAGCATTGATATTCATTTTGGAGAGCAGTGGCTTTCTCCTTGCATCTCTCTCTCTTTTGAATCGACTATCAGGAACATTAACATTAGCCATAATGTGAGAGGCTTTCAGTTGCCGAATGTCCCAGGGTTCCTTTTATACTTCTTAGACTATAACACACCTTGTCCTTGGACTGTTCTTTGTTTTGCAACCACTCCTGGAGAGGGTAACAATGGTCCTGAATTTTTTCCAAGTTTCTGAACCCTGTTGTTTTATAACATCTTTCATCATGATGAACATCAACGATTCTTTTTTTTTTTTTTTTTTTTTTTTTTTTTTTAAGTCCTCACAAATCTTTGTTGGTGCAATTCTATCCTCCCATGGACATCTTTTGTGAAGGTCACATTTGAATAGATCCCTGTTCTTTAACTAAAACAGAGTACCCACTTGCACCCAATTCAGTGAAAACACCCATCTCTTATTTCAATTTTAAATTTAACTGCTAATCTTTGAGGTTCATATACTTTAGTCAGGAAAAAATACTGTATGTAATATTGAATGATTTTCTCAAAAAAAAAAAAATCAAATATAATACATTTATCTAGTTTGTTGAATCAAATTCTTTTGATTTACTTTCAAGAATTATGAAAGTCATAGTTATGAAGAAATATAATGTGTATGGTGATGAAAATGTTGACTTTGCTTGATGTAAAGTGTGTGAAAAGCCATTAGAGTAGTGTGAATACTCAGAGTGGTTATTGTAGGCAAAATAGTAAAACCATCTTCTCTGTTAGAGACAGTGTAATTAAACTTTTAGAGACTTATTTTTGAAGACATGTGCTTTCCATGCATGGTGCTCATTGGCTGTTTTGAGATGGAAATTTTTGAATTCAAAGGAAAAGTTAATGTGAAATGAGAGAAATAAGGACAATAGACATAGGTATTATTATTGTTGCTAGTGTAATGCTACTGAGGTCACAATTCTTTAATTTATGGTTGAATGAAAGTAACTCTGTACAAAAAACTCTCTCTCTCTCTCTCTCTCTCTCTCTCTCTCTCACACACACACACACACACACGCGCACACACACACACACACAGACAGGCAGGCAGGCAGACAGACAGACAGACAGACAAGACAGACAGAGCAGTGCTCACCTGTTTCAACATTTATAGAGGTTTTTGTAAGAGGTTGTCTAATGTACACACACTCATACAGCTACTCCAACATTTATGCAGGTTGTGTACACAAGGTCTTCTAATGCATCTCTAACCACAGAAGAGGGCATGACCCCTGCCGTTCTCATGTGGATTTGGGGGTCATGCTGATCTACCACAGGTTTCATTGAAACAGAGATGCTCATGTATGCAAGGGCCTTTCTTTACTACTGAATCAGAAAAAAAAACATATTTCAACTAGGGTGCTCGCTAACAGAAAAGGAAACAATAGCTAATGTGTGTGTGTGTGTGTGTGTGTGTGTGTGTGTGTGTGTGTGTGTGTGTGTGTGTGTGTGCGTGTGTGTGTGTGTGTGTGTGTGTGTGTGTGTGTTTACTACTCCCCACATCAGTCTGACTGAGAAATCCACCAACACACCAAGACAGATATATTGTCTAATTTCCAACACAGAAATATGATAAATGCAATAGTTCCAGTTCTGGTTTATTCTAATCAGTCAACCTGCATGTGAGAGATAATTAACAGTGCAGGGCTCTTCACCGTTGTTACTGATGATAGGGTCATTTAGAGACCACTGGCTTTGCTTTAATGGAAGAATATGCAATGTTCTATTCTGAACAATACAGTGGTGCAGTGGTTAGCACATACGCTTCACACCAAGAAGGTCTTGGTTTAAATCCCATTTCTGTTTGGAGAGTGCGTATTCTTCCCATGCTTGTGTGGATTTCCTCTGGATACTCTGCTTTCCTACCATACGTGGTTCCAAAACATGCATGCTAGGCTAATCTGCTGTTCCAAATTGCCACAAGTTGTGGATGTAAGTGTGAATGGTTGTTTGTGTTGGCTGTGGAATAAGCAGTATGGCAAATGAGTAGATGAGTGAATAAGTGATAGTTCTGAAGGAAAAATATAAAATGTATGTAGTATGTACAAAGCAGATTCCAAAAAAGTTGGGACACTATATACTATACATTAAAACTGAATGCAATAATTTGGAAGTGCCAAATTTCAAGATTTTATTCTGAATAGAACATAGATGACAGGGCCAAAAGTTTAAACTGAGAATATGTATTATTTTAAGGGGAAAAATATGTTGATTTTAAATTTCATGGTGTCAACAAATCTCAAAGTTGAGATAGGAAGCAATAAGAGGATGGAAAAGTCAATTGTACTTACAGTGGTACCTCGGTACTCTAATGTTTAAGACGTCGGACAAATTGGAATTCAACCAAAAATCCGGGATTTTTTTGTCCTGGAAGTCAACCAAAATCTGGAAATTGAACACTAAAAAGCACAAGAAAAAATGAGACCGAGAGGGAGGGGAAATGCACGCTTTCAGGAAGTCTGGAAGTTGTTGATACTATATATCACCCTGATAAAGCTAGCGCTGTTCTAGGGAAGTCCGGAAGTTGTTGATACTATGTATCGCTGTGAACACGTTTAACAATGAGGTCAGGAGCCACTTCCGTAAGGTTTTGAAAAGAAGGCAGAAACAAGCCATGTTAGAAATGTTCTTTGAGAAAAGAAAGGGACATCCTGAAGAAGAGTCATCAATTCCAAAGCAAGTAGCAAGAGAAAAAAACACCTTTGGCTGATTTCACCTGAAACTGTTATGGAAGGGGATCCTCCTCCTCTCTCCCTCTCTGTTATGGAAGGGGGTCTTCCTATTTTCCTCTCCAACATTTACGTATGCCAACTGCTGACCACCACAAAGGTTAAAATTCTTATCTTTATTGTTGTTATGCTTTAACTGCACTGTGGTTTTTATTTTAGTGTGTTATGGTGTGTGAATGTTCCTGGTGTCATAGAAGGGCTAGAAGATTCTGTGATGCCAGGAACATTCAACCGGACCAAAAATGCAGGAAACAGAGTGTGATGAAAACCGATGAGCTTTATTGTTCACAGGGAAGACACTAGAGCACGGAGAAACCATAGTCACTGTTAGAGATGCGGAGAAACACGGAAATCATACACTAAGGGAACTGGTCAAGCACGGAGCTGAGAGCCAGAAAGATCATGGGGAAGAGGGACAATCTTCTAGCACCAGCAGGAACACACTGCTCGTCTTTATAGCCCAGTGATTAAGTGGAATCATGTGTGTGTGTGTTTAGCGCTCCACCCACGTGTGACCACCACTCCTCTCTCCAGCGCCTGCATGGAGAGAGAGGGAGGGAGTGAGAGGGCGAGAGAGCTGTGAAAACCAGAGTCTCTCACAACACAGACCATAACATAGTGTACTGTATTCAATAATTTTTTCACTTAATTTACCGGCCTACGGTATGAGTTACGGTACCGTTAACTTCTGTTCAAACGACAACGGAACGGATTAAGACCATTTGCATAATTTGTAATGGGAAAAGCGTATTCGGAATTCGACCAAATCAGAAATCGACAAGCCATCTGGAACGAACTATGGTCAAGTCCCGAGGCTCCACTGTATAATGAACAGCTGGAAGACCAATTACCACTAATAAGGTCCATTGGCAACATGACTGATTATAAAAAGAGCTTCTCAGGATGGCAGTGACTCTCAGAAGCGAAGACGGGTAGAGGATCACCAACTCCTCCAGTGATACGCAGAAAGATAGTGGAGCAATATCAGAAAGGTGTTCCCCAGCGAAAAATTGCAAAGAGTTTGAAGTTATCATCTACAGTGCATAACATCATCCAAAGATTCAGAGAATCTGGAACAATCTCTGTGCCTCAGAGTCAAGGCCATACTGGAGGCTAGTGATCTTCGTACCCTTAAACAGCACTGCACCACAAACAGGAATGCTACTGTAAGGGAAATCACAGAATGGGATCAGCAATACTTCCAAAAACCATTGTCAGTGAACACAATCCATCGGGCCATCCACCATTGCCAGCTAAAGCTCTACAGTACGAAGAAGCAGCCATTTCTAAACATGACCCAGAAGTCAGCCGTTTTCTCTGGGCCATGGGTCATTTAAGATGGAGTATGGCAAAGTGGAAAACTGTTCTGTGGTCAGGCGAATCAAGTTCTTTATGGAAAACTGGGACGGCATGTCATCCGGACTAAAGAGGACAAGGACAGCCCAAGTTGTTATCAACACTCAGTTCAGAGGCCTGCATCTGTGATGGTATAGGGTTGCATGAGTGTGTGTGACATGGGCACCTCGCACATCTGAAAAGGCAGCATCAACGCAGAAAGGTTTATTTAGGTTCTAGAACAACATATGCTCCCATCCAGATGTCGTCTCTTTCAGAGAAGACCTTGCATTTTTCAACATGATAATGCCAGACCACATGCAGCATTAATTACAACATCATGTATGCGTCGGAAAAGGATCCGGGTATTGAAACGGCCAGCCTGCAGTCCATATCTTTCACCTATAGAGAACATTCGGCGCTTCATAAAGAGGAAGGTGCAACAAAGAAGGCCCAGGACAGTTGAACAGTTCGAGGCCTGTTGTCATGGTCTGTGCTGGCTGACAAACTAACTCTACCTTCACTCATTGCAGGCGCTTGCCGATAGAGGAGTTTCCAAACAGAGCGCACCTGGTCCTAATCTGCAATCAGCGGCAGCCAGCGATAAAAGGGAGCGGCATGCTCCCCTCTGCTGTCAGAAGATTGGTTACAGTGACTCTATTCCTCAACGTTTCTCACCGATCCCTGGTTCGTGCTCCGTGCTCGACCAGTTCTCTCTATCTGTGTATTCTAGTGAATTTCAGTGCTTGATGTTAAATAAATCGTTGAACCTTCCTTCGGTCTCCTGCATCCTTGGGTCCTACGCAAACAGTCCATCCACGGCACCTGTATTAGACAAGAATGGGACAGCATTCCTATTTCTAAACTTGAGAAACTTGTCTCCTCAGTCCCCAGATGTTTGCAGACTGTTATAAGAAGAAGAGGAGATGCCTCACAGTGGTGAAAATGGCCTTGTCCCACCTTTTTTGAGATTTGGTGACACCGTGAAATTTAAAATCAACATATTTTCCCCTTAAAATGATACATTTTCTCAGTTTAAACTTTTGACCATGCCATCTCTTTTCTATTCGGAATAAAATATTGAAATTTGCCACTTCCACATCATTGCATTCAGTTTTAATTCTCAATTCGTATAGTGTCCCAACTTTTTTGGAATCCAGTTTGTAATACTGTGCCATTCATAAATATTAGCATCCAGGTGCAATGGATGTTACAGCAGGACAGACAAAGCGTCACCTGTGCAGTAATGAATAGTAATTAATTACAAGTGTCACAGAGAGGACTCTCATGACAAGAAACTGTCCAGCCCTGGTATGCTAATGCTAATTGCACCAAGCACATCTTAATTACATAGTAGTCTCATTAAAGGCATCAGAGCATAACAGTTAAGTGCTTTTGATGCTCAGGCACACACTCGAGGAGGTGTATGTCTGACCTCACTGCACTTCATATCAATCAACCAAAGTGAATATTCCCACAGGTCAAAGATCAAAGGCAGGTGCATCTCCTTTCTGCAGAAACATTTCCAAACCACCAGACACAGCAAAACTCTGTGCGTCTATAGCAGAATACTCAAAGTAAATTAAATGTCACTTGTGACATTTTAAAAGAGTTGCTATCATATTTTAAAATACTGTCACTGATTATCAGTATTAAAAGTTCATTGGATTTATTCAGAGGACAGTATGTAGTTTATCTCCATCATCTTATGGTCAATTTCCTTGCACCATCTATAGAAATACCTGTCAGCACACACGAAAAGAACATATGTAGGAACATACCATGGAAATGACAAGCTGTGTGCCAGGGATGGATTGTCTTTCTTCTTTGTTCTTCATCATCACCTGGACTTTTAGGGGATTTCAGCATATAATTGGTTAGCATGCAATATTATGATAATGAGTTGCCTTCATGAATCCACATTTATGAAGATATGTTTAATAGATGTGGAGCGGTAATAAACATTTTTTCTGTCTGTCTGTCTGTCTGTCTGTCTATCTATCAATAATATAAAATCGTGGTTAGCACATCCGCCTCACATCAAGAAGATCCCGGGCTTGATTACCAGCTCAGGCAGTGTGGAGTGTGGAGCCCTGTGTGGAGTTTTCATGTTCTCTCGTGGGTTTCCTCTGGGTAGTTGGCTTTCCTACCACAGTTCAAAAACATGCCCAGTCGGTTAATTGGCTGTTCCAAATTGCCCCTAGGTGTGAGTATGAGTGGTTGTATGAGTGTTGGTCCTGCGATGGCTTGGCGAGCTATCCAGGGTATACCCCTCTGTTGGCTAAGAGGGGCACCACCTCCTTACAACCCCAATTAGGATTAAGCAGTTAGGAAAATGATTAATGAGTGGAAAAGTATGAATGAATGTATATTTATTTGCTTTGTATTCTGCTATACTGTATTAATCCAGTAATAATTAAATGAAATAATGAATAATTAAAAGGGAAATTACCCATTCAATGTGAGCACATGCACACAGTGAGCTGCCACATACATAGGGGGCGCCTGGAGAGTAGTTGGGGGTTCGGTGCCTTGCTCAAGGGGACTTCAGCCATTGAGCTGGAGGAAGCTCACTCTTCTATCACACATTTTTCCTGCTGGTTTTGGAATCGAATCTGTGGACATTCGGCCACGAAGCCAGTTCTTTAACCATTAGTTTCCATCTGCTCATATGCATATGAGAGTGACAATTAAATTGGAATGATCACCATTACTTTATTTTTTTAAGATAAAAAAAAAAAAAAAATTAATAATTAAAATAATTTTTAATTCTCATCTTTGATTGCTAATTAATTTGCCACGCCCCAGCCGTAATTTCTTTTAAACTTTGCCTGTAGTAGGTCATGTGATACCTGTTTGCGCCATCGTGAGAGGAAAGCTTCGTTCACATCCACGTGTAAATGATGGATTTGTATATTTATTTAAAGCTATATTTTAATTTCAAACTTCATCTCTGACCTGCGAAGAGCAGCATTATGCATATTATTCTTTGCCAGATTAAAATACACGGGTTGAGCAGTTGCACGGAATGAATAAAGCGTTTGCAAGTTAGTCAAAAAGTTTTTTAAAAGTCTGTGGGAAAGATCGAAGCGATGCACCGTTGCAGCAACAACTCAAAATATGGTGTGAGCATCAATTTCAGAGGGATGTTGACATGAGAATAATAAACTGCACTTGGAGAAGTGGTACCCATTTCTCGGAAGAGAAGTTTTATGACAAGCTGTATCTTGAGTTTAATTTGAACAGTTAACTTGTATAGCCCCAGTGGCCTAAAGGATAATGCATGGGCCTCCTAAACCAGGGATTGAGGATTTGAATCCCATCCAGGCTGTGAAGCAGCCGTTGCGTTATCATGAGAGAAATGGCTTTGGGACTGAAAGTTGGCTGGTTTATTTCCAAAACCATCAGGGAAAATGTTTTACTTCTTCCTCCTTCATGGCTGAAGTGCCCTTGAGTAAGACACCTGACCCACAACTGCTCTCCCGGGTACCCCAGTGTGTGGCAGTCCATTGTTCTCTGTGTGTGTGTGTGTGTGTGTGTGTGCAGAGGCAATAATTTCTCTTGCAGGATTAATACAGTATATCAGAATATCGGAACAGCTGAGGAGATTGAAGCCTGTTGAGAAAAAAAAATGAGGGCAAGTACCTTAAATGTAAGCTCGTTAGTGTCTGATGCCGATAACATTTATCCTGGGAATTATTATTATTATTATTATTATTGCTATCAAGAATGATGTGATATCGTACTCTGAGTCAGTTCTTTTTGATATGATATAGATGTTGATGTCCGATTAAGTTTGAAGCAAACTATAAAATTTCACAAACATGCATGATATGATAACACATAATATCTTTGCATAAACCTCGATTTTAGAAAACACCTCCAGCTACTATGTTGGCCTAAACGATCGCCATTTTTAATATTCGTAGTACAATCAGTGAAACTATTTCACATATTCCCATAAAGTCACGGGACATAAATGTTGATATTGTGAGTCTCCACAACATCTCATCTCTCAATCTGTCTCAGAACTTGATGAATCCCTGAAACAATGCATCAGAGTGCATCTATAATTAAATTCGGGTACAATTACTGTAACAGCACGGACATTGTGAATAGACAAACATTTTAGCTGATAGTTACTGAGAACAAGTAGGGCAGTGGTGGCTTGGAGGTATATCGCGCAGGATCGCTGATCCTAAGGTTGGGGGTTTGAGTCCCACTCTCCACAAGGTTGTCACTGTCCCCCCCAGTGCAGCTAACTGAGTTATCAAAGGCGGGCCATGTCTCTCACTGTCTATGGTGAGAGGTTAATGTAAAAGAACCATTGCTGACTTTCGTAAAGAGTAGCTGCAAAGCCATCAGTGCGTTTTTGTCCCTTGCTAAAGGGTTGTGTCAGGAAGGGCATCCGACGTAAAAACCTATGCCAAATCAAACGTGCGAATCATTCGCTGTGGCGACCTCTCATAAAGGGAAAAAGCCAAAAGGAAATCTCTCTCTCTCTCAGCCACTGAGAACAAGTGTCTTACTGATGATGTCAGAGGGTTACGCAAAGAAAAGGTAGAGAGCTGGCTGACATGATGCAGAGGAGTAAGGTGGACATACTGTGTGTTCAGGAGACCAGGTGGAAAGGTAGCAAAGCTAAAAGCTTAGGAGCAGGATTTAAGCTGTTTTATCATGGTGTGGATGGGAAGAGAAATGGAGTAGGAGTCATCTTGAAGGAGGAGTTTGTCAGGAATGTTCTAGAAGTGAAAAGAGTGTCAGACAGAGTGATGAGTCTCAAGTTAGAAATTGAAGGCGTGATGGTCAATGTTGTTAGTGCTTATGCCCCACAGGCAGGATGTAAGCTAGAAGAGAAGGAGAGATTCTGGAGTGACTTACATGAAGTGATGCAGAGTACCCACAGAGGTGAAAGAGTGGTCCTTGGGGCAGACTTCAATGGACATGTTGGTGCAGGCAACAGAGGGGACAAGGAAGTGATGGGCAGGTTTGGTATCCAGGACAGGAACACAGAAGGACAGATGTTGATCGATTTTGCAAAAAGGATGGAAATGGCTGTGGTGAATACTTTCTTCAAGAAGAAACAGAAGCATAGGGTGACTTATGAAAGCGGAGGTAAGAGCACACAGGTAGACTACATCTTGTGTAGGCGATGTAATTTGAAGGAAGTCAGTGACTGCAAAGTAGTAGTGGGTGAGAGTGTTGCTAAACAGCATAGGATGGTGGTGTGCAGGATGACTCTGATGGTGAGGAAAGTGAAAAAGGCAAAGGCAGAGCAGAAGACAAAGTGGTGGAAGCTGAAAAAGGAAGAGTGTCGTGTTGTCTTCAAGGAGGAGTTGAAACAGGCTTTGAGTGGTCAGGAAGTGCTTCCAGATGACTGGACAACCACAGCCAATGTGATCAGGGAGACCGGTAGGAGAGTACTTGGTGTGTCCTCTGGAAGGAAAGTAGATAAGGAAACTTGGTGGTGGAATGAGGAAGTGCAAGAGTGTGTACAAAAGAAGAGGTTAGCTAAGAAGAAGTGGGACACAGAGAGGACCGAAGAGAGTAAACAGGAGTACAGGGAGACACAGCGTAAGGCGAAGGTAGCGGTGTCAAAGGCCAAACAGAGGGCGTATGATGACTTGTATGATAGGTTGGACAGTAAGGAGGGAGAAAATGATCTATACAGGTTAGCACAGCAGAGAAATAGAGATGGGAAAGACGTGCCGCAAGTTCGAGTGATAAAGGACAGAGAGGGAAATGTATTGACTGATGACAGAAGTGTGCTGGGAAGATGGAAAGAGTACTTTGAAAAGCTGATGAATGAGGAAAATGAGAGAGAAAAAAAAGAGTAGAAGAGGTGACCATCGAGGACCAGGAAGTAGCAAAGATTAGTAAGGGTGAGGTGAGGAGGACGTTGATGAAGAATGGAAAGGCAGTTGATCCTGATGACCGTTGAGGACCAGGAAGTAGCAAAGATTAGTAAGGGAGAAGTGAGGAGGAGATGTTTTGGAGAGAAAGTCAGAGAGGCTAGATTGAGATGGTTTGGACATGTACAGAGGAGGGATAGTGAGTATATTGGTAGTAGGATGCTGAGGTTGGAACTACCAGGCAGAAGGCCCAGAGGAAGACCAAAGAGAAGATTTATGGATGTGGTGAAGGCGGACATGAAGGTCATTGGAGTAAGAGTAGAAGATACAGAGGATAGGGAGAGATGGAGGCAGATCATTTGCTGCGGCGACCCCTGAAGGGAACAGCCGAAAGAAAAAGAAGTCAGGGGGTTACGCCTTCTCAGCCATTATTTTTCCATGTTCAGTTCAGTTCATTTTCTGTACCCGCTTAGTCCTAATTAGGGTCGCGGGGAGGCTGGCGCCCATTCCAGCCGACTCCGGGTGAGGGCAGAGTACACCCTGGACAGCTCACCAGGCCATCGCAGGGCAGAAACATGCTAACGGTTTTGAAGCTACTCTTTACGAAAGTCAGCAATGGTTCTTCTACATGAACCTCTCACCATAGACAGTGAGAGACATGGCCGGCCTTTGATAACCCAGTTAGCTGCACTGGGAGGGGACAGTGACAATCTGTGGTAAGTGGGGCTTGAACCCCCAACCTTAGGATCAGTGATCCAGCACCTATACCACTAGGCCACCACTGCCCCTATTTTTCCATATACTGTATGCTTTTTTAATTATAAGATTTTGTTACTTTTAAAATTTTTCATATTTTGAATCATGGAAAACATGAAAACATTAATAACCAAATTTTAAAATTACACTGGATGCAGTAAAATTCTATTTTCAGGCATGTTCTGTGTCTGTTAATGTTTATAATCGAGTGTTTCTGTATGAAGGCTAATTGAAAGACAGGCGCTGGTCCTTACCCATATTTGGAACAGGGCCGGATTTTGCACCACGAAGTATCTCGCATCTGAAATGCACAGTTTCTGTAGGACCCGCGGAAGTACATGGCTGTACCTTGCTCTGGTAGGCGCATGCTGCGGTCGATTAAGGATTGGTTTGAGGAGTCTTGGTACTTGTACAAGATGTTATGGGCATGTAAATATTTGTCTGTCTGTCTGTCTGTCTTCCTTTCAGCTTTTTCCCTTTTACTCGGAAGTCGCCACAGCGAATAATCTGATTCGCACGTTTGATTTGGCAGATGTTTTTACGTCGGATGCCCTTCCTGTCACAACCCTTTTTAGCAAGGGACGACTTTGCTTCCTGCTCTTTACGAAAGTCAGCAATGGTTCTTTTACATGCCTCTCACCATAGACAGTGAGAGACATGGCCCGCCTTTGATAACCCAGTTAGCTACACTGGGGGGGACAGTGACAACCTTGTGGAGAGTGGGACCCAAACCCCCAACCTTTGGATCAACGATCCAGTGCCCTATACCACTAGACCACCACTGCCCCCATGTAAATATTTGTATAAATGTAAATATAAAAATAATGGATGTATAAACGTTGAGTTCGCGTGCTCTAAAGAGAGACACATGGTATTACTCAGCTCGTTTTGGGTCACTGTTGTTTTTTTGCCTGCATGGTCTAATTGGGTCTGGAACTTTCTATTAGGGAAACTTCCAGCATAGACATAGTTGCGCATGCGCCCTGGTGGCAGGTCAGGTGACTTGGAATTTTCTCGAATGGAACTTTCTGTAACTTTAGGGACTCTATATTAAGGACCTGTTGCAGACAGACTTCAGTCTCTTCAGCTGACACAGATCACCTGAGGAGTGTCTTCGGCAAACAGATGATCTAAGGAAGCTCATCGCGGCAGATCATCTCATCCAAGGCAGGATCATGGAACGCGTGTCACCAAAGTTTCGTCATTCGGGACTTCACCAAAGTCCATCATCCCCGTTCACCCACAGCCCACGCGAGGATGTTCATCATTTGCTTCTTTCGACACGCGGGATTCCAAGCCTTTCCTCGCCAGTGTGTGCGCCGTCTCTAAATTTACCCTGCTGCAGGTGCTTGCGACTATGGGACCCTTTGTTTAATTTGTATTTTGTTTAGCTCTAAGATGTAAGTTATTATTTTGTCTTATTTGGTTCATATTATTAAACTGTATGTAGTTTGTCGTGGTTTGTCGTGCTTTTCTGGTTTCACGTGGCAATTTTCATCTTCTAAATTGGGGGCTTGTCCGGGATGGAATCCATTTGGCATACGTAACAAAGATTAAATGAACCAATTTCCTTCACTAATTTTATATTAAAGACAGAAAACGGGTGCAAAAAAAAAAAATCATATTTTTAAGTTATATTTTAGGGTCACTAGCAAATATATATGCATCTAAGTCTTACACTTAAAATAATCTCTGCATCATCATTATCGGTTCACCTTAGATTCAAAAGGAATACACTGATCGGGTGTTGCTAAATCAAATTGTACTGCATCGTAACAGGTCCGGTGCTCTCATCAAATATTGAATTGTTGTCTGAAGAATGAAAATCATATCATGTGGAAGCCTGAGGTTTCCATGTATTGGGCACACAGATGAACCGTGTCACTAAATTAGAATTCATTTTCTATAAAAGATAAAAGCTCAATAGGTCAATGTGAGACAACATAAGTTTATTCTCCTTGCATCTTGCATTTCCACAATCCATCACTGACCACAAACACACTCACAGTATTTGTTCATCTAAAGGGCCAAACAGCGCAGCCGGCCTGTTTATTTAAAAAAAAAAAAAAAAAAAAAAAAAAAAACATACACAGAACATTTGAAAACTTTGTTTAAAATTTCCACCCTCAAATAATCAAATTTTCAAATAAAATTTCTAAATAAATCAAATTCAAACAACATGAGTTAATTGAATAAGATGTTTTTTTTAAAAACTTGAAATACACCAGATGATGCAACTTGTTTATTATTTATTAAAGACTTAAGCAGAATTTTATCATATGCTTGACAGTACATTCTCGAGTCATTAAAAATGACAGATTTTTGCTGGAGCATGAATTTATTTAAAAAAAAATAACATTTTCTTCCATTTTTGATTCACTCTGAAATCTTCTTTTGCAGGAATAATGTCATTGGGTAAAATTACACATTTTTCACATAAATTAAATATATGAATCATGTGTAATTATAGTGTGTACATTTTCAGAACTGATTATAATGTAAGACATTACTCTTCTTTTTATCTACATAATACTCATCCATTCATTAAGTGTTTGAACTTCATAATCCTAATTAGGGCTGTAGGGAGGCTGGTGCCCATCTCAGTCGATTCGGAGTACCCTCTAGACAACTCACCAGGCTATCGCAGGGCATCTATATAATACTGTACGCTATTGTTTCTACTTCTGCATATGAGAGGAATGCTCAAGTCGAATTGATGGTACTTTTGCTCAGCTACTTGCCACAAAAAATAAATTGAAATAGTTAATAATAATTTTTAATTTAAGAGTTCTAAATGGGGCAGTTGTGGCCCCCCACTATCACCAATTTGTCACCGCTGTCCCCCCCAATGCATCTAACTGTCTAACATTGTCTGTGATGAGATGCATGTAAAAGAACCATTGCTGCTGTTCATAAAGAATAGGACACCTGTTTTCTGCCAGCGTACTTTTCCCCTGCAAGCTGTCCAGGGTGTACTCTGCCCTCGCCCAGAGTCTGCCGAGATGTGCATCAGCCTCCCCGTGACCCTAATTAGGATTAAGCAGTTCAGAAAGTGTCTGTGGGACCGATGGTGTAGTAGGTATTGTGCTGCACTCATGATCAGGAGGCTGTGTGTTCAAATCCCAGTTTGACCCCCACTGTGCTAAGACCCCTGGGCAAGGTCTCAATCACAAGTGTGCCTCTGTTCACCCAGCAGTATAAATGGGTACCAGTAAAAATATACTGGGAAGGTAACCTGTGATGGAATAGCATCCCATCCAGCATCCAGAAGGAGTTGAACTCCGAGTCGCTTCACGCTATGGAAACCGGGGATAAGCACCGGCCTGATGAGCAACTTGGAAAAACCAAAAAAAAACCCCAAAAACCAAAAAAAAAAAAGTACAGAAAGTGAACAATGAACAAACAATTCGAAAAATTGATAAATAAAGAACCGATTATGAATTCCTTGATACCAGAATCATCATGGCAAAGAATGCTTTGTGTAAATAGGCATACTTGAAAAAGATTATGGCTCATTGCCTTCACCAAGGTGGTCATGCTTTCTTTGCGAGTGGGTTTTTTTTTTGTTTGTTTGTTTTGTTTTTTAACATAATGCAAAGATTTATGAACAGATTTTAATCATTTTTTTTTAGAATGGGTGGACTACTGCTCCGGTAACGCTACAATACAGTTTGCTGGTGATCACAATCAGTATTTGTGAATTTTTAATTATTATTTCTCATTGCGGGATATGGTAAACTGTAAATACTTCAGAGACAAAATCACAAAATTCACAAAATTTACAGTGTAACATCTACATATGTGGACATATTATACTGTATACTCCATTATGTGGACCTTACAGAGGTGAACCTTCTGGACACTTGTTATTCAGATCATGACGCAGTATGTGTCTGTCTGAGACTGTAATATTATTCATTGTACTTGGGATTAACAGGGGCAGTGGTGGTCTAGGGCGCAGGATCGCTGATTCTAGGGTTGGGGGTTCGAGTCCCCACAGGGTTGTCCCTGCAACCCCCCCCCCCCAGTGCAGCTAACCGGGTTATCAAAGGTGGGCCATGTCTGTCACTGTCTATGCTGAGAGGCATGTAAAAGAACCATTGCTGATTTTCGTAAAGAGTAGCTGCAAAGCCATCAACGTGTTTCTGTCCCTTGCTAACGGGTTGTGACAGGAAGGGCATCCGACGTAAAAACCTATTCCAAATTAAATGTGCTGTGGCGACTCCTGAGCATAAGGGAAAAAGCCGAAAGGAAAAGAAATACTTGGGATTAACAATTGCTCTAATGGCTATTTTACAGTAATTATGATTGCCAAGAAAATGATTTTATGATAGTTGATCATTTTCATTCATTCATTTTCTGAACCAATTAATCCTAATTAGGGTCATGGGGAGGCAGGCACTCATCTCAGCCAACTCTGGGTAAGGGCAGAGTATAACCTTGATGGCTTGACAGGCCATTGCAGGGCAGAAACGGCACGCTGAAGAGCATCACCACAACTTACTCTCGCCAGCCGGGTTGCCCCAAGGTGTACGTTCAAGATGTCCTGAAGAAGCAGCTTGGTGATGATGTCTTGGAGGTCTTAAATAAGATGTCTGGACATGTGTACGTGTGTGGAAGCATGAACATGGCTCGGGACGTCGCACATGCCATCAAGGAGATCCTGGTTAATCGTTTGGGGATAACGCTCACACAGGCCTGAGAATATCTGGACCAGATAAAGTCTGAAAAGAGGTACCATGAGGATATTTTTGGAGCCTAACTCACCACCAAGCACCAACAGGAAGCTCTGCATGAAGAAAAAAAAAAAAAAAATGAAGGAATGTGTGTTCATGAGTTTTTAGCATCAAAAAGCCAAAGGTCACTTGTTGAGATTCTGACAGGCAGTATTACGTATTGTATGTGTCTAAACTATTATTTTATTTCAACCAGTCTCTGGCATGATGTTTATTCTTACTGGAATAATTAGAATGATCTTCATTCATTCTTATGATTCAAACAAACAGTTATTCTTGTTTTGACGTATAAACTCCCTGTAAACCTTCTGACGGCTATGGAGCCTACTCTTGAAGAAAGTTCGTACTGGTTCTTTTACATGAACCTCTTACCATAGACGGTGAGAGACCTGGCAGGCCTTTGATAACCCAGTTGGGTGGGATGTGGTGGGGTAAGGTGGGGGTGGGGTGGGGTGGGGGGTCATTTGCGATTAATGATCCAGCACCTTACCACCAGGCCAACACTGTCCAGGTTGATCTTTTCTTTCTTTCTTCCTTTCGGCTTTTTTTCCTTTCTCGGGAGTCGCCACAGCGAATCATCTGATTCGCACATTTGATTTGGCATAGGTGTTTACGTCGGATGCCCTTCCTGTCACAACCCTTTAACAAGGGACAGAAACACACTGACGTCTTTGCAGCCTACTCTTTACGAAAGTCAGCAATGGTTCTTTTACATGCCTCTCAGCATAGACAGTGAGAGACATGGCCCGCCTTTGATAACCCAGTTAGCTGCACTGGGGGACTGTTGATAATTTTGTGAAATAAATTTGTGTCTGCCTTGAACAAATATGATTCCTAATAAATATCGTTTCGACTACTTAGGGGTTTGTTTATGTTGCATCACACAATGATGTAGGCAAATTTTAAGAATAAAGATATTATAAAAGAAAGGTCACCATGGTGATAAATAAAAGAAATAGTTGAGAAAAGCATTGGGGGGAAAATTGTGACAATAATATTAAAATATTAACACATAGGGGCGGTCCGGTGGTGTAGTGATTAGCACATCCGCCTCACAGCAGGAAGACCTGGGTTCGAATCACAGCCTGGGCATTTCTATATGGAGTTTGCATGTTCTTCACGTGCTTGCGTGGGTTTCCTCCCACAGTCCAAAAACATGCACAGTAGGTTAATTATCTGTTCCAAATCTCCCGTAGCTGTCAATGATTGTAAGACTGTTGGCCCTGCAATGGCCTGACAAGCTGTCCAGGGTGTACCTAGCCCTCGCCAAGACTAGGCTGACATAGGCATCAGCCTCCCTGTAAACCTAATTAGGACTAAGTGGTTGAGAAAATGAATGAATAAATAAAAATAAGAAGGAAAATGAGCTTCCTTGGTAGAGGTTTTCACTCTTATCTGACCATATATGTCTTATAATATCCAGCTAATAAAAGTAGCTGTTTCAAAAAATATCTAAATTTAATAGATCTCACCATAAATATAGATCACAGTGTTCTTACATGGACAGGTTGAAATAACATTAAAAAAAGCTAATGACTATGGCCATTAAGAAATAACAACGGCTGGTGGACCACCGCCAAACAGATGCCTGATAGTCTTATTGGAACTTGGAATAACAGGGTGTGTAAATGTCGAAATGTAACTCACTGATGAGTCAGTAGCAGTGCTAATCGATTCATAATTACTTAGATATCCCCCCAGTCACCACACATCTATGGGTTTTCTTACAGACACTTAAGATTTAATTTCTGTTTTATTTGCCTGGCAACTCTATTGATCTCAGTCTTCACCTCTAGCTCATGCTCTCAACATAGACATTTTGATAGACTGTATGTATAAATGGAGGGCAGTGGTGGCCAATTGGTATAGGGCTCTGGATCACTGATCAAAAGCTTAGGGGTTCGAGTCCCACTCTCCACAAGATTGTCACTGTCCACCCAGTGCAGCTAACTGGGTTATCAAAGGCCGGCCATATCTCTCACTGTCTATGGTGTGAGGTTCATGTAAAAGAACCATTGCTGACTTTCGACAAGAGTAGACTGCAAAGCCGTCAACGTGTTTTTGCCCTGCGATGACCTGGCAAACTGCCCAGGGTGTACTCTGCCTTCGCCCCGAGTCGGCTGGGATTGGCGCCAGCCTCCAAGCAACCCTAGTTAGGAATAAGCGGTTACATAAATGCATGTAAAATGTCTGATTGCATTAATCAAGGCTTACTAGTGGACATGTTAACCTCCTTAACCCCACATGATCGCGATATGACCAGGCGTTTACTCACAGACCATAACGATTGACCTACATAACGGAAATTACACACATGAGATCCATAAACGTGATGCTAATATTTGCGGAGATCCATCAGAATGAGATGTGAAGAGAGAAAATTTATTGAAGGGGAAGCATTTACTTATCGAGATTCAGAAGAATCAGAAGAGCATCTATAACTGGAGAGCTGCTGAAGTTTAATAATGCACATTATACTTGCACAGAAATACACAGAATCAATAACCATACACCTGCTCATTAAAGCACTTCTCTGGCATATTTCGATTTTATGCCCATCTCTGGCATTTACGGTGTATGTGTAATTGCTACTGACATTAATTTCTAGATTTCCCTGTACTGAGAACCAAAGGTTAAAAGGCTACTGACTTGAAATATATCACCACTGAAAATCAAGGGGCAGTTGTTTAGACATTATATGTAGTATATTAAGTGTTCCTTAATTAGGGGGCAGTGGTGGTCTAGTGGTATATGGCGCTGGATCGCTGATCCAAAGGTTGGGGGTTCGAGTCCCACTCTCCACAAAGTTGTCACTGCCCCCCACCCCCACCCCCCAGTGCAGCTAACTGGGTTATCAAAGGCAGGCAGGCCATGTTTCACACTGTCTATGGTGAGAGGCATGTAAAAGAACCATCGCCGACTTCCGTAAAGAGTAGCTGCAAAGTCGTCAGCGTGTTTCTGTCCCTTACTAAAAAGGGTTGTGACAGGAAGGGCATCCGACGTAAAAACCTCTACCAAATCAAATGTGCGAATCAGATGATTCGCTGTGGCGACTCCCGAGCAAAAAAGGGAAAAAGCCGAAAGGAAGACAGACATTAAGTGTTCCTTAATGTAGTTCGTCGTCGTCGTCTTCCGGTTAATCCGGGGTTGAGTCGCTGGACAGCAGCCGAAGTAGTGAGTTCCAGACATCACTCTCTCCAGCCACTTTCTCCAGCTCTTCCAGGAAGACACCGAGGTCTTCCCAGACCAGCTGAGAACATAATCCTTCCAGCCTGTTCTAGGTCCACCCTGGGGCCTCTTCCTGGTTGGACATGCCCAAAACACCACCCCGTGGAGGTTTTCGTGAGGTCTCACGACTGATCTCTAGATCTCTAACCAGATGCTCAAGCCACCTCATCTGGCCCATCACAATGCAGAGGAGCAGCAGCTCCACTCCTTGAATCACCCACCTTAGAGTAGTAGAGAGGTTGGCATGAAATAATGATACTAGGAGCTATGTCGTCAGGGGCATTATGCCCCTGGAAGGGTCAGCGAAGACAAAAAGGTCCAAAGTGAAGGTCCAGACTAAATGCGGTTCAAAAGACCTCCATATGAAGAAATAAAAAAGGACACGGTTTCTCTTTCCCAGACACGAGTCACCGAGGCCCCCTTCCCGGAGCCAGGCCTTGTGGGGGGGCATTAGGGTTGTTGATCAGGCCTATGGAGCCCGGCTGTTCCCATCCCGAAAAGGAGGGGCTATAGGGGATGAGTGGATGTGATTTGGGTGGCAGCCAAAGGCATTGGTTCTGTCAGACTGATCGGCTACTGACTCTGACACTTTAGTTGCTTATTACAAAATTTATGGTCAATAAAGGGTGGCACAGTGGTTCGCAAATCCGCAGTACAACTAGAAAATCCTGGGTTCGAGTATTGGGTTTGGGTGTTTCTGTGTTTAGTTTGTATGTTCGGCCCATGCTTACATGAGTTTCCTTCGGGTACTTTGGTTTTCTCACACAGTACAAAGACATGCACATCCTGCTTATTAGCTGTTCCAAATTGTCCGTAGATATGAATGTCAATGGTTGTTGCCCTCTCATGGTCTGGCAAGATGCTCTGGATATACAGTGCCTTCCCCGAGCATCAGCTGAGAGTGCTAATCAAGCAATTTAGAAAATGAGTAAGTGAGAGCAAAATAACATAGAATAGAACAGTATATTTTCAATATTACTTCATTACATGGTAGCATGGCTATATAATGGGTAGCACATCCATCTCACAGGAAGAAGGCCCTGGGTTCAAGTCTGGTGCTTGGCGAGGGCATTTCTATGTGGAGTTTGCATGTTCTCTTCGTGCGTGTGTACGTTTCCTCCAGGTACTCTGATTTCCCTTCTGGTTGCAAAGTATTTTGGTAAAATTAATGAATCCCTAAACTCACCTTGTATGTACTGGAGGCCAGATTAGCCACATTAGACCAAGTGGCTGTTCCAAATCGCCCCTAGATGTCAGTGTGAATGGGAATAGTTGTATGTGTGTTGGCCATGCTATGGACTAATGAGCTGTCCATGGTGCCCACACCTTTGCCTTCACCCAAAGTTGGCAGAGATAGGACTCCCGCCTCCCTGTGACTTTGCAAGGATTAAGTGGTTCAGAAAATAAATTAATAAACTTTATTATTAATAACAATGGTAGGTTATTTAGTTACACACACTTAGTGGTCAGATTCAGTACAGACGTTCCTCGCTTTACATTCATTCGCCTTATGTTTTTTTCGATTTTACGTTTGAACTGACTGTAAAAAAATATTTGTAAAAAATATTTTTTTGCAAGTCAAATTTTGAGTTTAGCGCACTCTCCGTAGTATGACACGTTCTTACATAGTACGTAGACGTAGTATGATAGTTACGCATGATGCTGCGTCCATTGTTTCTATGGTGCTGCGTTCATTGTTTACAAACGACAGACTGAATGTGCCTTGCTTCTTTCAAGTTCACCGCGTGTTACCCTTGTGTTAAGACGTCGTCTCTGTGATCTTTGTGTTTACACTGTTTTGCGTATTTGTAACCCTAAGCAAATATGGTTGGTCAGAAGCGTAATCCTAATAGTGATAGTGGTAATCAGAAAAAGCAGCAAGCCATCTCGTTTGAAACAAAGATGGCTTCTTCTTCTTCTTCTTTTCCTTTCGGCTGTTCCTTTCAGGGGTCGCCACAGCAAACCATCCGCCTCCATCTCGCCCTGTCCTCTGCATCTTCTTCTCTTACTCCAACAACATTCATGTCCTCCTTCACCACATCCATAAATCTCTTCTTTGGTCTTCCTCTAGGCCTTCTGCCCGATAGTTCCAACCTCAGCATCCTACTGCCAATATACTCACTATCCCTCCTCTGTACATGTCCAAACCATCTCAATCTAGCCTCTCTGACTTTGTCTCCAAAACATCTTACATGGGCTGTCCCTCTGATGTGCTCATTTCTGATCCTATCCATCCTCGTTACTCCCAAAGAGAACCTCAACATTTTCATCTCTGCTACCTCCAGCTCTGCCTCCTGCCTTTTCCTGAGCGCCACTGTTTCTAAACCATACAACATCTCTGGCCTCACCACCGTCTTGTACACTTTTCTTTTCGTTCTTGCTGACACTCTCCTATCGCACATCACACCGGACACTTTTCTCCAACCATACCAGCCTGCCTGCACACGCTTCTTCACCTCTTTTCCACACTTTCCATTGCTCTGGATTGTTGAGCCTAAGTACTTAAAATCCTCCACCTTCGTTATCTCTGCTCCCTGTAACATCACCGTTCCTCCTGGGTCCTTCTCATTCACACACATGTATTCTGATTTTCTGAGGCTAACCTTCATTCCTCTCCTTTCCAGGGCATACCTCCACCTCTCTAGATTTTCCTCCACTTGTTCTCTGCTCTCACTACAGATCACAAGATGGCTATTATCAAAAAAATTTGATGCTGGTGAAAAACATATGAACGTTGCACGTTTCTTCCAAATGGCTCCGTCGACCATCGGAACCATTTATAAGCAGAAAGATCGCATCATAGAGCATGTTAAATAGTATTTATGGTATTTATATATGTATAGTACAGTATGAACGGTCATATATTACTGGAACATACAGGAACAACTTACGTTTTTTAACCTTACATTTGGCCGTTCGTAACGTAACTAATACGTAAGTCAAGGAGCGTCTGTAATCAGATATTACAAATACTGTCCGTCACTCACAGACAGTAATATGTAATTGCAATGGCAAAAAAAAAAAGAGAGAAAGAAATATACAGTACATCTTTTAGCCAACATTAATAACCACAATTGGTCCATTTGGTTCATTCCCTTATGGATTTGTTCATCTGAGAGAAATGCAGTGGGGGACTCCGTTCTTGTTCATCCTTGTGCTCAGTAAGCAGGACATAAATACAGTAATATTACTGCTACTGAAAAATGGTTTCCTTGAAGCTTTCTCCAAGGCTTTAATCAAACATGAATATATATATATCACACTTCTGGCCTCAGAGAAGATGAGAGTGACATAAACTCTGAGGACACATCGTGCTGCTGACATTTAAGATCGTTTAACCCCCCCGATAAGCTAATGAGACTCAAGTTGTCAGAATTATGTAAATGACTGCTATAGGACACAAAGTTTTCACAGTACACGGATCTCACTTAAACACACTACATTTATCCTTACTATTTTATATTTATATTTTCAATCTCCATCATTGGCAACACAATCTACTACAGATCAGCCCAGCTCCTCTTGTGGGTCCCCCTGTTGAGTGTCTCTCAGCCTGTCAGTCAATATGACAGGCAGTCCATACGTAGTTGTCACACACAGCTCTCTCTCTCCCTCTCTCACATACACACACACACACACATGTACACGGCGCTCTTGCTGGCTCAACCCTGCCTGACACACATTCTCTGCCATTTCTCATCCATATGAATTAGAGAGAGGGAAATAACAGCCATACCAGTGTGTGTGAGTGTGTGTGTGTGCCGTCACTAACCAAAATGATCGAAATACATAGCTATATATAGATACAAGTAGCAAGTGTTGTAGTAAGGGTTCCTGGGTTTCTGGATATGTTTTGCATATTTGCAATTATCTCTGGTGGGGAATCAGGACATCATTCATTTTCTGAACCACTTAATCCTAATTATGGTCGCAGGGAGGCTGGTGCCCATCTCAGCCAACTCAGAGCAAGGGCAGAGTACACCTTGGACAGCTTGCCAGGCCATCGCGGGGCAGAAACACACTGACAGCTATGCAGCCTACTCTTGTTGAAAGTCAGCAACGGTTCTTTTACATGCTTCTCACCATAGACATGAGGTACATGGCTGGCCTTTGATAACCTAGCTGCACTGGGGAACAGTGACAACCCATTGATAGTGGAACTTGAACCACTAAACTTGCCTTAACACCAGGCCACATCATAAACATCTACAAATTATACACTCATGCCTCGGTTTAACGGAATAATAGAGGGGAACACTGGTCCGAAGAACCCGATTGTCCGAAGTTTCCGATTCCATATATTTCAACGATTACGTCACGAAAAACTTTTACTTAAGTACACTTTATAATCAGCAAATGTAAATACTGTATACTCTGTAAATGTACACCATAAGATCAGGGGTTGGGAACCTTTTTGACTACGAGAGCCAAAAAAATACACATTTTAAAATGTAATCCTCTTCTTCTTCTATCGTATGCTGTTGTTTCTCAGCCATTCAACCGCGACATCCGTGGCCTCATGTAGTTCATAGAGGCCTCCTGTCAGTTGTGTTTCAGGGCACTCTTGTAGTATGTGCTGCATAGTTTGGATAGCTCCACAATCACAATTTGGTGAGTCAATGTATCCCCATTTTTCCAACATGTATCGGCACGGGCCAGTACCGCAGCGAAAACGATTCAATTTACACCACAGGTCTCGACGAATATCCATACCATTTAGTGCAGTTGTTGGATCATTCACGATGTCCCTGTTTGGTGCTGTTCCCTTATTCCATCTGGATTGCCAGTTTTCTACCATGGAGTAGTTTGTTGTGGGCAGGTTAGACCAGATGGGTTTTCTTGAAGTCAGTCGGTATCGTGGGTGGTGCTCAATATCATTCAGCAGGGAAGGCCTGGGATCTGGAGTGTAGAGTCCAGTAACTTTGCAGTGACAGCTTCCCTGCGGATATCTGGCGGGGCAAGATTACACATAACTGGCAGCCAGTCTGTATGTGTTGATTTTAGTGTACCTGATATGGTCCGCATAGCACAGTTCAATCTGGTGTCAACTAGTTTGCAGTGAACTGAGTTCCTCCAGACAGCAGCACAGTATTCCGCTACAGAGTATGACAGTGCTAATGTTGCTGAACGTAGTGTCCTTGCACTGGCTCCCCATGTAGTACCAGCCAACATCTGCACAAGGTTGTTTCTTGTTTGAACTTTCTTGGCTACTTTTTGCAGGTGGGCTTTGTATGTCAAAGTCCTGTCCAAGGTGACTCCAAGGTACACTGGTTTTGCATCATGAGACAGGTGGCTGTTGTTGAGTGTTATATCCAGCTCTTGTTTACTTCTAGCGTTGTGTAGATGGAAAACACTAGAAACGGTCTTCTTCACACTAGGTTGAAGCCGCCACTGTTTACAGTAGGTGCTCATATCACTCATGCTTGGAGAGCAAAGCATATGTCGTCTGCATATACAAACTTACGAGAGTGTGTGATGGGTAGGTCATTGGTGTACAGTGCAAATAGAGTTGGTGCCAGGACAGAACCTTGGGGTAGTCCATTCTTCTGTGTTCGCCATGCACTGCTGTATCCACCAAGATGAACACGGAACCGTCTGTGCTGTAGCAATAGCTCAACTGTGTTTACTACCCAGTAAGGAAGGATTTTTGATAGTTTCAGTAGAAGACCTGAGTGCCACACTGTATCATATGCAGCTGTCAAGTCTAGGAAAACTGCACCAGTCTTTTTATTCTCCTGAAATCCATTCTCTATAAAGGTGGTGAGTGCTAGCACCTGATCTTGGGTGCTTCTACCTGGTCTAAAGCCGGCTTGGTCAATGTTGAGTACAGCTTCTACATCATCCTTAATTCGGTGTAGGATAATGCGTTCCAGTAGTTTATAGCAGACTGAGAGTAAGGATATGGGTCGGTAGCTAGATGCTAGTTTTGGGTCCTTCCCGGGTTTCAGGATAGCGATAACCTTTGCTTCTCTCCATAGCTTTGGCAGTTGTCTTTCACGTATAATACGGGACATGAAGGCTGCTAACCAGGTTTGTGCACGTGGTCCAAGGTGACAAAGGAATTCTGGAAAGATTCCATCATATCCCGCTGCCTTCCCAGATTTCAGTGACTTCAGAGCAGTAGTAACCTCTGCACTTACAACCGTTTCAGCTTGGGTTGTATTTGTATGGGCAGACCTTCTAAAGTCTCGAAGCTCTTTCACAACTTTTTTCTTTTGGGTCTTTTCAATGGGAGTTTTCCCAAGCTTCACTAAATGGTTAGCAACAGCATTCGGTTTCACACTTGGGCGTGACAATTTTGGTGGTTGCTGTCCTGTTCCGAGGTGTCTAAGAAGCTTCCAGGCTTTGCGGCTTGAGTGGGTAAAGTTCTGTTTTTCAGTAAGCTCTTCCCATCTTGCCCGACGTGCGTTATCTAGTGCACTTATCAGGTGGTCGGCAATGTCAGTGCTTCCAGACTCCTGGTACTCTGTCAAGAGTTGTTGGCATTCTTCGTTTAGGCATGGGGTGTATGTTGGTCTGTACCCCTTGGGATGGTACTTCCTGCAGCTTTGTAGATTGCAAAGCGGAATCTTTGAAAGCATTTCTCAATGGGGATGCCAGTTTTGGGTATACAGACAATGCTCTTTTCAGTTTTTTCAGTATACATTTCCCAGTCAGCCTTCCTAAAGTTCCATCTCGGTTTCTCAACAGATTTGGTGAGTGGTATCCGGAGTCCAATGTGTATCACAATGGGTCTGTGCTGGCTTTTTGGGAAATCGTCTAGCACCTGAGGTGTAGCTTGGAGAGGATGGCCTTCTGAGGTTGTAACCCAGCATAAGTCTGGGGAGTATCCTTGGTTCCATCGTGCTGAGTGGAAAGACCGGCGCTGCTTCAGGTCTAAGACTAGGTGGAGATTGTTTGATGAAGCCCATTCTATCAGCCAGTCACCATTCTCATCTTCTCTATCATATCCCCAGATGGTATGGTGGCTATTAAAGTCCCCCAAATAAATAGCTGGGTGTTGATAGTTTGGAAGTGGTGCATCAGACCATTGGGCAGGCGGAGGTTTGTACACATTTGTGACGGTGTAGCTTCCAATACGGATTGTGTCATAGTATTCTGCTGATTCTACCATTTCAACATCTGCCATGTCTGAGCGTACGTATGTTGCCCGTCCATGCTTGTTATGGCCATACAAGGAAATAAGATCATATCCATTTACCTTGAGGCGGCATGCAGGTGCATCAGCAGCAACATGTGTTTCCTGGATGCAGATCACATCTATGTTGTTGGTAGGGCATATTTCAGAAAGTATTTCTCGCTTGGCAGCTGATAGGCCCTCCACATTGATTTGGAGGAGTCGCATAGTGGGGCCGACGTCTTGAAAGTCGTGGCATCCATTTTTGTTGTTATTGTTGTTGTTTGGCTGAGGACTGGGATTCATTTTAGAATTCAGTCGGCTGGTTTGGATCATTAGTTTCCCCAGATGGGTACTGACGAGGGATGCGACGTGAACGCTGATCCATTATCCTCTAAGAATCATATATATATATATATATATATATATATATATATATATATATATAAAATCTTCTTCTTCTTCTTCTCCTTTCGACTTTTCTCTTCAGGTGTCGCCACAGCGAATCATCTGCCTCCATCTCACCCTATCCTTTGCATCTTCTTCTCTTACACTAACTACCTTCATGTCCTCCTTCACCACATCCATGAATCGTCTCTTTGGTCTTCCTCTAGGCCTTCTGCCTGGTAGATCCAACCTCAGCATCCTACGACCAATATACTCACTATCCCTCCTCTGAACATGTCCAAACCATCTCAATGTAGCCTCTCTATCTTTGTCTCCAAAACATCTAACATGTGTTGTCCCTCTGATGTGCTCATTCCTGATCCTATCCATCCTTGATACTTCCAAAGAGAACCTCAATATTTTCATCTCTGTCAACATTATCAAATTATGTAGTATAATATAATATAAACTCAGATGAAAGTGCTCCGCAAAGGCCTGGCAGGATGTTCAGGGTTTACTCTGCCCTCATCCAGATTCGACTGAGATGGGTGCCAGCCTCCCTGTGACCCTAATTAAGATTAAGTGGTTCAAAAAATGAATGAATGAATAATTTTATAGACTTAGGCCATCCATGACAATTCAATCATTTTCTGAACCGCTTAATCCTATTAGGGTTTTTACACATATATTCAATCCTAGGGGCAATCTGGAACAGCCAGTTAGTATGTACATGTTCTTTGGACTGAGAGAGGAAACTGGAGTACCCAGATGAACCCCATGCAAGCAGACAGAACACGCAAACTCCATACACAAATGCCTGAGTCTGGGTCTCAAACCCAGGACCTTCTTGCTGTGAGATGGATACGATAACCCCTACACCACCATTATAATTATATTGAAATCAATTTATCGAAGCAGTGGCAATTTATTTCTAACACATACTGACCTTTTTAAAAAGTTACCGAAAGAAAACACGTGTTCAAAACCTCTCCTTGTGGCACTTCTATCATTCCATGTATTTGTTAAATTCCACCACCTGCACATCTGATTCATCTTAATTAAATAGTGATTAGGAGAACTTGGTGTAATAGTCATGGAATTTAGCAGATAAATGGGTGCAGTGGATGGTAATTACTAATACCATGAAAAGCTGAGAAAGTTGAAGGCTGAAAATGTAGCTGAACCCCCTAAAGACTGCCTCTTAAAGGCCATTCTCTTATGGTACAAAAAGATACACAGGCAAATCCTTGCTCAGCATCCAGCTGTATAACCTAGCACCAAACTACATGCTTTAACTATCATAAAAATAAAGTTTCAGACAGTATGTTGATTAAAAAAAGTTAGTTAGAAGATAAATACCTTGGTAAAAATCATCAAAATAATTATATAGCAGCCCTGTGATTGCCTGGAGCGCTGTCCAGGGTGTATTCTGCTCTTGCCCAGAGTCGGCTAAAATGGGCACCAGCCTCACCGCCATCATAATTATGATCAAGTGTTTAAGAAAATGAATGAATACATGAATGATATAATAGGGTGGCACGCTGGTGCAGTGATTAGCACGTCCATCTTACAGTAAGAAGGCCGGGGTTCAATTTCCGTGCTCAGGCATTTCTGTGTGACTTTGCATGTTCTCCTTGTCCTTGCATGGGTTTCCTCTGGGTACTGAAGTTTCCTCCCACAGTCCAAAGGCATGCACAGCAGGTGGTTTCAAAATCATTCCTAGGTGTAAGAGTGAGTGTGAATGCTTGAATGCATGTTGGAACTGCTGTGGTCTGATAAGCTGTCCAGGATGTACCCCTCCTTCATCTAGATCAGTGGTTCTTAACCTTGTTGGAGGTACCGAACCCCACCAGTTTCATATGCAAATTCACCGAACCCTTCATCAGTGAAAAATAAAAATATGATTTTTTACAAATTCAAGACATAGGCACTGTTGTGTTCTTATATTCCCCATCTCCATGCAGTTTCACGAAGTGTTCCTTTAGTTTTGCCGGTGCGAGACTAGAGTTGCTCAACTTGGCATTGAAAATCATTCAGATAGGACGCTGAGGCCCATCACGTTCCGTGATGCATGTGAATCCATGTTGTACATATTTGCTTGTTAGTATGGATTAAAATATTCTGAAAAAAATCTCACGACTTCACACATTGACTACTGAGCGCGCTAAATTCCCCGTGGCACTGATTGGCCAAGCAATGTAATGTGATCATCTGCAGCCAGTGATGGCCAAGCGGAGCATGTCATCACTAATTGACATGATGAGTCGGGTGTGTCTTGACCTCTGTGGCAGAGGCTCTGCCGAACCCCTGAGACCGACTCACTGAACCCCTAGGGTTCGATCGAACCCAGGTTAGGAACCACTGATCTAGGTTCAGCTGAGATGGCTATGAACCTCCCCGCGACCCTAATTAGGATTAATCAGCTTAGAAACTGAATGAGGGAATCAATAATGATATAGCAATAGAACAGGCCCTGCAATGGTCTGGTGAGCTATCCAGAGTGTATCATCTTCACCAGTGACAGCCGAGATAGGCTCCAGCATCCCTGCAACCCTTGTGGGATTAAGCAGTTCATGAAATGACTGAGTATTGCATTGTAACACAACTTTATCACTTAAGACAACCAGACTAGTTACTTACTGTTTTTATCTCCGATCAACAAACATATTAAAATTTTTTACTTCCACATTCATTTCATCTGTTTATTGGTACTTGTGGATGCATTGTGCGATTATATATTTGGTTTATATATTTATAAATTATGGGCTGCATTATGGGCTATTATGGGCTGCATTGCCTTTGCAAAAAATATCATCATCATCATCATCTTTTGCTTAATCTGGGGCCAGGTCGCGGGGGCAGCAGCCTAATCAATCAGGTCCAGATGCCCCTCTCTCCAGCCACTATCTTCAGCTATTCCAGGGGAGACACTGAGGTGTTCCCAGACCAGTCAAGAGACATCATCCCTCCAATGTCTAGGTCAACCCCGGGGTCTCTTCACGATGGGGGAGGGGGGTAAGTCTGTTGGGTTTTTACACCCGAGTCTTGTGGCTCATCAGGCCGGTACCCCGGTTTCCATAGCGTGAAGCGACCAGGAGTTCAACTCCCCCTGGATGGGACACTAGTCCATCGCAGGTTACCTTCCCAGTATATTTTTACTGGTACCCATTTATACTACTGGGTGAACAGAGGCACACTTTTGATTAAGACCTTGCCCAGGGGTCTGAGCACAGTGAGGGTCTCAGTGGGATTCGAACTCACAACCTCTTGATCATGAGCGCAGCACCCTAACCACTACGCCACCGGCCCCACTGCAGAGGAGCAGCGATTCTACTCTGAGCTCCACCTGGATGGCTGAGCTCTAAGAGAAAGCCCCGCCACCCTGTGAAGGAAGCTCATTTCAGCCGCTTGTATTTGTGATCTTGTTCTTTCAGTTAGAATCCAAAGCTTCTGACAATAGGTAAGGGTTGGAATGTAGATCGAGAGGTAAATTGAGAGGTTTGTCTTGTGGTTCAATTGTGTCTTGTGGTTCAACTCCCTTTTCACCATGACATACTGGTACAAGCTAGCCTTTACAGCAGAGGCTACACCAATCCAATCCGCCTGTCGATCTCCTGTTCCATCCTTCCCTCACTCATGAACAAGACCCATAGATACTTGAGCTCCTCTATTTGGGGCAGGATCTCGTTCCAGGCCTGGAGGGTGCATTTCACAAATTGCTCCAATGAGAGCTGGAGGTCCTGGATTGATGAAGCCAAAAGGACAATATCATCCGCAAAAAGCAGGAACAAGGCCACTAAACAAGGCCACTGTCCTATGGCCACCAAACCAGTACCCTTCAGTGCCGCAGCTGTGCCTACAAATTCTGTCCATAAAAATCATTAACAGAATCAGTGACTAAGGACAGCATTAGTGGACTCCAACCCTCACCAGAAACAAATTCGACTTGTTGTTACCAATGCGGACCAAGCTCTTGCTCCAGTGATACAGAGACCATGTGGCATTTTGCAATGGCTCCAGCACACTGTCCTCCCGGAGCACACCCCACAAGATAGCTCAATGGACACAGTCGAAAGCCTTCCCTAAATCGTCAAAATATATGTGGCCAGGTTGAGAAAACTCCCATAACTCCCTCAGGATCCTGTAGAGTGTAAAGAGCTGGCCGAGAGTGCTATGCCAGGAGAAAATGACATCGTTCCTTATGAATCTGAGGTTCAACCATCGGTCGGTCGGATCCTCCTTTCAAGTACTCCTGCATATACTCTCCGGTAGGCTGAGGAGTGCGATTCTACGACAATTGGAACACACTCTCTGAGCCACTTTTAAAAAGGGTGACTACCATCTCAATTTGCCAATCAAGAAGGCTTCCCTTGATGACCACATGATGTTGCAGAGACATATCGACCAAGACAGTCCTACAACATCCAGAGCCCTGAGATATTCAGGGCGGATCTCATCCACCCCTGGACCCCGCCCAACAAGGAGCTATTTGAGTACCTAGGCGACCTCAACCACAGTGATGGGTGCACCCTCACCCAAACCCCCAGGGTCTTTCTCCTCTACAGATTGGTGGGATTGAGGAAATCCTCAAAGTATTTATTGTACCTCCTGACAAATCCCCAGTTCCAATGTAAACAGTACTTGTGGAGAACTGCCCCATGAGCGCAATGACAGTGTGACCTTTACAAGAAACAAACTTTGTTTAATGAGGAGCAGGAAACTGCCAAAACACTGCCCTCTTTCACCTCAAGTGATAATTACTCACCCTCCTTCTGCTTTCCCTTCATCTCTTTTCTCTTCACTCCTCCTGTTTTTGCTCATCTTGATCTTCTGCCTTCAACCCCCCTTCCATTTTATCTCTTTCTTTCTCTCTTTTTTTCCTCTCTTAGGCCCGGCCTTATCCTCATTCTGTCAACAGGGACTAAGAACTGTAACCTTGAGCCATGACACAAGTCCCTTCAGTCCCTTCTATCTGTACTGAGTGCTCTTAGACTGCTCATACTTCCATAAATGTTCTTAAAAATTCACATTCATCTAAGATAAAAATAAAATCAAATTAAATGAAAAGAAACCAAATTTTATCCATTTGAAACTTAAAATACATTTTCTAGACCATACAATACAGATGAGTGTTGGCACAATATTCAGCCCCTCTGCCTAATAGCAAAAAGGTCCTGAGTTCGAGTCCCGGGCTTGGCGAGAACATTTCATTGTGGAGTTAGCATGTTCTCCCTACTGGCTTCCTCCCACAGTCCAAAGACATGCACATTAGGCAAATTGGCTGCTTCAGATTGCACTGGTGAGTGCAATGGTCTATCAGGGTTTTCAGCATGTACCGATGTTGGCTGAGATGGACTCCAACCTCCCTGTGACCCTAATAGGATTAAGCAATTTAGCAAATGAGAGAGAGGGAAAGAGAATGAGTGAGTGAGTGAGCGTAGATGAGCTGTTGGACTCACATATCTTTTGGCCGTGCCATATGAGGATGTGTGTGTAGCTAGAAGGCTTTCCCTAATGCTAATTCATCTGCGAAGAATGTTTTGTTCCTGTCTGGAATAACAGATCGTGCTGTTTGAGGGCAACATTTTGAAAAGCTAATGAAGATATATAGAGCATGCAAATGGAGTCAGCATCTAAAGTGCTATATGAGTGCGAGTGTGTCTTTCACAAAAATATGCTTTTCTGATAAAAGACATTTAATTGTCAACATTTGTTAAAGATCAGAAATCCATAAGTGTGTATATAAATAAATTTGTGTGTGTGTGTGTGTGTGTGTCTTTAGGTGGCGAAATGATCAATATGCAGGAGACAAATAATCAATGCAAATAATCAAGGAAACTGGGTCTGCTGTCTCTTACACTGGAAGCTGTTGCAGACATTCAGCACCAGCCATGAAGGGAAATCGGTTTCCTAAAACTACTTAAGAGCAACTAAGTGCAGGAGGCAGACAGACAGTGTCAACATGTGTATGCTTGTCCACATCAGTGTGTGTTCACTTTTTGTCGACGTCCTGATTATCTTAAATTAAGCTAAATAGATTTAAATACATTCCCTTCTCTCCTTCTCTTAGCTGTTGGTGGTCGTCACCACAGACTTCACGAATCTAAAGGTGGAAAACGACTGACTTTGTTTTATAAGTCCGCGTCCTTTTTTTCTTTTTACTCTTGAGATATATAAAAACACGCATTCTTTTCCTGAGGGATCATTTTCCAATGTGTCTCTCTCAGTGTCTGAATTTTATCCTGAGATGTACATATGCAGTAGCTTTAATCCAAATTCAGTCTTTGAACAACTATTATTATAAAAAGTATTCCCCCAACAGCACAGATATTTGCAGAACGCCAGACCCAGTTAGAGAATTGAATTGTAAAATGTAACCACAGTCAGGATGTGAGGATATATTTGTGTGACCTTGCAACATATGCAGGATTTTGCTATCACACGTACAAAGGTTTCCTCACATTTCCTCGCATAGCTGCTGAGTAGGGTCTCTCTTGATGCGTTGACTCAGTCCTGCAGCTGTGCTTTCTCCTGTCTAGTTCAGCCTATGGCGATGCCTGTCTATCACGGTTGTGTGGTCTCCCGCGGTATACCACTGCCGGCCACTGTTGAGTTTGCCAGATTGCGACTGTCCCTTAATGTCTCTGTTCTTTCCTTTCATACCATCTAGCTGTGGCTATACATTTCTATCACTTTGAGAAGCTCCTTGTAGTTACTCTACTTCATTATCTGGATTGCCAACATCACAGTGGGGCTTGAGCTAGATCCCTGTTCTCCCCAACAAGCTGTTTTTTTGTTGTTTTTTTTGCCTCCTCTGTGATTAATTCCTACCATTGCAATGCAGTGCATGACGTAATTGTGGATGATGTCTTGCTGAGGGCTTAAAAACTTGCCAAGCCTTTCTGAAACCTTTCTCAAGGTGCCTTTTTTCACCAGGATGCACCAAAAGCATAGTGTGGGATTCATTGCTCGTACTGTTGTCGCTTTAGGCCTCCGCTTAACAAGTCCACTCTGTATGCCAAACTGAAAAGTGTCTGAAAATTGCCATTTTTACTTCAGTTATTAAAACAAAAAATATATATTTGGGGAAATTTATGCATTTGCAACTAAGGGGCAATATGCTCAGATAGTGGCAATCCCCCCCCGCCAACAAAAAGTTCCTGTGTTCGTAGCCCAGGCTTGGCAAGAGCATTTCTCTGTGGAGTTTGCATGGGTTTCCTCCAGGTGTTCCTGTTTGTTTCCACAGTCCACAAACATGTACGTTAAACTAATGAGCTGTTCCAAATTGCCTTTGGGTGGGAGTATGAAAATTCGTGTGTGCTGGTCTTGCAATGGACTGGCAAGTTGTATAGGCAGTATCCGTTTCACCCAGGGTTGACAGATAGGCTCCAACTCCCCATAATATGATTAAACAGTTTGCAAATGAATGAATGCGGTAAGCTCACCTTGCATGCCGTAGAGTCCAGATGACTTGGTGGTGGCCTTGGGATCGAATCTTCAGTTTCTGCTCAAAATCTTATCCAACTTACCTCATCAGTTAATCTTACAACACTCCATGAACAACTTGCTGAGCCATTCTTGTTATAACCCATATACATATTTTTATTTTGATGTCTGTCTGTCTTCCTTTTGGCTTTTTCCCTTTTACTCGGGAGTCGCCACAGCGAATCATCTGATTCGCACGTTTGATTTGGCAGAGGTTTTTACGTCGGATGCCCTTCCTGTCACAACCCTTTAACAAGGGACAGAAACACGCTGACAGCTTTGCAGCTACTTTTTACGAAAGTCAGCAATGGTTCTTTTACATGCCTCTCACCATAGACAGTGAGAGACATGGCCCGCCTTTGATAACCCAGTTAGCTGCACTGGGGGGACAGTGACAACCTTGTGGACAGTGGGACTCGAACCCCCAACCTTTGAATCAGCGATCCAGCGCCCTATACCACTAGACCACCACTGCCCCCACATATTTTTATTTTGATATACAGTATTAATCCCGTAAGGGGAATTATTTGCTCTGCATTTAACCCATCCAAAGTGAGCATACACACATACACACACACACACACACACACACACACACACACACACACACACAGATGGAGTACATACTGGGGGCACCTGGAGAGCAGTTGGGGTTAGGTGTCTTGCTCAAGGGGACTTCAGTTATTTATGTGGGGGAAGGGAAGATACAGCTCACCCCCCCCACCACCACAAATTTTCCCTGCTGATTCAGGAATCAAAACAGTGGCCTTTTGATCCCAAACCTGCTTCTTTAACCATTAGGCTCCAGCTGCCCCATATGTACTGTACAGTCTTATTTAGCCTAGGTATCCACTGGTTGGCAGATCATAGTTCTGGCCTACCAGGACTTTCTTCAGCGGTATTAACAGAGAATTTCTGTGGAATTGAAGAGGAGAGAACTTCCACTGTGAGAAATTCTGGTTCCACAGGAAACACTTGGGAGATCCTCAATGAACAGGAATGAATTATGCTGAACAATAAAACATAATTATTCACACTTACTTGAAAACAAAAATAGACATACCTCAGTTACTGCACCTATAAATAATATTGTTTATATTCAGCGGTACCGCACCTTACGAAAGTCCCACAAACGAAAAATCCAGGTTATGAAACGCATTTACCTAAAATTTCCGTCTCTGGATACGAAACAAATTCACGTTACGAAAGTACCATCTCAAAAATTCAAACAATGCACGAGTTGCTCTCCCATTAGCTATCTCCCAACATCCCGCCCCGCTGGCCGCCCATTGGCTAGGAGGGATGACGCAGCTCCCTCCCATTGGCTATTATGGAGCTGTATCTCCATAATACCCATGATGCTTTTCATGTAAAGGACAGAATTACTGTTGTTTCATCAGTTTTTGAAGTGTGCTTATTGGAACTTTAATTTTTGGCTTAGGCTTAGGCTCTGCTAAGAAGACATGGTCCACACATGTGCGCACACACCCACACACGCGTGCACGCACACACCCACACACGCCCGGTGCGAGTGAAAAGAAGAAGCAGGCTTGTGGCATGCAGTTGAGTGATATTGCAAAGGAATATGGCCAAACCCATCTACCATCGGTACGATATTGAAGCAGAAGGAGGCCTTAAAAGGTCCCATGATGGCTGATGACAAGGTGATCTATGAGGATCAACTTTCAACAAAATGGGTTGTTTATGGCAATATACTGCTGTGTCAAATAATCCTGCACAACCTTCATCGTCTTTTCAGTATTCTTATTCTTAGAATAATATCTTAGAATAATTCTACTGTTAATATGACACAAAGGAAGTTATATTTTAAATAATAAACCCTGGAAGACGCAGATGTATAATTTTTAAAGGGCTTAGGGGGTAGTTTTGGGGGCCTTGGAATGGATCACGCATTTCACATGTAAAATGTGGTTCAACTTAAGAAAAATCCAGGTTACGAAACCACTTCTGGAACGGATTAGTTTCGTAAGATGAGGTACCACTGTATCAGAATCAATTTGAAAATATTCAGCCTATGCACTGTTCAGCTGACTTCGTACACTATATTATCACAAGTATGTGGACCATCACACTTGTATTTTAGGGCCTCCTTAAACCACTGCTACAAACATGTTCTCACACAATGGTGTATATTGATGTGTTTGGATTAATATTTCTCTGTGTAAGAACTAGCGTAGTCCAAGATATGAGCGTCTTTGGGATGAACTGGAATGCACAGAACACACTTCAGTATTAGACCTCTCCGCAACCATATTCCAAAATCTATTGGAAAACTTTGAGAGAGATGTGGAGGCTGTTAATAAAGCAAAAGGCAGCACCAACTCTGTTATTGCACTTGGTTTTGGACTGTGCATGAATGGGTCTGATGGCCAGATGTCCACATACTTTTGGTGCACGATAGTTAATGTCACATGATATGTAAATTCACTCACTCACTCATTTGCCTGTCGCAGTCAACTCCAGGCAAAAGCAAGGATACACCCTAAACAGCTCAACAGGCCATTACAGGGGCACACACACACACACACAACCATTCAGGCTTTGAGGTAATTTGGAACAGCCAATTAGGCTAATGTGCATTTTTTCGGACTGTGGGAGGAAACACAGGCAAGCACAGGGAGAAAATACAAACTTCACACAGAAACGCCTGAACCCAGGACTTTCTTACTGTGAGGCAGATGTTCTATCCACTACACCACCATGTCACCCAATGTAGTATTTCATGTAGTACAAGTAAATGAGTGTACAAAACAGCATCCGTGTATGTGGTCATGAAAAGAAAGAGAAAGAAGCTTTGAAACAAAAGCACCAAAGTGGTGTTTGTACACAAGAAGCGCTGAAACAAGTGCACATAAGCTGCTACATGTGAGAGGATAGGAGTGTGAACTTTATCTACTCTGACTTTTTTAGAGCCATGTGTCAAGTAGATTTTAAAACTTCAGGGGACACAGAAGTCTCAGAAGAATGGCTGACACTTCCACTCGTATGATTGCTCTCTTTTAACACCCCTGCAGCTTTTCGACTCTTTATTCCATGCCTCTGGTTACTACAAAATGTCAAAAGCTGACTCAATACATCCATCACATTCTCAAGTTCAACATTCACTTAAAGCTGTCTTCACTGAAATAAACACTACAGATTCTTACCCAGTCTACATGTTTAGGTGCGTTTTGTAAATTAAAGTACTACTGAATAATAATATTTACCAATTAGAATATACTTAGGGCAGTGGTGGTCTAGTGGTATAGGGCGCTGGATCGCTGATCCAAAGGTTGGGGGTTCGAGTCCCACTCTCCATAAGGTTGTCACTGTCCCCCCAGTGCAGCTAACTGGGTTATCAAAGGCCGGCCATGTCTCTCACTGTCTATGGTGAGAGGTTCATGTAAAAGAACCATTGCTGACTTTCGACAGGAGTAGGCTGCAAAGCCGTCGGCGTGTTTCTGCCCTGCGATGGCCTGGCGAGCTGTCCAGGGTGTACTCTGCCCTCGCCCGAAGTTGGCTGGGATGGGCGCCAACCTCCCCGCAACCCTAATTAGGATTAAGCGGTTACAGAAAATGAACTGAATATACTTGGCCAATATAGTCTATAGAGGTGTACAAAAAAAAATCTTATTTGATATCACGCAGTCACTCACTTGGTGAACTAGGGACGTGGGAAACCTTGAACCTTTCTCAATTTACACTAGGTGAAGGTGGGGTACACCCTGAATAGCTCACCAGACCATTGCAGGGCATCACACGAAATCATTCACACTCAAACCTAGGGCGATTTGGAACAGCAAATTAGCCTAACATGCATGTCATTGGATTGTGAGAGAAAACCAGAACACCCAGAAGTAACCCATGCAAGTACGGGGAGAACATGCAAACTCATGCACACAGAAATGCACAGGCCTGGGAATCAAGCTCATGACCTTCTTGCAGTGAGGCGGACATTCTAACTACTGCACTACCATGGCGCGTGGCTATGATTTAGTGTTTTAAAAATTCATCAGTGTACAACCATTTATAATTTTACCTCCATTATTGGGGTAGGGAAATAACTTATTAATCCCACTAGAGATTCAGGGAAGCTGGGGCCTATCTCAGCCAACACTGGGAAATGGCAGAGTACACCCTGAACAGCTGACCAGACCATTGCAGGGGCAACACATACAATAATTTCCCACCCCCACCCTCACACACACACACACACACACACACACACACACACACACACACACACACACACACACACCTAGATTCAATTTGGAACAGTGAACGGACGTTTTGGCCAACGGATGTTTTGGCCTGGACGTTTTGGACAGCAGATTTTCCAGGGTAGGACATTTTGGCCAAATATGTGTTTGGACTGGTGTTAGGGTTAGGCTTAGTACTTCAATAAGACACCTCTAGAAGGTTTAAAAACACTTTTCTTGTCAGTAGTCAATACATATACTGTATACAAATAATTGATCATTAATGTGCCAAGCAACATACTCTTTGATCTAATACAATATAAATATTATAATGTAATCTAATATAATATCAATTAACAAAAATCAGATTCCAAGTTAAACACCAATCCAAAAACACATTTGGCCAAAAGGTCCTCCCCTGGAAAATCTGCTGGCCAAAACGTCCAGTCCAAAACATCCGTTGGCCAAAACGTTCAGTTCAATTCATTTTCTGTAACCGCTTAATCCTAATTTGGGTCGCGGGGAGGCAGGTGCCCATCCCAGCCAACTTTGGGCGAGGGCAGAGTACACCCTGGACAGCTCGCCAGGCCATCGCAGGGCAGAAACACACCGAAGGCTTTGCAGCCTACTCTTTACGAAAGTCAGCAATGGTTCTTTTACATGCCTCACACCATAGACGGTGAGAGACATGGCCAGCCTTTGATAACCCAGTTGGCTGCACTGGGGGGGCAGTGACAACCTTATGGAGAGTGGGACTCGAACCCCCAACCTTTGGATCAGCGATCCAGCGCCCTATACCACTAGACCAAACTGCCCCTGGCCAAAACATCCTACATTAATTTGGAACAGCCAATTAGCCTAACATGCATGCCTTTGGACTGTTGGAGGAACCCAGGTTACCAAGAGGAAAACCTACCCAAGCACAGGAACACGCAAACTCCACACACAAACAACAGTGCAGGGAATTGAACTTTGAACCTTCTTGCTATGAGGCAGACATGCTTACCACTCTACAACAGTGCCATCCATAAACAATCATACATGAATTTATAAGTATAAATACCACAAGACCAAATATACTGGAGTCAAAACAATAAAAAAGTGCCATTATCCAGTTATTTGCAAACTGAACTATGACTTCTTACTATATACATATCATTCTGTGCATTTGCCAATAAAGCAGCAATATGTGATATTTGAACCAGTAGATGAAAATTCAGAGACACTGTGAAGTTTGTGGCTTACTCATTTGTGGAACAATATATGAGAGAATTGCTAGCCAGAGTCAGTGTAGCGAGAATAATACGTTATCTAGCAGCAATCTCTGCCTGTCCTTTGCACAGATGAGCACCCATAGAGAAGTGTTTGCTTGCTCCAACACACACACACACACACACGCGCACGCACACACACGCACACACACGCACACAAAGAGAAAAGCAGATCTATACTCATGATGAACCATTCAGCGTCTCACTATAGGATCCATTCCAACATGATTCCCTGTCTGCATTCCTTTAGTGAATCCACACACTAGTTAGTCTGCTAAGAGTTTGCACACTAACACATGAATTTCCTGAAAGCTCCATCCAGGTCTATGTGCGTGAGAGAGAATTGGAGCACTTCTGTCAGGGTCCAAGCACATGCTGACAGGTAATCAGGCTGGTTCAGGCAATGTGCCAGACATAATCATGCACGCACACGCACACAAACACACACACACACACACACACACACACACACACACACACACACACACACACACACACACCACAAGTACCAAAATGAAAGGCTTGGTGGCCCATTATAGCTGCATTGCCGACATTTGTTATTCTTTGTATTGCTATTCGTCTGCAGGCCTCAGGCAATCAACACACACAGCACCACTGTGTACTTGCAATCCCAACACACAAACAACTATTCTAATGGAACTCTGTACTTTTTAAACACAGACAGACACACACACACACACACACACACACACACATTTTCATTTCAATCATAAGCATGTGCGTGACAGAGATTTAGTCTTACTAGTTTTCTTTCTGGCAGTTAAATTACATCAAAATTAGGTGATCCAATACATATTTCTTCACAACTTCTCACCAGCAACAAGACAACCTCAATAACCTGCATGTCCTTCAAGACAACCTTCGTGATCAACATTCTGATTCATTTTCTGAATGCTTCATCCGAATGAGGGTCACAGGGAGGCTGGTGCCCATTTCAGCTGAATCTGAGTGAGGGCAGGGTGTACCCTGGACAGTTTCGCCATTCTATCGAAAGGCAGTAAGACACTGATGGCAATGCAGCTTATTCTTTACACAAGGCAAGACAAAATGCTGAGTATTATACAGAAGTTCAGCAGTTCAGACCTTACCACCACCAAATTGCCACTGTTGGTTCCTTAAGCAAGACCCATCATGTTCATTTGTATGAATGACATAAATGTAAGTTGCTCTGGATAAGGTCAAATGCTGTAATGTAAATGTACATACCATTTTTAGTCAGTTACGTCAGTCATCAGAAGGTGCAATACCTGAACCCAGGTAATCCTTCTGTTGGAAAAAGCCAACACTATGGTTAAGTTTGTATTAGTTTCAGGTTTGACTAATATTTTGCTTAATAATGGCAGCAATTTAGGAAAAATATCCTAGACATTAAATAATGATTAACCGTAATTGATACCAGCATAAATTAGCACCTATAATCTGCATACTAAAAGAATATGTATAGTAAAAGAAGAAGAAGAAGAATCTGCATACTAATTATGTTTAGCTTTAACTAGCACACTTGAAGACGTGACCATACCAAGACTCAAAGTAGAAAAAAAGAAGAAATATTTATTAAATAAATTGGAAATTGCAAATCAGTCAGCCTGATCCAGGGAAATAACAACAGCTACATTGGGATAGCAGGGCATGGACTCCATGGGAGGTGAATGAATAAATAGTGGGTGAATCTGTACAATCCATGAAATCACAAGTAGTGGAAGGAAGAGGAGAAGTTGCTGGAGAAGAGTAGTCAGGTGACGGCAAAGGAAGGAAGGGAAAACCAGGAGGAGAAGATGAAGCGTGGGAGAATCCCCCCAGAAATAAGACCATCAGTCTGGGTGGATCGTGTGGGCAGTGGTGGTCTCGTGGTATAGGGCGCTGGATCGCTGATCCAAAGGTTGGGGGGTTCGAGTTCCACTCTCCACAGGGTTGTCACTGTCCCCCCCAGTGTGGCTAACTGGGTTATCAAAGGCGGGCCATGTCTCTCACTGTCTATGGTGAGAGGCATGTAAAAGAACCATTGCTGACTTTTGTAAAGAGTAGGCTGCAAAGTCGTCAGCGTGTTTCTGTCCCTTGCTAAAAGGGTTGTGACAGGAAGGGCATCCGACGTAAAAACCTCTGCCAAATCAAACGTGCGAATCAGATGATTCGCTGTGGCGACTCCCGAGTAAAAGGGGAAAAGCCGAAAGGAAGACAGACAGTCTGGGTGGATCGCCACCTTATTGTGGTGGAGGGGTTTGCATGTCCTAATGATCCCAAGAACTATGTTGTTGGAGGCATTATGCCCCTGGTAGGGTCATCCAAGCAAGCAGGTCCTAGGTGAAGGTCCAAACGAAGTGCAGTTCAAAAACCCCGATGGACAAATGTAAAAGGACACAGTTTCCCTTGTCCGGACGTGGATCACCGGGGTCTGCCTTCAAGCCAGGTTTGGGGGAGGGGCATGAAAGAGAGTGCTTGGTGATTGGGCTTCTGCCCATGGAGCCCACCTGGGCCAGCCCAAAAAGGAGACATGGGTCTGCCCTCTCATGTACCCACCACCTGTGGGATGGGCTGTAGGGGTCGGGTGCAGTGTGAGTTGGGTGGTAGCCAAAGGCATGGGCTCTATCAGACTCGTCTTCCGCTTCTGACTCTTGGGACATTGAATATCACCTCTCTGGCGAGGAAAGAGCCTGAGCTGGTGCGCGAGTTGGAGAAATATTGACTAGACATAATCGGACTCACCTTAACACATAGCTTGGGCTCTGGAATCACCCATCTCGAGAGGGGAATGGAAGGGTGTGATTGGTAGGTACGGCCTCTCCAGTCTGAACCCAAATGGTGTTTCATTGTTCAAATTTTGTGCTCATCACGGTTGTCCATCACAAACACCATGTTTGAATATAAGGGTGTCCATAAGTGCACTTAGCATCAGGACACCGCAGGTCACAGTTCGATGATTGACTTTGTAGTCATGTCACCACATTTGCGGCCGCATGTTGTAGACACTCAGGTGAAGACAGAAGCTGAGCTGTCAACCGATCACTAACCAGCAGTAAGCTGGCTATGATGGAGGGGGAGGCCATTCTCCAGCCCTGACAGGCCCAAGTGAGTAGTTAGAGTCTCCTGGGAAGGTTTGGTGGAGTCTCCTGTCAGAGGGACCTTTAAATACAACCTCAGTCAGAGCTACAACTACATCATGAAGGAGGTAGGTGACAGAGAATTTGAATGGGCTGCCTCTATTGTTGAGGCGGCTGCCCATAGCTGTGGCCAGAAAGGTTAGTGGTGCCTGTTGTGGCAGTAACCCCCAAACCTAGTGGTGGACACCTTTAGTGAAGAGGGCTGTCCAATTGAAAAAGGAGGCCTATCAGGTCATATTGGCCTGTGGGGCTCTTGAGGCAGCCAACATGTACCGGCAGGCCAAGCATGCTGCAACCTGAGCTGTTACTGATGCAAAATCTTGAGCATGGGAAGAGTTTGGTGAGGGCCTGGAAAGCGATTATTGTTTGGCCTCAAAAAGGTTTTGTACCACCATCCGATGCCTAAGGAGGGGGAAGCAGTTCTCCACAAATACTGTTTACAGTGGAAGTGAGGAGCTGCTCACCTTGACTGGGGATGTTGTCTGGAGGTGGAAGGAATACGTTGAGGACCTCCTCAATCCCACCAATCCTTGGAGAAGGAGGATCCTGGGGGTTTGAATGGGGGTCCACCCATCACTGGAGCTGAGGTTGCTGAGGTAGCCAAAAATATCCTTTGTGGTCGAGGTCTGGAGGGGGGTGGGGGTGAGATTCCCCCTGAATATCTCAGGGCTCTGGATATTGTAAGACTGTCTTGGTTGTTACGTCTATGCAAAATCACATGGTCATCAGGGGCTGTACCTCTGGATTGGCAAACCGGGGCGGAAGTCCCCCTTTTTAAAAAGGGAGACTGGAGAGCGTGTTCCAATTATTGTGAAATCACACTCCTCAGCCTACTCAGGACAGTCTATGCAGGGGTGCTGGAGAGGAGGATCTCACCAATAGTTGAACCTCAGATTCAGGAGGAACAATGTAATGTTCGTCCGGGCCGCAGCACTTTTGACCAACTCTATACACGCTACAGGATGGTGAGGAGGCATGGGAGTTTTCCTAATCTGTCCACATGTGTTTTGTGGATTTAGAGAAGGCTTTCTATCATTTCTCTCAAGCTGTCTTGTGGGGTGTGCTCCGGGAGTACAGTGTACCAGACCCATTTCTCCAGGCCATTCGGTCTCTGTATCAGGCAGTGGTGGCCTGGTGGTAAAAGGTGCTGAATCACTGATCCTAGGGTTGGGGGTTCGAGTCCCGCTAAGGTTGTCACCCCCCCACCCCCAGTGCAGCTAACTGGGTTATCAAAGGCCGACCATGTCTCTCACTGTCTATGGTGAGAGCCATGCAAAAGAACCATTCCTGACTTTTGTCAAGAGTAGGCTGCATAGCTGTCAGTGCATGTCTTCCCCTTGCTAAAGGGTTGTGTCTGGAAGGGAATCCAACGTAAAATTCTATTCCAAATCTAATATGCGGATCATTAATATGACTTCCATCAAGATGGAGGCAGATGATTTGCTGTGGCGATCCCTGAAAGGGAACAGCCAAAAGGAAAAGAAGATTTGGTCTCTGTATTACTGGAGCAGGAACTCGGTATGCATTGGTAACAACAGGTCAAATTTGTTTCCAGTGAAGGTTTGGGAAGTACCTGAAAGAATAAGATAGCGGATGCAAGTGGCTGAAATAAGTTTCCCTGGACAGGTGGTGGGGCTCTCCCTTAGAGATAAGGTGAGAAGCTTAGCCATCCAGGGGGAGCTCACAGTAGAACTGCTGCTCCTCTGCATTGAGTGGATCCAGTTGAGGTGGCTCAGGGATCAGATAAGAATGTCTCCTGAATGCCTCAATGGTGTGGTGTTTCGGGCATGTTCAACCTGGAAGTGATCCTGCGGTCAATCTAGAACAAGTTGGATAGATTTTGTCTCTCGACTGGTCTGGGAACGCCTCAGTCTCATGTCCCTGGTCACAGATCTCTGGTTGAGAATAAACGGTCTGGGTTACAGGAGGTACAAAATGGAATGGGTGGCTGCTAGAAATCTCAGGATATCTCGGAGGTCAGCATATGATACAGATGAGTGACGTGGTTGGTGAAGTTCTATGGCACTTTTTCTAAAAATGGCAAGATAGGCTGACTGAGCTAAAACAAAAGAAAATAAGAAAATGAATGGATAAGGTGCATGTCCGGTGACTATATAATCAGCTATAATCTCATACACAGGCAAAATGTAATATGAACATACTAGTACATGTACTGAAAGCAGTGCAGCCAAGCAGCCAAGAACCATGCTGCGAAATGAAGAGATTAGACTGTAAAGAATATATTAATATAATTTAAGGGAACAAATACTAGAATTTAAGTTGTAAATGTATATCAGTGCTTCTGATAGGGTTTACGCCATCAGAGAAGGCCTTGCTGGCCGAGTGTAGTGATATATGTCACAGTATTTTGAATGGTAGACTGGCAGCTGCTTGTCGGCAGATGAAGCAAGCTTTTTTCTTCCGATTTCAGGAAATTAATTTTAATTTCACTACTTACATTTCTATTCTTTCTTTTTCTTTTCACTTGAAGTCATTTTAGTTATTTTATTTCTATTTTGTTTTCTTCGAACACCAATTCTTCTCCACTTCAAGGCAGGACTTAGAGGGAATCAACAACATCCTGTTACTTACTATCCAGAGGTCTCTAGCTCAGGTTTGTTTTTAGCATCATCCTACTATCCAGCTTGTTCAGTGTGTTGAGTGCAGGATATTTAGTAGTCCCCCCCCCCCCCCCCCCATCATTAGTGATAAGTTTATCTGTGTTAGATGTGTACTAGTTAGCTCTCTGATGGAGAAGATTGTAGTGTTAGAAGTGCGCATCCGAACTTTAAAGAGAAATAGTGAGAGTGAGGGTAGCGTTCTGTGAAGTCTGTGTGCCTTAGGCGAAGATATTCCCTGATAAGGTGGGACAGTATCCATCCCACTCAGGAAGGTGCTGCTCTCATTTCTTGAAGCATAGCACATAGTCTAAAAACAGGACTTGTTAGTCAGTAACGATCCAGAGCCATGGCCAGAAAGCAGACAAACAGGCTAATCTGAGTGTCTGCTAGCTGCACAGAGTCATCACTCAAGGTCAAGTTTAATGCTTTAGAAACTGTTTGTTTCCCAATCTAAATGAAAATGTAAACAAAAACAAAAACTCTGAGTTTGTTTTAATAATGTTATTAAGATCAATTTAAACCACACTGAATCTACAGCTTGCACCTTTGAGCTAAAGATAGGGTTGTTAAATGTAAGCTCTCTTGCATCTAAAGTGCTTATTGTTATTGAAATCATTACTGAGCAGGAGTTTAGTGAATTGTGTTAAACAGAAACATGGATTAAACCAATGAGTATGTAGCATTAAATGAAGCGAGTTCTCCCGGCTACAGTTATATACACCAAAGCTTGTCTAACTGGCAGAGGAGGAGGCATCGCAGTTAGTTATATTTATTAATCTCAACCTTATACAAAAATCTAGACATGAATTTAATGTGTTTGAAATTATATACACTAACATTACGTATGTTCCTAGAAAAAATATGCCACACACAGCTGATTCCTTTAATTATTATTAAACCCCCCCCCCCAGGGCCGTTCTCTGTATTCCTACATAAATTTGCAGACTTCATTTTAAACTTGGTTATTTCTTTAGGCAAAGCTTTATTTATTGGTGACTTTAATATTCAATAACCCAGGGGACCCTTTAAGAACTGCGTTCATATCTATCCTAGATTCAGTCGGGGTAAATCAGAATTTAATAGGACCCACTCATAAAGCAGGCCACACTCTCGATTTAATAGTAACTTTTGGATTAAATATTGGAAATATAGTTGCAGTTCTACAGTCAGAAACTATTTCAGATCATTATCTTATCTCATTTACAATGCATCTTAGTATTAATATATACACATGATCCCAGTAAGTGTACTTTTACATCAATGACTGCACAGTTTCATTAATAATCATCCAGAATTATCAACTATGATTGGATCACCATCAGACCCCACAGAATTTGATCAAGCCACTGAGTCCTACACCATATGCTAGCTCCTCTTAAAAGAAAACCAATCAAAGAGAAAAAAATTAGCCCCTTGGTATAATGATGAAACAGGCACACTAAAACAGAACACACGTAAACTAAAAAAAAAAAAAAAGGCTTCAAACTAAATTACTGGTTTTCCCCATCAGAATGGAAGGAGAGTCTCCTTAATTACAGAAAAGCTTTTAGTGCTGCTATGGCAGTATATTTCTCAAATCTAATATAAAATAACAAAAATAATCCGAAATACAGTGGTAGTTCACCTTACAAAATTAATCCGTTCCAGAGGCATTTTTTTAATCTGGATTTTTCATAAGTTGAACTGCATTTTACATGTAAAAGGCCTGATTCATTCCAAGGCCCCAAATACTATCCCTAAACCCTTTAAAAATTATAAAAGCATACCGTTTATGGTACCTACTTCGTGTTGACCATGTCTTCTTAGCAGAGTTATAATCTTACAAATGTTTACTCAAGGTTAAAAGCCTGAGCCAAAAAATAAAGTTGCAACACTTGAAAAACTCATGAAAGAACAGTAACTTTGTCCTTTACATGAAAAGCATCATGGGTATTATGGAACTGCGTCATCCCTCCTAGCCAATGGGAGGCCAGTGGGGTGGGATGTTGGGAGATAGCCAATGGGAGGCCGGCGGGATATTGGGAGATAGCCAATAGAAGGCCAGCAGTGTGGGATGTTGGGAGATAGTCAATGGTAGAGCAACTCGTGCATTGTTTGAATTTTTGAGATGGTGCTTTCGTAATGTGAACTTGTTTCGTATCCAGAGACAAAAATTTTAGGAGAATGTTTTTCGTAACCTGGATTTTTCGTTTGCTGGGACTATAGTGAGGTGAGGTGAGGTACCACTGTACTTATTTATTATTGTTGCAGAATTAACTAGGAATAAGACCATGAATAAAACGTGTCAATCGTCTACTTATAGCAGTGACAAATTTATGAACTTTTTAAATGTAAAAATTGAAAATATCAGGCAGAAAATTGAGTCCCTGAATTTAAACACAGCTATGTCAATAACTAAAACAGTGTATAATAATATACCGCGATCATATCCACAACTAGAGTGTTTTAGCTCCATTCAAAAGACAGAACTAATCTCATTAATTTCCTCATCAAAATCATCAACCTGTGTGCTTGATCTAGTACCAACATGTCTTTAAACAAATACAATCAGAAGTGTTCAGTCCTTTAGTAAATGTAATAAGTTTTACCCTTAGCATTGGTTATGTACTTAAATCCTTTAAGGCTAGCTGTGCCCCATACCGAACCTTGAAATACCAGCCATTTTCTGCAAAACCAACATGTATTTTATATATTGGTTTTAGATGCCTAAATCTTGGATTTACATAAGTAAACTGTATATGTTATGAATAGCTCTTGTATTGTCCTTTTCAAAAACTTTTTTTTTGGGGGCAAAAAGGGCAACTTCTGGTCACATGACCAGAAGTCTAAGATGGCCACCATGCTATGTATCACTCAAACTTATCTAACTAGGTGACTCTAGTATTATTCATCATTTTTGATAATGATTTTGTCACAGCAGGATTTTTGCTCAATGTAAGAGGACTTGAAAAAGGAAAACAGAATTGAAATATCGCTATGTCACTTAATTGTCAAAATGAGTTGAAATGTCCACCTATGAAAAAATTAAACTTTTGGCAAATTTAGATACTGGTATCAGTTTATACAGAATTAGGCAATATTTCAAAGAATAAAACTTTAAACAGTACAGGTTATATATATATATATATTAGTTCTAATGTGCAACATAATACTAGATAAATACAATTCCAGAATTCCAAACACAATTACAGGATTATACAATTCCAGGATTCCAAATACAATTCTAAGATTACACAATTCCAGGATTCCAAATACAATTCTAAGATTATACAATTCCAGGATTCCAAATACAATTCCATGATTAAACAATTCCAGGAATCCAAATCGTAAGGCTACAAGTTTATTTCGCATGTTGAAAGTACGCGCAGGTGAAGAATACACTTCACATTAATTCATATCAAGTGCTGGGTGGTTTTGGTTTCATTGTGTTAAAGATCCGACTTACCACCAATCTGACTTATGACTGGTTGGTCTGAACCGATCTAGGTTGTAACTCGGATAGTGAGTGTATTACAGGAATCCCTCACTACTTTGCGCTTCAATTCATGCGGCTTCAGTGCATCACGTTTTTTTTTCTTCTAAATATTCATCGAAATAAAAAATAAGGAAATTAAAGAAGAATAGGGGAAAAGGTTAAGGAAAATGCCACAAAACAAGGCCAATTATGCAAAAAAAAAAAACCCTAAATAAACACAAAACAAAAAACAACCCACAATCTCCCATCAAAACTACTTACATTTTTGTGAGGCGCATAAAGATGTGTGAGTATTAATATTTTATTTACATCTTATGCATTATTTTTTATGTTTAATTGTTATTCTAAGCATTTATAACATTGATATTATATACACATATACGTCAATCGGGGGGGGTTTGATCCTACTTCGCGGATTTCAGTGATTGCAGGGGATCTCGGTCCCAATTAACAGCGGAGAGTGAGGGATCCCTGCAACATGAAAGTAAATTCCCTCACTATCCGAGTTACGACCTAGATTTTCAAACGTACATGGAAAAGTCAATGAGATCGGCTTTGGCACTGAGAAACATGACGTAAAGCCGAGCAGATCGGCTTTGGGCACTGTGAGAGTTAAATTAGCAGTTATCAAACCTCTGATTAAAAATCCTGATCTCGACCCATCTGAGCTATCCAACTATAGACAAATATCAAACCCCCTTTATCTCTAAGATCTGAGAAAAGCCTGTAGTGCAGCAGATATGCTCTTTGTAGGAATAGCATTCATGAATTGTATCAGTCAGGATTTAGGCCTCATAATAACATACCGACAGCACTTGTTAATGTGGTGAATGACCTACTGGTGTCCTCTGACCATGGCTGTCTCTCCACTTGCCTTTGACACTATTGATCATATTTGACAGATTAGAAAATGTTGTGGAAGTTAAGGGAATGGCCCTCTCCTGGTTTAAATCTTATTTAACTGACTGTTATAATTGTATGTGTTGACTGTGATTCCTCTGTATGTTCTAATGTCAAGTTTGGTGTTCCACAGGTTCTGTGCTAGGCCCATTGCTTTTCTCTCTATACATTCTCCTTTTAGATTAGATTAGATTAGATTAGATTCAACTTTATTATAATTACACATGTATAAATACAGGGTAACAAAATTCAGTTTAGTAGACAATAAAAAGTGCAGAGAGCAGCAAGTGCAATATATATATATATATATATATATATATATATATATATATATATATATATATATATATATATATATATATACACACACACACGAGTCGACCAGGTCATACTGGGGTCTGTTGGTTAGAAAGTCCATGATCCACTGCTTCCACAGGTCCCCCAAGGTCTGGAATCGGCCCTTCTTTCACCTTTTCCTTCCCATAGACATCCCACTGAGGTGCCTTGATACAGCACTCTGGGAACAGTCTAGGAGACCAGAGATTTCTTTCTGTGTCTTATCCTCTTGCTTGAGGGTGTCAATGGTGGCCTTCTGGACAGCAGTCAGGTTGGCAGTCTTACCCATGATTGCGGTTTTGAGTGATGAACCAGACTGGTAGTATTTAAAAGCCTCAGAAATCTTTTGCAGGTGTTTAGAGTTAATTGGTTGATTCAGATGATTAGGTTAATAGCTTGTTTAGAGTACCTTTTCATGATATGCTAATTTTTTGAGATAGGAATTTTGGGTTTTCATGAGCTGTATGCCAAAATCATCAGTATTAAAACAATAAAAGACCTGAAATATTTCTGTTGGTGTTCAATGAATCTAAAATATATGAAAGTTTAATTTTTATCAGTACATTATAGAAAATAATGAACTTTATCACAATATGCTAATTTTTTGAGAAGGACCTGTACAGTCGGCTCCCTACTTACGAAACCCCCTGGGTACGAAAACTCCGGGTTATGAAAAACAATTTCCTAAATTTTTCGTCCATGGGATACGAAAACAACCTCCTCTTACGAAAAGCGCCATTCAAAATTCAAGCACGCCAATCAAAATTTCACATGATGCGTGAGTTGCTCTCTCATTGGCTGTCTCCCAACATCCCGCCCGGCTGGCCTCCCATTGGATAGGAAGGATGATGCAGCTGAACGTCACCCAAACTTCCTGTTTGTCACACGTGTGAAGGAGAGTTGACTGTTGGCTTGTTTTGCGATTGATCATGCAGCGTTATATTTCATTAACAGTATTTCATTAACGCCGAAACCCCTCTACAATCGGGACAATATTGAACCAGAAGGAGACCTTAAAGCAGAAATACAGTGACGGAGGCGATTATTTCGCCACAATATTAAAACAGAGTGCTCTGTGGGAGAAGACCTCCGATCTCGCAGGGAAGAAAGTTAATATTGAATGAGGATCTCCGATCTTTCAAACAGGTACTGTAATTCCACTTTAAATAAAACATACTGTCCGTGTGTGTGTGTGTGTGTATGTGTGTGTGAGAGACAGAGAGAGAGAGAGAGAGAGAGAGAGAGAGAGTGTGTGTGTGTGTGTGTGTGTGAGTGAGTGAGAGAGTGAAAGAGAGACAGAAGGAGGCTTAACTCTTTAGTTTTTAGTTTAGTTTTTTAAGTTGTTTAATTCAGTAAATGTTTAACAAATGTGGCGCATGTGAGCTCATCTGGAATTCCGATCCCTCAAGGAATCAAGTTAAAGTTGACTTTAGACCTCCGATCAGTCAAGCAGGGAATGCGCTTTAATTCCACGTCTTAAAATACTCTGCCGTCCTGCTTATGGACGTGGCCCGCAGCACCACAATAAACATTTAATGTACTAATGTAAATTAGTGTACTGTATTGTGTGTGTGTGTGTGTGTGTGTGTGTGTGTGTGTGTGTGTGAGAGAGACAGAGAAAGAGATAGAGAGAGAGACAGGTGTGTGTGTGTGTGTGTCTGTTAATAAAAAATGTTTAATATTGATTTAGTGAATAAATATGTTAATAAAATGGTTTAATATGTTAATAAACTGTTTCAATGGTTTAATAAATAATTTTCTTTTACTTTTAACACATATTTCATACAAAATTTATTTACTTTTATCATTTTTAAAGGGATTATGGGGTAGTCTTGGGAGCCTTGGAACGAATCAGGCGTTTAACGTGTAAAATGTGCCCTCTACTTACAAAACTCCCGCGTTACGAAAAAAGCTGTGAAACGGATTAATTTCGTAAGTAGGGGGCCGACTGTATTCTGTTTTACTGGGGCTAACCTTTGTTTCTCTCCTTTCTATGGCATACCTCCACCTCTCTAGATTTTCCTCCACTTGTTTTCTGGTCACAATGTTATCTGCAAACATCATAGTCCATGGAGATTCTTGTCTAACCTCGTGTGTCAGCCTGTCCATCACCATCGCAAACAAGAAGGGGCTCAGAGCTGACCCTTGATTCAGTCCCACCTCCATCTTGAATTTGTCGGTCACACCGACAGCACACCTCACCATTGTCTTGCATCTCTCACACATGTCCTGCACCACTATAACATACTTCTCTGCCACTCCAGACTTCCTCATGCAATACCACAGCTCCTCCCTCGGCACCCTGTCATATGCTTTCTCCACATCCATGAAGGCACAACGCAGCTCCCTCTGACCTTCTCTGTACTTCTCTATTAGCATCCTCAAAGCAAACACTGGATCTGTGGTGCTCTTTCTTGGCATGAAACAAAACTATTGTTCACAAATGCTGATCTCTGCCCTTAGTCTAGTTTCCACTATTCTTTCCCATAACTTCATCATATGGCTCATCAACTTTATCCCTCTGGAGTTGCCACAGCTCTGCACGTCTTCCTTGTTCTTAAAAATGGGCACAAGCACACTTCTCCTCCATTCCTCCGGCATCCTCTCACTCTCCAAGACCTTGTTGAATGTTCTTGTCAGAAAATCTACGGCTAGCTCCCCTAGACACTTCCATACCTCCACCAGTATGTCATCAGGACCAACTGCCTTTCCACTCTTCATCCTCTTCAATGCCCTGCTCACTTCACCCTTATGAATCTTTGCTGCCTCCTGGTCCTCAACGGTCACCTCTTCTGCTCTATTTTCTCTCTCATTTTCCTAATTCATCAGCTCTTCAAAGTACTCTTTCCATCTTCCCAGCACACTTCTGTCATCAGTTAATACATTTCCCACTCTGTCCTTAATCACGCTAACTTGCTGCACGTCCTTCCCATCTCTATTTCTCTGTTGTGCCAACCTGTATAAATCATTTTCTCCCTCCTTACTGTCCAACATAGCATACAAGTCATCATACACCCTCTGTTTCACCTTTGACACCGCTACTTTCGCCTTATGCTGTATCTCCCTTGTACTCCTGTTTACTCGCTTCGGTCCTCTCAATGTCCCACTTCTTCTTACCTAACCTCTTCCTTTGTACACATGCCTGCACTTCCTCATTCCACCACCAAGTCTCCTTATCTACTGTCCTTCCAGAGGACACACCAAGTACTCTCCTACCGGTCTCCCTTATCACATTCCTGACTACCCAAAGCCTGTTTCAACTCCTCCTTGAAGAGAACATGACCATCTTCCTTTTTCAGCTTCCACCACTTTGTCTTCTGCTCTGCTTTTGCCTTGTTCACCTTTCTCACCATCAGCATCATCCTGCACACCGCCATCCATGCTGTTTGGCAACACTCACCCACTGTGCAGACACTGACTTCCTTCAAATTACATCGCCTACACAAGATGTAGTCCACCTCTGTGCTCCTACCTCCACTTTTATAAGTCACCCTATGTTCCTGTCTCTTCTGGAATAAAGTATTCACCACTGCCATTTCCATCCTTTTACCAAAATCTATCAACATCTGTCCTTCTGTGTTCCTGTCCTGGATACCAAACCTGCCCATCACTTCCTCGTCCCCACTGTTTCCTGCACCATGTCCATTGAAGTCTGCACCAATGACCACTCTTTCACCTCTGGGGGTACTCTGCATTACTTCATCTAACTCACTCCAGAATCTCTCCTTCTCTTCTAGCTCACATCCTGACTGTGGGGCATAAGCAGTAACAACATTGAACATCACGCCTTCAATTTCTAACTCCTATACCATTTCTCTTTCCATCCACACCATGATAAAACAGCTTAAACCCTGCTCCTAAGCTTCTAGCCTTGCGGCCTTTCCACTTGGTCTCCTGGACACAGAATGCCCACCTTCCTCCTTGCATCATATCAGCCAGCTCTCTACCTTTTCCTGTCATAGTCCCAACATTCAAAGTCTCTACTCTCAATTCTAGACTCAAGTCTTTCCTCTTCTCTCTCTGCCTACGGACATGCCTCCCGCCTCTCCTTCTTCGACCAGCAGTAGTCCAATTTCCACCAGCACCCTGTTGGTTAACAGCACTGATGGTGGTCGTTGTTAATGCGGGCCTCGACCGATCCGGTATACTTATTCTTCAAAATTTTACATTTGGGTGCCACAATTTTATAGATACATCTTTCTGCAGATTGGTGAATCTCTTGCCAGATGCACTTTTTATATCCAGTTATGTTACTGACTTAGATGTTAAACCTGGGGTGTTTGCGTTGGACCCAGAGATGCAGGAGACCAACAGAAGGTTCAGAAACGGTTTATTTAAGCACTAGGAAACGTAAATCATGGGAATACCAAGTCAATGGAACTGGTCGAGCACGAAGCAAGAACCAGATGTCAAAGTGAAAGCCGAGGAGCAGAATCAAGGGGAAAACAATCTTCTGACAGTGGAGGGGAGCGTGCCGCTCCCATTTATAGCTGGCTGCTTGCTGATTGCAGATTGCAGATGCGCTCTGCTGGAATTCACCTGCCAGCAACTGCCACGCCCCTTGCCAGCGCCTGCAATGATTTGAGAAGAGAACTAATGCCGTCAGCCCGCACAGACCATAACAGTACCCACCCCCCCAAGGGGCGCCACCTGGCGCCCGACCAGGCTTGTCCGGGAACTGTCGATAGAATTCGTTTAATAAGTCCGGGTCCAGGATTAGGGAGCGGGGAATCCATGAACGCTCTTCGGGACCATACCCCTCCCAACCCTCGACCCCGCCTTCGTACATCAAGGATACAGTTGGCTGTGTATGCGGGATGTCCATCAATCAGTCGGGGAAGAGGGGGTGGGGGGGTCGGTGGGGGGGGGGACTTTCTAGCACGGGCTTAATTAGGGAAACATGAAATACTGGTTTACATTGGGTGAGGGTGGGAGTCTCAGTCGGATGGTGCTGGGGTTTATAATTTTCTCTATTAGATAGGGCCCAATGTACAGTATCTGGGAGACAGTTTTTTGGAGTTGACTTGCAGGGGCAGGTCCCGGGAGGAGAGCCACACTTGTTGCCCGACCATGTAAGGAGGTTCCGGGGTTCGGTGACAATCGGCAATCCTCCAGTTTCGAGCCACTGTTCGTTCCAGGGCAGCCCATGCTTCTTTCCAGACCCAGCATGCTCTGTGAAACTGTACCTGGACCGATGGGACAGTCCTGGCTGGGAAACAGGGGGGGGGGCTGGAACCCATTAATCACCATGAAGGGGGACATCCCGGTGGTGGTGCAGATCAGAGAATTGTGTGCATATTCGACCAATGGGAGGTGTGTGGCCCAGGAGTCTGGGAGGCGGGAGGCAATGCAGCGCAGGGAGGATCCGAGGCTTTGATCTGCGCGTTCCACCTGCCCATTCGACTGAGGTTGGTAGCCAGAGGTAAAGCTGCAGGAGACTCCCAAGGTGTCGCAGAACGCCTTCCAAACTCTGGATGCAAACTGAAACAATGTCCTGGGGGATGCCATGGAGGCAAAAGATGTGTTGGACTAGGAGGCCCACTGTTTCCATTGCCGAGGGGAGTTTGGGTAGGGCGACGAAGTGAACCACCTTGGAGAACCGGTCCACTACTGTCAGAATAACAGTATTGCCCTCAGGCGGGGGTAAACCTGTGACAAAATCCACCGCAATGTGCGACCAGGGGCGATGGGGAATGGGTAAGTGTTGGAGGAGGCCCATGGGTGCACGATGGGAGGACTTGCTCTGGGCACAGGTGGCACAAGCTGCCACAAATGCCCTGGTGTCAGCTGCCATCTTTGGCCACCAGAAGCGTTGTCGGAGCAGGAAGAGCATTCAGTGGGCTCCAGGGTGGCAGGCACCAAATGACAGTTCAGAGTACCCACCCTTTTTGGAGTCTTTGGGGGGGGGGTGTTGGAGAATGCTCCCTCGGGAGACTCGCTCGTTGTCTTGGGAGACTTCAACGCCCATGTGGGCAACAATAGTGTGACCTGGAAGGGTGTGATCGGTAGGTACGGCCTCTCCAGTCTGAATCTGAATGGTGTTTCATTGTTGGACTTCTGTGCTCGTCATAGTTTGTCTATCACGAACACCATGTTCGAACATAAGGGTGTCCATAAGTGCACTTGGCACCAGGACACCCTAGGTCGTAGTTCGATGATTGACTTTGTAGTCGTGTCATCGGACTTGCGACCATATGTTCTGGACACTCGGGTGAAGAGAGGAGCTGAGCTGTCTACCGATCACTACCTGGTGGTGAGTTGGCTTCGGTGGTGGGGGGGAGGTTGCCTTCCAGACCTGGCAGGCCCAAACATGTAATCAGGTTCTGCTGGGAACGTTTGGCTGACTCCCCTGTCCGAGAGGCCTTTAACTCCCACCTCCGGCAGAGCTACAACCACGTTCCGGAGGAGGCGGGGACATGGAATCCGAATGGGCCATGTTTCCTGCCTCCATTGCTGAGGCGGCAGCCCATAGCTGTGGCCGTAAGGTCGTTGGTGCTTGTCGTGGCGGTAATCCCCGAACCCGGTGGTGGACACCTGCGGTGAAGGGGGCCGTCCAGCTGAAGAAGGAGGCCTATCGGGTTTTATTAGCCTGTGGGACTCCTGAGGCAGCAAACGGGTACCGGCAGGCCAAACGTGCTGCAGCCGAGGCTGTCGCAGATGCAAAATCTCGGGCGTGGGAGGAGTTCGGTGAGGGCCTGGAGAGTGATTATCGGTTGGCCTCAAATAGGTTCTGGGTCACCATCCAACGCCTCAGGAGGGGAAGCAGTTCTTCACAAACACTGTTTACAGTGGAGGTGGGGAGCTGCTTACCTTGACTGGGGATGTTGTTGAGAGGTGGAGGGAATACTTTGAGGACCTCCTCAATCCCACCAACACGCCCTCCGTGGAAGAGGAAGGCCCTGGGGGCTCGGGTGAGGGTCCGCCCATCACTGGAGTGGAGGTCACTGAGGTTGTCAAAAAGCTCCTCAGTGGTCGAGCTCCGCTGTTGGACGAGATCCGCCCGGAATATTTCAGGGCTCTGGATGTTGTAGGACTGTCTTGGTTGACACGTCTCTGCAACATCGCGTGGTCATCAGGGGCTGTACTTCTGGATTGGCAAACTGGGGTGGTGGTCCCAATTTTTAAGAAGGGGGACTGGAGGGTGTGTTCCAATTATCGGGGAATTACACTCCTCAGCCTACCTGGGAAAGTCTATGCAGGGGTACTAGAGAGGAGGATCCGACCGATAGTTGAACCTCGGATTCAGGAGGAACAATGTGGTTTTCGTCCTGGCCGCAGCACTCTTGACCAACTCTATACGCTCCACAGGATTCTGGAGGGGGCATGGGAGTTTGCCCAATCTGTCCACATGTGTTTTCTGGATTTGGAGAAGGCTTTCGACCGTGTCCCTCGAACGATCTTGTGGGGCGTGCTCCAAGAGTATGGCGTTCCGGACCCGTTGCTACGAGCTATTCGGTCGCTGTATCACCGGAGCCAGAGTTTGGTCCGTATTGGTAACAGCAGGTCGGATTCGTTTCCAGTGGGAGTTGGAGTCTGCCAAGGCTGTCCTTTGTCACCGATTCTGTTCATAATTTTTATGGACAGGATTTCTAGGCACAGTCGAGGCGATGAGGGGTTCTGGTTTGGTGGCCATCGGATATCATCTTTGCTTTTCGCGGATGATGTTGTCCTCTTGGCTTCATCAAGTCGGGCCCTCCAGCTCTCATTGGAGCGATTCGCAGATGAGTGCGAAGCAGCCGGGATGAAGATCAGTACCTCCAAGTCCGAGGCCATGGTTCTCAGTCGGACAAGGGTGGAATGCACCCTCCGGGTCGGGAATGAGGTCCTGCCCCAAGTGGAGGAGTTTAAGGATCTTGAGGTCTTGTTTACGAGTGAGGGAAGGATGGAGCGAGAGATCGACAGATGGATTGCTGCAGCCTCTGCTGTTAAGCGGTGCCTATACCGGTCCGTCGTGGTGAAGAAGGAGCTGAGCCGCAAGGCAAAGCTCTCAATTTACCAGTCGATCTATGTTCCAACCCTCACCTATGGTCACGAGCTTTGGGTAATGACCGAAAGAAAAAGAACACGGATACAAGCGGCTGAAATAAGCTTCCTTTGCCGGGTGGCGGGGTTCTCCCTTAGAGATAAGGCGAGAAGCTCCGCCATCCGGGGAGAGCTTGGAGTAGATCTGCTGCTCCTCCGCATTGAGAGGGGCCAGTTGAGGTAGCTCGGGCATCTGGTCAGAATGACCCCCGGACGCCTCCCTGGTGTGGTGTTTCGGGCATGTCCAACCGGGAAGAGACCCCGGGGTCGACCTAGAACACGCTGGAGGGACTATGTCTCTCGGCTTGTCTGGGACCACCTCGGTGTCCCCCCGGGAGAGGTGGAGGAAGTGGCTCGGGAGAGGGACGTCTGGACCTCTTTGCTGAGGTTGCTGCCCCCGTGACCCAACCCTGGACTAAGCGGAAGAAGATGATGATGATGACGAACTGAGCATAATATTTTCCATTAAACATACAGCACTGTAGTTTTCAAAAATGCCCAATAGAGGGAGATATTGCACTATATTGTATTTACTTTGTATCGCATTATATCAGGGGTTGGCAACCCGAGGTTTCGGAGCCGCATGCGGCTCTTTCAGTTCTCTGGTGCGGCTCGGTGGCTTTTCAAAATAAAGTTGTATTTTACGGTGGCCAACGGGTACACCACAAACATCATCTACAAAAAAAAAAACCCTGCATCAACTTACATCGGAAGCACTTCAGGCTTCCAGGAGTTAGAGAGTTAAATCAGCTTTCACCTGAATGATGGAAATGTTATCATCCTCAAATGTTCCTCAGTCATTCCTTCATCTTCCGTGCCCTTCCATAAGATTACGAATGTTTCTCCACTTCCGGCAGACCAAAATCTTTCACGGAAAAATTTTCCGACAGTGTACCCTTTGGTTCCGCAAACATCCTGTCTTTTCCTGAAATGGTCTGCGATCTTTCCTTTTATACTGCAAGTGTCCCGGAACTCACTTCAACTATAAATACAGGCGCGCAAGGCAAATAGCCATTCATTTCGAAAGATGCCACGATGCTGAAAGCCAAGAGGAAGACATCCACCAAGAGGCCATGGTCTCCAATGCCAGAAACCCCAGCTGAAGAGCCTTCTCAGAAAGCCAAGGTCGACGCTGAGCTGGATGTCGCTTCCGCCGATATCACCACTGACCCGAACAAGGCGGCACGCATCTACATCAAGCTCAATGACGATGAGGAGCAGGCCATGTTGGAGTTCATCCAGACAAACAAGTGCCTGTACAACAAGAAACTCCGATCCTGGACGGACAAACCACACAAGGCCAAGCTCTGGGCTGATCAGGGTTCCTGGGAAGAGCGACGAGGAGCTGAAACAATGGTTCCATAGTGTGCAGATGAGGCTGGGAAAGCTTAGACATTGGAAGTCAGGGCAAGCTGACCTGAACATGTCTCAGAGAGACCAGTGGATATATGACAGCTTTAGCTTCCTATGTCCACATATTGCTGAGGTACAGCGGAGGAACGTGGTCTCTCTCAAGGCAAAGATTGCTGCTGCAGCTGGCTCCGGCAGTTCCACGCCCGCCACCACTGGAGAACCTCTACTGCCATCAACACCGGAGGGCTCACAGGACAGTGTACCTATCGACCTCCAGCTGGCCGAAAAAGCAAAACCTGTCAACGCAACGCAACGTCTGTCACCGCAGCATCCAGGTCCACCTTGGCAAGGTCTGCAGCTGCAATGACCAGCCTTGACAACAGAGCTGACCGGACTCTCTCTAAAGCCAAACAGCTGGTGAACCAGAGAAGGGAGGTACGGACTGCCGATGAATCAGAGAGGGTGAGTTTCACTAGTTGGTCGGCAGCTGTGTTGCAGAATCTACCAAAATCCTTGTACAGGCATGTCAAATTGAAAATTCAAGAACTGCTAAATGAATTCTTGGACATAGCTGAAGCCTTGGAGATGAAGCCGCAGACACAACCACCTCCTATGCAGCAGCTCCAGCCTCCTCAGCAGCATTCGCAGTTACACCACCAGCAGCTTCGACCACCACCTTTGCACCACCAGTGGCATCAGCAGCATTACTGGCCACCCCCACCGACGCCGTGGACCACGCAGCTGTCTGGTCCACCCGTGCCTGTTTGGGGACCTCAAGACTAGAGTTGGGCAACACCACCGTGCCCACAACAATCAACGTCATCTGCAGGAGAGCAGCAAGCACAACCCAGCAGACCAGTAAGTTGCCCTCCAGTTACATGCACATCGACGCCTATAACCACCCATGCAGCTATAGAGACAAGTGGAATTGAGCCCAGCCTGTGCAACCTTTCTAGTGTGCCCAGGCATTGTGATGACTTAGACTCCACCTGTAACCCGTGAGACTTTTGTTGTTTTGTATTTCAATTTATTAAATTATTCCAGTTCATTCAGTTTATTTTTTCTGTTTTCATGTTCGGTTCGTGTAATAAAGTTTTGAAGTTATAATCACTGGTTTGGACTTGTGTGCATGGTTTGTAGTCTGGAATGATTTATTGAAGGTGCAAATAAAAGGAACATATTGACATTATTGATATTAAACATATTAACATATGTTAAATTTTAAATTTGTTGTAAATTATAAACATCCAGTACATTATAAACATCTTATAGATTATAGATATGTTAAATTTTAAATTTATTACAAATTATAACCTTCTTCTTCTTTACCTTTCGGCTGTTCCCTTCAGGGGTCGCCACAGCAAACCATCCGCCTCCATCTCACCCTGTCTGCTGCATCTTCTTCTCCCACTCCAATGACCTTCATGTCTTCCTTTACCACATCCATAAATCTCTTCTTTGGTCTTCCTCTAGGCCTTCTGCCTGGTAGTTCCAACCTCAGCATCCTACTGCCAATATACTCACTATCCCTCCTCTGTACATGTCCAAACTATCTCAAGCTAGGCTCTCTGACTTTGTCTCCAAAACATCTTACGTGGGCTGTCCCTCTGATGTACTCATTTCTGATACTATCCATCCTCATTACTCCCAGAGAGAACCTCAACATTTTCATCGATGTTACCTACAGCTCTGCCTCCTGCCTTCTCCTCAGCGCCACTGTTTCTAGGCCATTCAACATCACTGGCTTCACCACCGTCTTGTACACTTTTCCTTTCATTCTCTCTGACACTCTCCTATCACACATCACACCGGACACTTTTCTCCAACCATTCCAGCCTGCCTGCACACGCTTCTTCACCTCTTTTCCACACTCTCCATTGCTCTGGATTGTTGAGCCTAAGTACTTAAAATCCTCCACATTCATTATCTCTGCTCCCTGTAACATCACCGTTCCTCTTGGGTCCTTGTCATTCATACATATGTATTCTGTCTTACTGAGGCTAACCTTCATTCCTCTCCTTTCCAGTGCATACCTCTACCTCTCTATATTTTCCTGCACTTGTTCTCTGCTCTCACTGCAGATCACAATGTCATCTGCAAACATCATAGTCCATGGGGAATCTTGTCTAACCTCGTCTGTCAGCCTGTCCATCACCAGAACAAACAAGAAGGGGCTCAGAGCTGATCCTTGATGCAGTCCCACCTCCACCTTGAATTCGTTGGTCACGCTGACAGCACACCGCACCACTGTCTTACATCTTTCATACATGTCCTGCACCACTTACTTCTCTGCCACTCCAGACTTCCTCATGCAATACCATAGTTCTTCTCTTGGCACCCTGTCATATGCTTTTTCCAGATCCACAAAGGCGCAATGCAGTTCCCTCTGACCTACTCTGTACTTCTCTATTAACATCAAGCAAACATTGCATCAGTGCTGCTCTTTCTTGGCATGAAACCAAACTGTTGCTCACAAATGCTGGCCTCTGCCCTTAGTCTAGCTTCCACTATTCTTTCCCATAACTTCATCGTATGGCTCATCAACTTTATCCCTCTGTAGTTGCCGCAAGTCTGCACGTCTCCCTTGTTCTTAAAAATGGGCACCAGCACACTTCTCCTCCATTCCTCCGGCATCCTCTCACTCTCCAAAACCTTGTTGAATGTTCCTGTCCGAAAATCTACTGCTACCTCTCCTAGACACTTCCATACCTCCACAGGTATATCATCAGGACCAACTGCCTTTCCATTTTTCATCCTCTTCAGTGCCCTCCTCACTTCACCCTTACTAATCTTTGCTACTTCCTGGTCCTCAATGGTTACCTCTTCTACTTTTTTCTCTCTCTCATTTTCCTCATTCATCAGCTCTTCAAAGTACTCTTTCCATCTTCCCAGCACACTTCTGTCATCAGTCAATACATTTTCCTCTCTGTCCTTTATCAATCTAACTTGCTGCATGTCCTTCCCATCTCTATTTCTCTGCTGTGCCAACCTGTATAGATCATTTTCTCCCTCCTTTCTGTCTAACCTATCATACAAGTCATCATGTGCCCTCTGTTTGGCCTTAGCAACTGCTACTTTCACCTTACGCTGTGTCTCCCTGTACTCCTGTTTACTCTCTTCGGTCCTCTCAATGTCCCACTTCTTCTTAGCTAACCTCTTCCTTTGTACACACTCCTGCACTTCCTCATTCCATCACCAAGTCTCCTTATCTACTTTCCTTCCAGAGGACACACCAAGTACTCTCCTACCTGTGTCCCTGATCACATTTGCTGTGGTTTTCCAGTCATCTGGAAGCACTTTCTGACCACCCAAAGCCTGTTTCAACACGACCCTCTTCCTTTTTCAACTTCCACCACTTTGTCTTCTGCTCTGTCTTTGCCTTCTTCACCTTCCGCACCATCAGCTTCATCCTGCATACCACCATCCTATGCTGTTTGGCAACACTCTCACCCACTACTACTTTGCAGTCACTGATTTCCTTCAAATTACATTGCCAACACAAGATGTCGTCTACCTGTGTGCTCCTACCTCCGCTTTTATAAGTCACCCTATGCTCCTGTTTCTTCTTGAAGAAAGTATTTACCACAGCCATTTCCATATTTTTTGCAAAATCGATCAGCATCTGTCCTTCTGTGTTCCTGTTCTGAATACCAAACCTGCTCATCACTTCCTCGTCCCCTCTGTTGCCTGCACCAACATGTCCATTGAAGTCTGCACCAATGACCACTCTTTCACCTCTGGGGGGTATTCTGCATCACTTCATCTAAGTCACTCCAGAATCTCTTCTTCTCTTTTAGCTCACATCCTGTCTGTGGGGCATAAGCACTAACAACATTGAACATCACACCTTCAATTTCTAACTTGAGACTCATCACTCTGTCTGACACTCTTTTCACTTCTAGAACATTCCTGACAAACCCCGTCTTCAAGATGACTCCTACTCCATTTCTCTTCCCATCCACACCATGATAAAACAGCTTAAACCCTGCTCCTAAGCTTTTAGCCTTGCTACCTTTCCATCTGGTCTCCTGAACACACAGTATGTCCACCTTCCTCCTCTGCATCATGTCAGCCAGCTCTATCTTTTCCTTGTATAGTTCCAATATTCAAAGTCCCTACTCTTAGTCCTAGACTCGTGCTTTTCCTCTTCTCTCTCTGCCTACGGACACACCTCCCACCTCTCCTTCTTCGATGTCTTCGACCAACAGTAGTCCAATTCCCATCAGTACCCTTTTGGTTGACAGCACTGATGGCGGTCGTTGTTAACCCGGGCCTCGACCGATCCGGTATGAGTTTAGTCTTTCCGGTTTGCATTTTGTACTTTGGCAAAAGTTTTATGCCGGATGCCCTTCCTGTCGCAACCCTCTGCATTTCTCCGGGCTTGGGACTGTCATAAGAGGGAGAGACACTGGTTAGTGCCCCCCCCTCATGGCTGCATTTTATTACAAATTTTAAACATGTTGTAAATTAGAAACATATTGTAAATTATATACATATTGACGCTTTCTTCTGGCTGTTGGAATACAGCTGCCAAGAGACTTTTCCAACTTTACTGTTTCAGGTACTCTCTCTGTCTCTTGGCCTCTACAGTCTCTTTATTGGGACCCGCCACATGTTCCAAGTCATGTATATTCGCAGTTTCACGCCACTGTCCTGAAATTATGTTGTGTTCATCGTCTTTTCGGTCCAGAACTGCATCCTGGGGACAGTGTCTCATCCTCATGATGTTGTGAAGACAGACAGCAGCTTCAACCATAAGTCTGACTACATCTGGTCCTTGTTGCAGTGTAGACAGTAGGAATTGCCAGTGATTGGCCAAAATGCCAAAAGCATTCTCAACCACTCGATGTCCTCTGGATATCCTGTAGTTAGAGGCCAGTTCTTCCTCTGTAAGGGCTCGCCTGGAATATGGCTTCATGAGGTGCTTCCTGAGAGCAAAAGCATCATCATCAACAATGAAGCATGTCAGTGTCTTCTTGGAGCAGAGGCTCTGGTGTGGAGAAGTTGATGGTGCCATCTTCAATGCACTCTCTGATCTCCGAGGTGTTGAATATTTGGGCATCAGACATGTGGCCCATGCCACCAATGTCTATCCATATGAACCTGTACTTGGCGTCTACCAGTGCTAGCAGAACAATGGAGAAAAATCCCTTGTAGTTGTGATAAAAGGTTCCAGAAGATGGTGGTTTTCTAATGGCGACGTGTTTCCGATCTAAGGCTCCAATGACATGAGGCAGGTTCCATTTCTCCTGGAATTCTCAGCTGAGTGATTTCCATTCCTGCACAGTATGTGGACACTGCCTCACCTCGTATTTGTAGCGGTCAATGATGGCCTGACAGATCTCTGATAGGAAACTAGTGATGGTGTGATGAGATACCTTGAAGTTGTAGGCCAGAGTGGGATACTTGTTGCCTGAGGCCAGATGACACAATGTGACAGCTAGTTTCAGACCAGGACTGAGTGTGCTTTTGAAGTTAGTATCCTTTTTTTGTCAGTTGAAGAGCCAAAACAATCAGCAACTCGTCGAAAAGTTCAGGTGGGACCTGGAGATAGTTAAAGAAGGACTGCTTGTCTTCGATACGGAGCTCCTCCATGAGGTTGTCATAATTCCCAAGGCCAATTCTTCTTTCCACCACCAGCCATGAACGTACCCAGAAGCATTTGGGTGTGTATCTCCTTTTTTTGGTCGTCCTCTGCAGTCATCTCCTTGCATCTTTGTGTGTTGGTGAAGCAACAGCAGTACATGTAGCAGTTACAAGTCAGCCATTTCTCTATCCTTGTCCATTTTGGGAGAGCTTCTTGGTCTTTCCAGTATGGGGGTCGCTTGGCAAAATGAGTTGAATCCGTGAATTTATAAGCGGAATCATGAGAAAATCCTTTGATCTTTGCCAAATTTTCCCTGTTGAAACGAGGTTACGCAGGGTATTCCTCAGTCATTCCGTGTTGAATGTGAACGTTCCGCTTTCATTCCGCAATCATTCTGAAGGTGTTCCTTCTAAAATGGAGTAGTGCCGGAGTCATTCCTCGAGTGTTCCATGCTTTCTATGAACGTTCGGAGGATTATCCGAAAGTCTTCCTTTGCAAGCTGTGGCTATTTGCACTGGGTCCAAAGGTAATCCGTGCGCTTTTACGCATGTATTCCTACATTGTACTGTGGTCTTTCCGTGTCTGTTCTGCACATGCCAAGAACATTCCGAAAGTGTTCCGAATGCACAATTTTTCGTAGAATTTTGACCCATTTTCCATGTAAAAATGCCGAAGCTCCTCCGTAGAGTGCATTCCACACCTTTCCGCCACGATCATTGCTTTCCGCACTCCAGTGAAATGGGGCCATAAGGCAGAGTCCTGCAACGGTGACGGTCAGTGTTTTTGATCTGCTGTGTTGGTGGATTTCCAAATTCTTTTGCTCATGGCAAGGAATGTTCTCACCATCAGCAACGTGGCGAGTGAGAGATTTTTTCCACTGCTGGGGTTTGTAATCCAGGAACGGAAATCACAGCTGAAGTAAGAGATGGTGGATCAGATTTGTTTATACACAGCAATCTCCGAATTAAACAACTCTCCTCCCAGTGACATAATAAAAGACTGGGTGTGGTTCAGTCTCCACTCTGAGAATGGGTTGGTCAGTGCAGCATTAAGCATTAATATTATTTAAAAGAATGTTGAGCAGGCTCCTTCTTAAAATAAGTCTTCATATACTTTTCTGTGTTGCTGTTGTTTTGTAAATTAAAACTATGAAATGAGAAGACAACATTCATTTTGGAGTCTCAAAAGGATATATTTCCATTTTTTCTGAACAAATTTATCTTACCAACATAGCATTTCCATTCTCAAAATGATTACCCACAATGCTTTTTTTGTTTGTTTTTTGCACCATAGAGTGTATTTCAATCTCAGAGAACCCAGGAGTTCCAAATTTAGTGTACAGTAAGTGTACATGAATACTGTATATGCTAAAACCCAAATTGTGTATTTAGCCTAGCTTACTGCGCAAAAAATGTAATTATACTGTCAGCCTGTCTTCCTTTCAGCTTTTTCCCTTTTACTCGGGAGTCGCCACAGCGAATCATCTGGTTCGCACGTTTGATTTGGCAGAGGTTTTTACGTCGGATGCCCTTCCTGTCACAACCCTTTTTTCGCAAGGGACAGAAACACGCTGATGACTTTGCAGCCTACTCTTTAGGAAAATCAGCAATGGTTCTTTTACATGCCTCTCACCATAGACAGTGAGAGACATGGGCCGCCTTTCATAACCCATTTAGCTGCACTGGGGGGACAGTGACAACCTTGTGGAGAGTGGGACTTGAACCCCCAACCTTTGGATAGGCGATCCAACTCCCTATACCACTAGACCACCACTGCCCCTCAAAAAATGTAATTATACTATGAGACTAAAAAAACAAACAAACAATTAACACATGTTGAAATATCGAACATGCACAAATTAGCATACTGCAAGCCAGAGGGGGACATTAAATTTTGTATAGTGTTTGCCCATATCCTTTGCATAATCTATAATTAAATTAACAATCATATAATATAATTGTACTATATGTCATTTTTGCTTTACATGCCCAAAGCTTTGGGCTACTAATTAGAAGGTTTGTCCAAATACATCCGCTGCCATGCTGCCACTGTGTTGTTTTTCATCCTTAAAGCCTTAAATAACGCGCTAAATAGTGTGCACTGATGGCCTTCTGTCAAGGAAACCTTAGAAAGAGGGCACAGCCTTTGACATCACAAATCTAGCAGAGACCCACAGTTCGTACTTTTAAGCTGTAGCATGCTGGTCCTATCTTCTGGCCATTACTCTCACTTTGTTCAGTAGAGGAGACCACACAGTCAGGTTTTGACAAACCCATTTCAATGTTAATTCAGATAAGAGTATATTTACGCAGTCACCAGTGATAAAGACTTTGTTTCGTGACAGGCCATAATAACAGGAATTCAGATACGCCGTAGAAAATCAAGGGCTGAAAGGTGTCCGTCTTTTGTTGCCATGCATTATTAAATTTATATTAAGTTTATCTGTGAGTGCTGATATTTAGATATTGTCACACTCTCGAGCCTCTGTACAATGTTTGAGTCTGTGGTGTTTATAATGATTTTTAAAAATTCATGAAACTATGAGGAACTTAAAAGGAAGCTTCTCCATTGTTATTTAAAATTTTAAGTAACCCAATTCTAGTATAAATACACACACACACACACACACACACACACACACACACACACACACACACACAGGTAGACCTTGACTTAAGTCATTTCGAGTTAAGTCGTTCTCGATTATACGTCGGTTTTCAAAATAATGTATGGAAAAATAACAAAAAAATAAAAATAAAGTTTACGTCATTATAATCATATAATCACGCCTCACTATTTGAAAACCACTGAATTAGCAGCAGCCCTGGCAAATTATACATATGCTTTATAACGACATGACTGGCACGTGATTCAAATTTAGCCAGTTGCTGAGAGCTTTTGTTTCGCCCTCCTGTTGATTGGTTGCAGATGTGTACACCGCTTTTTTTTCTCCTTCATGCACGTTATCAACGTGATTATTTGAATTGCGAATTCACTGTTTTGTGTGTATTTTTAATTATTATTTAAGCCCTATGATGCCACTCAAATACCACTCTACGTGTATGTATGTGTGCCGTCTTCTTCTCATGCAATACTATCTGTATGTGTGTGCATTTATATTTTATTTACATCTTGTTATTTTTTTAATGTTTAATTGTTATTATAAGCATTTATAACATTGCATATGTACGTATACTCAGTCAGGGGGGTGGGGGTGATCCTACTTCGCGGATTTTGATGTTCGCTTGGGGATCTTGGTCCCAGTTAACCACAGAAAGTGAGGGATCCTTGCGTGTGTATATATATATATATATATATATATATATATATATATATATATATATATATATATATTATACAAATAGATTTGGCATAGCCTAGCCTAGGATAGCCCAGAGACAAGCTAATTTAATTTAAGTCATTTTCAACTTGCGTCATCTCTCCCAGACCCAATTAATGATGTAAGCCGAGGTATACCTGTATTACACCTATTAGTAATCAGTATTGAGTTTAAAAAATACAATACGAAAAACCTTAAAAAATGATTTATTCAATTTTTTTATTCCGCTCTGCTATAGAATGCCAATATTGATTCAATTGTTCAGAAAAATTCAGATTTCAGTCAAGTTAAAAGATAAAAAGGAACCACACAGCCCCAAAATAAATAAATAAACAAAACAAGAAATGCATGAAACTTATTTAAATAAACAAGAGTTCAGTCTTCTTGTCCTTTCGGCTTTTCCCTTCAGGGGTCGCCACAGCGAATCATCTGCCTCCATCTCACCCTATCCTCTGCATCTTTTTCTCTTACACCAACTGCCTTCATGTCCTCCTTCACCACATCCATGAATCGTCTGTTTGGTCTTCCTCTAGGCCTTCTGCCTGATAGTTCGAACCTCAACATCCTACTACCAATATACTCACTATCCCTCCTCTGTACATGTCCAAACCATCACAATCTAGCCTCTCTGACTTTTTCTCCAAAACGTCTTACATGTGCTGTCCCTCTGATGTGCTCATTCCTGATCCTATCCATCCTCTTTACTCACAAAGAGAACCTCAACATTTTCATCTCTGCTACCTCCAGCTCTGCCTCCTGTCTTTTCCCCAGGGCCACTGTTTCTAACCCATACAACATCGCTGGCCTCAACACCGTCTTGTACACTTTTCCTTTCATTCTTGCTGACACTCTCCTATCGCACATCACACCGGACACTTTTCTCCAACCATTCCAGCCTGCCTGCACACGCTTCTTCACCTCTTTTCCACACTCTCCATTGCTCTGGATTGTTGAGCCTAAGTACTTAAAATCCTCCACCTTCCTTATCTCTGCTCCCTGTAACCTCACCGTTCCTGTTGGGTCCTTGGCATTCATACACATGTATTCTGTCTTACTGAGGCTAACCTTCATTCCCCTCCTTTCCAGGGCATACCTCCACCTCTCTAGATTTTTCCTTCAGTGCCTTGCTAATATAATTGCTGTAATCATTTTCAAAAGTCCATACATATCCTGGTCTGGTTTATAGTGGACTGTGAACTTACCCTGAGAACACTGAAGGCAAGGCAGAAGTGTACTATAAAGGTGACATCAGTTTATCACAAGGTATCATTTAAACCAGGGTTATGACTTTTCTCAGATATAAAAGCCTGTGGTGACAAACAACGAACTTTTGCCAAAAACTTACAAAAATACCTTTCGTTTTGTCAAATTGTGAAAAAGAAAACTCCAGCACCTAATCAGAAGTTGTATTATTAGGTGAATGATTTAAAAAATGAATCCGATTATGAAGGTCTTTATTTGCAAATGAATATAGCATACATTAAACTTTATAAAAGGGTTTTAAATTTGTGAATTACTGTTACCCTCAAGGCATTTGTCAGTTTTGCAAGGGTTGTGAAGGTCTTCCATTCACTTCCCAGCTCACTCGGCTACCATGTTTGAATGAGGGACATCAAGCACTGATCCTTTATCCAGTGAGTGGAAAAGCATTTTTAAAGCCACAAGACACTTCAATTTATGGACAAAACAAAAAAAGGTACACTGACAAAACAAAACAAAACTATGGATACCGCTACAGAAACCCACTCAGAGCGTCGCTTCTTGTGCACAGCAAAAATGAAATAAATTGTGTGTGTGTGTGTGTGTGTGTGTGTGTGTGCGAGGTTTTTACATCACCAAAAGAAAATAACATCAAAAATCTAATATATAGGCAAAAGTTACTCAAATACAGATTCAGGAAAATATTAAGCGTGCCTATTTGTGGAATGCCCCATGTAACGGGAAAACCACTTAATGTTCTACACGGGCCCTCTCACCCTCCAGGACGATGTCACAGAAAGGAGAACAAACACTCTCCGGCACTTCACCTGTTTTTGCAAGTTTTTTTTTATTTGTTATATTTCCTGCACTCTCTGATTCTCATGACAGTCCTGTTTTTCACTTTTTTTGAGACTGTTTTCCACAATCATTACGATTTGACACCAATCGTGAAACGTTTAGACACTGGAAACCTGGTAGAACACAGTAGACCTTAACAAACCTCAACAGCATATAACAGACCGTAATGCATCATCGTAGGAGATCTTGAACTTGGCAACATGATTCCTTTAAGTTTCATCTTCTGGATAAGGGCTGCATACTCTTAATGCCCCAACTGTGCTCATAAACCTAGAACGACCGTGCTTGCTTTCCCCCCATTTTTTCTTTTTTTAAAATCACAGAGATCTCACACATTGTGTGTGACCAGGTGTGAACCAAGGGTGGAGAAACTACTTCACCCCCTCCCCCAACTTAAAGTGTGCATGTGAGATCGCTTCTGATTGGTCAACTTTAGACAAACATGAACGATTCACATTCAATACAGAATGGCTGGATGGAAATGCCACTATGTACGGGGACAGTGGGGAAAAGCCATCTAATCAGAATGCCCCACACCAAAAAAAAAAGAAAGAAAGAAAGGTGAAAACCTTGTTTATGGCCAGCTCAAACAGCACAAACTATTTAACAGGTAAAACTACAAAATACTGCTTTCAACCTATAAATTACTGTATGGTCCTGCACAACATTATCTCAGCAAACTTCGTGATTTATGATCACAACGCTCACTTAGATCAAAAGATACAGGCTACTGACTGAAATCTCAGTATTCTGGGGGGTAGAGGGATAGAGAGCACATGTGAGAGGTTATGGAGACAAAGTCAGAGAGGCTAGATTGAGATGGTTTGGACATGTACAGAGGAGGAATAGTGAGTATATTGGTAGCAGGATGCTGAGGTTGGAACTACCAGGCAGAAGGCCTCGAGGAAAACCAAAGAGAAGATTTATGGATGTGGTGAAGGAGGACATGAAGGTAGTTGGAGTAAGAGCAGAAGATGCAGAGCATAGGGTGAGATAGAGGTCGATTTTCCGCAGTTAATGGGAACGGAGACCCTCCGCGACCACCGATTTCCGTGAAGTTGGATCGCCCCCCCCGACTGACATATATGTATATGTATATCTGTATATAATATCAATAAATACATATTCAGTGTGCTATAAATCAGGGGTCAGGAACCTTTTTGACTAAGAGAGCCAAAAAAAGTACTGTAATCCTCTGATATATAAAAAAAATATATCTATAGAAGACCAACAATTTTAGAGTATAATAATATTCACCGTTCACACCAATATCTAGCGGTTGAAGTTCTTTGGTTAATCCCCCGGAATAATGGTAAACTCTGAATTAGTTTGCTTCACTTGGGTTCTGACGGTGTCATTGAGCTGGAGCCACGCATTCCATCCACATAAGGCGCACCAGATTATAAGGTGCACCATCAATATCTTTTTCTTTCTTTTTGTTTAAGATTAAAGGCTTTTAAGTGTGCCTTATGGTCCGAAAAAAAACGTTAGCTAGTTTTCCCAGAAGAAACAAATCACATTACCTGAATGTGGAAACGGGGCATCATGGTGCAATAGAAGTCAACATGCATAACTCACAGCAAGAAGATCCTAGGTTCGATTTCCAGGCTCAGGCATTGCTGTGTGGAGTTCGCATACTCTCCCTGTGCTTGCTTGGATTTAATCTGGTACTGTATCTCTGGTTTACTCCCACAGTCCAAGGACATACACAGTAGACTACCTGGATGTTTCAAATTGAAGGAAGGTGTGTGTGAGGGTGTTAAGTCCTTCATGCAGAAGTAACATTGGTTTGGGGGGGGGGGTTTACTTAACCTCAAATTATCCTTACCCATACCCAAGTAAGAACCCTTGAACTCTTACTGGTGCGTCCACATCACTCAATCTTGTTGAGGGGGCGTGGGGGACAGGAGAGATGTACGGAAGCAGGATGTAGCATCTCCTGAATCACCTCTCCAGGGGACTGTGAAGCTGTTAATTGAAGAGTAGTAGAATTCTTTCTCTGCTCCCTTGTGACCCATCCATCCATCCTACATGTACACAGCACCATAAGAAACACTTACACTTTATTATGAGATAATTACAGTGCATCAGGACAGTGTGGAGCTTAACTCTAAAATGGCACTTAAAGACCAAGCAAGCATCTGCACATAATGACACGTCATGTTGCTGTGCGTTTTTAATTATGACAAGAGTTCCGACGACGCGTGCCACTCTACATAAACGAGTCCAATTAATTGCAGGCGCTGTCGCTTATCTGTCCCTAGCTGAACAGTGGTGATTCATTGTCAAATTAGTGCCTGCCTGGAGGGAGGGAGGGAGGTAGGGAGAGGGAGAGAGCGCTGTGGTGCTGTAATGTGAACAGTGACAGGGTCAGGGTGAACCAATAAAAAAAAAAAAAAAGAAAGAAGAAAAAAAAAAAAGGCTGACAGGACTGCTACCTCCCTGATATAGAACAGGTATGCTTGTGTGTCTGTGTTTCACACACTCAGGTTTTGTGACTGGGACAATTTCCACTGCTGGTCTGTCATTAAAGCAAAGCTGTGGAACAGGACATATTCTTCTGCTACCATCTCTCACACGCTTTATTAGTCACACAAACACACACTCAACTTTTTGTACTGTTTGCTGTTCTCCTTACATTCTGTCTATATAATATTGGCTCAAGAGTAAAACTCCAGTTTCTTCCTTGCCTCAGACTGTCAAAGAAAACTGAGAAGAAGAAAAAAAATTATATATAGATACATACATACAGGGATCCCTCACTTTCCGCGGTTAATTGGGACCAAGATTTCCACGCGACCATCGAAATCCGAAGTAGGATTATTCCTCCCCCCACCCACCCCATTAACGTATACGTACATGTATATAATATCAATAAATACATATTTAATGCTATAAATGCTTATAATAACAATTAAACATTAAAAAATAACCTAAGATGTAAAAAAATATATATATACACACACACACATACAGATGGAACTGCATTAGAAGACGATGACACACATACACACGCACATGTACGCAGATGCGTGCACACACACGCACAGATGCAGCAATGTAAGTATAGAAGCGCCCAAGCTTACAAACGAGTTAGGTTCTGGACGGCTGGTAAGATGAAATTATTTGTAAGCCGTTACAGGGCATTCTTCAGAGGGGAATGTATGTTTAATCCTTGTATAAATAACCGATACGAGCTTGTACTGCATACAATCTCTCTCTTGCTCTCTCTACATAATCATCTGTACATTATCAATATTATTATGTCCCGTGTTTAAACTCCTGGTTCCTCTCAGGCACAGCACAGCGGATCTGATCAGATTTACAGAGTTTCACTCTAATCCAGTTCATTATAATACTGGAGTCAATTTGTTTGTTCTCTGAATGTATTGTTCTGCTTTTCTTCCGTCAGCCACGCCCCTTTGCCAGATCCTAGTATTGCGTGTACCTCAGGATAATGTTTAATCGTATTTCATACTTATATTTATGATATATCTTTATATAGATTTTATTCCATTTCTTTTCTATTTGTTCTTCAATTTCATTTCACTGTCACTTTCTACCAACAGCCCTGTTCATATCCCCGGGTGGTTTTGATGGGAGATTTTGGGTTGTTTTTTGTTGGTTTAGGTTATTTATTTTGCATAATTGGCCTTGTTTTTCTGGCATTTTCCTTAACTTTTCCCCCTATTCATCCTCAATTTTCTTATATGTTAATTCGATGAATATATATATATATATATATATTTTTTTTTTTTAAAACGCAATGCACTGAAGCCACATTAATTGAAGCGCGAAGTAGGAAGGGATCCCTGTATGTAGAATTAATATATACATACACACATACATACACATACACACATACATTGCGGTGCAATCTGATTGGTCTGTGTTAAGGGGATTAAAACATCCCATCTGAATATAGTACCTGAATCAAAATGTGGATTGTATTCTTGTATTCAGTATAAAGTCCCATACATGTGAACAGCCTGGCAAATACCAGCACCCTATTTGACCAGGTGAAAGGGAGCAAGGGTGAAGTTCTCTTGACATTTCGAGTTATCTGGTACCAGTTATTTGTACAACAGCAATGTTCTGCTTCAGTTTCGTTGGTCTCTCTTCTGGTTTATTGAATGGATAGTATTGCTGACCCGCATAAGTTCTTTAAGACTAGACTAGAAACTATGTCTTAGAATGGGGGTGTTACCTGATCTGTGAGCAACTCCACCGAAAGTAGGCTCTTGGGTCCAAAAATGAAACATGAGCTTTTTACACAGTCAGATAGAGGAGGCCCAAAGCTGCAAAATGCAGCAAAACGTTTGTCAATACCTTGAAAACTGACTGAGCTATGCCATTTCTTGTGTCAGCATTCAACTAAAAATTTCAAAAGACACCCTTTTTAAACCCATCAGTCACTGTAGTAACCACCAAAAAAATGAACAAAAAAAAATTAATACTGTATTTGTTTTTCATTTCTTTTTATTCCAATAAGATCAGTATGTATCTTTTTGACCATTATATAAAGGTTCAAATGCCTTCAAGTGATGTCTGTCTTCCTTTCGGCTTTTTCCCTTTCACTCAGGAGTTGCCACAGCGAATCATCTGATTCGCACGTTTGATTTGGCAGAGGTTTTTATGTCGGATGACCTTCCTGTCACAACCCTTTTTAGCAAGGGACAGAAACACGCTGACGGCTTTGCAGCTACTCTTTACAAAAGTCAGCAATGGTTCTTTTACATGCCTCTCACCATAGACAGTGAGAGACATGGCCCGCCTTTGATAACCCTGCACTGGGGGGAGGGGGGGCAGTGACAACCTTGTGGAGAGTGGGACTCGAACCCCCAACCTTTGGATCAGCGATCCAGCACCCTATACCACTCAACCACCACTGCCCCCCACTAGACCATGATTGAAAAACAACAAACAAAAAAAACCAAAAAAAACCACTGTCAGGTTCAATCACACTGAAATTAAGAAAACTATATAACTATAACAAAACTCTCTGATCTCTTTATACAAGTAAGCTTCATCAACTCTGCCCTCAGTATTATTATTTTAATCTACGTCGTGCTCAGCAGAAAGGATCACATCATCTTCACAAACACAACTCAAACACACTTTTATTAACAGATGCCTCTTCTTCATCAACATCTAAGTCAAAATCTTCATCAACACAGCTGGCATAATCATCATCAGTTTGTTCATCTGTAAAAGGAATGAAACATTTAAGTATTTTTCAGGTCTTAACCAAATTTCGTACAAAACTAAACAACCCATGATCCAGCATGTCCAGTCCAGACAAGATTACACACAAATCAAATAATAAAAAAAAATCCATAATCAAATTTTGCATGCAGACAAAAATACTCACCGGCGAAATAATCTTCAAGAAGACCAAGCATTCCGACATCTTCAAAGCCCAATTCTCGAGTCGAATTTAACATCTATACTAATGCTGCTAGACATCACTGATGACATTTCACTCTCCTTTTCCAGAACTTATGTGTATTCAAAATCTTATAAATAAACTTAATGACTGTTGTTGAAGAGAAAGTTGGAGATAAATTCCGCATTGGAGTAAACTAGAGGCAGGAAGTAAACCAGAAGTTAATGTGTGACGGGCATTGCGCATGTGCAAGCCGGAGCTGACCAATCGCTGTGCTCATTTCAGATCTTCCTTAGCAACTAGCCCGCATTGTTTCCATAACCTTTATTTTATTTGCTGAAACGGCATTTTAATATTAAAACAGTACCCAAAATGGAAGGACTACTTCACGGCCGTTCTTCTGGTGTATGGATTATAGTGTCTTTTACTGAACTCAGTGAATAATTACAACGAAAACCTGTAAGTTTGCTACTGTTTTTATCTAGTTTTATGAGGGTATTCGAAAAAAGACATTTTTAGTGAGTTTTAGTCAATTTCATGTGAGGAAGTGATAGTTGCATACTCGTTTTAATAGTATAATGCAAAAATCCGAATTTCGATTGGGAAAAAAAAAAAAAAAAAGGGACCGTTTTTCGTTTTCTGGCTTTTCTCTCAAAAGTGGTCCATGCGACAAGCGCCTACTTTCGGTGGAGCGCCTCACAAATATTACTGTTGTGATGTTAGTCACGTGACTAGTACCCAGGTGTGTGGCCTGGAGAATTTTCACCTTTTGATCAGAAAAAAGCAGAATTATACATTTTAATTATATATATTTTTTTGTTTCCATACTAGAATTGCTGATTATTGTTTCATTGTTATTTGTATATATGTAACTTGCTTATTAAAATAATCGAGTGTGGTGTGCTCAGAGCTCAAAAACTCAAAAGAAAGAAATCACTTGTGTGTTATTTGTTTGTTTCTATGGAGAGGTTGGTATTAAAATGTCTCGTAACAATGTATATAATTTTTTTTCTAACATAAACATTTTTGACTTTGACCATATTGTGTGTTTATGCTTATTTTTTCTTACGTTTTCCGGCCTTCTGGTGACTGAACTTCCTATTAACAGCTTGTGCTAGGTTCAGGTCGAGTGCTTAATGTTCAGCTGCTGTGAGCTGCGGATAAGTTGGCCTGCTGTGTCTCACTGCATTCTGTATGTAGGTCTAAATATTCAGGATATTTGGAATATTTGTGAGCAGTACTTACTGGTCATCTGATGTGAGATTGCACAGACATACCACTTGGTAACGTGGATTTCCTTTATTAATGAGTTCCTGACTAGCAATCTTGAGTGTGACATCCATGCCCACAACCACCATATGTAGTTCATGCATTTCGATATTCCTCCTGCACTTTATTCATTCTCATTTTATTTCTGAGGCAGTGTGGTATTTGAACTTTACAGTATAGATTTCATGCAGTATATCAGGCTGAAAGTTACGTTAAGTTGTGCAATGCTAATAACGGCCAATTGTGAACTTTCCGGTGTTTCACATGTGCTTCATTCATTTGAAACAAAATATTTTGGTCTTTAAAACCGCAATTTGTTGAAGCGCATAGAGGGCACATTAGAAAAAGTTGATAACAACGACGAGCATTCTACAACTTTATTAGCAAGTATGTAAGCAATGGGGGAGGGGTCGACACCAGTCTTTTTACCGAGCTAACACTTTGCATTTATACTTTGCTTGCAAGCTGAAGCCCAAATTCATTTATAATAATACTGTGGGATTTGGTAAAACGTTCTCATTTAGTTTAGAGCACAGATGTAATGATATTTTGTTTGGGGTCAGTGGTGGTCTAGTGTTATAGGGTGCTGGATTGCTGATCCTAATGTTGGGGGTTCGAGTCCCCACAGGGTTGTCACTGTCCCCCCAGTGTAGCTAACTGGGTTATCAAAGGTGGGCCATGTCTCTCACTGTCTATGGTGAGAGGCATGTAAAAGAATGACTTTTACTAATGACTTTCGTAAAAGAGAAGGCTGCAAAGCCGTCAGCGTGTTTCTGTCCCTTGCTAAAGGGTTGTGACAGGAAGGGCATCTGACGTAAAAACCTATGCCGAATCATTCGCTGTGGCGACTCCTGAAAAAATAAAAAATGCCAAAAGGAAATCTCATCACACACACACACACACACACACACACACACACAGTGGGGCCGGTGGTGTAGTGGTTAGGGTGCTTCGCTCATGATCAGGAAGTTGCGAGTTCAAATTCCACTGAGACCCTCACTGTGCTAAGACCCCTGGGCAAGGTCTCAACCACAAGTGTGCTTCTGTTCACCCAGCAGTATAAATGGGTACCAGTAAAATATAGTGGGAAGGTAACCTGCGATGGACTAGTGTCCCATCGCTTCACACTACAGAACCTGGAGATAAGCACCAGCCTGGTGAGCCGCTCGGATCGGGTGTAAAAACCCAAGACTTTACCTACCAGACACAACAATATATACATATATATATACATATATATATACACATCTCATTACACAGCAACATCCAGCCAATCAGAATGAGGTCAATTCAAAAAGGTGCTGATTAGATTTGTAGGAATTAAAACAAAGGGAATTGAGTTTCTGCACAAATTTATTGGGATTAGTTTTATTATAAAATCACTTTGTAAATGTCTTAGAAAACTTTACAGATAAAAAGGTTTCATTAACAGTTCTAGAGAATGAGTCACGAAAGAGGGCGTAGATGATGCACATTCTGGACAGGTCACAAGTTTACACACATTTGTACCATTATAACTATTTTAATAAAGAATATGTTATAATTGGTGTTTTTGGTTGTTTTTTTTTTTTGTGAAATCACACAATTAAAAGCGCTTGGCACTATTTGATCCCACTCCTCCAAGGGCACGACTTCAGACCTTCTGTGATATTCAACTTTATACTTCCAAAAACTATTGCATTTAATATGAAGTAGAACTTTGTTATTTTCACAGCAGCAGTAATTAGATTAAGACAGTAAGACAGAGAATGGTCTGTTCTGATGCATACACAGATTTCTGATGAATACAGTCATGTGGAAAAATAAGTACGTACATGGAAAATGCTGGTTTCTTTTTTCTTTCCATCGGTAAATATTTTACCCAGTTTGATACAGTGCCCACTGATAAACTCCAAAAACAACAAAATCAACATGTCTTGCAGCCCTTACATTAAAAAAATAACCTGATTACAACCTCCTGCAGCTGGAATCAGTCTTGTTAAACTGGTCATCGAGGATTTGGTGTCCTCTTTTCTCCTGGAGTGTGTGCAGTGATGACTCGACCTAAAGGCTGTGTGAGATTATGTGTAAACAACAGGCCATTCGAGCAAATTGAAGCTGAGACCACCCTATCTGATGTAAAAAGTTGTCTCCAAGAACCCTACAAATTCGTCACAGAACATGCGGGTGCAGTGCATTTTCGTGCAGTGGTTTTGTAAAAGTGCAGCCAGAAAGTGACCGGATGTCAGGAAAATGCTTTTGCTGTCGAAAACAGAAACAGAAACTGCTTGGACAACAATGCCAATTGAACATATAGGTAATGAACAAGGTTTTTACAGATGAATCAAAAGCTTCATTCCACAGTCTCATCGTGTGAATGAGAGAACCAAGGCAGACTAAGTCCAAAAGGGAGGGGGTTACGACTTTGGGTTGCTTTGTTGACTCAGGGACTGGGCAGCATGCAGTCATAGATTCAACATCATATCAGAGCTTGACAATCTGGACAGTTGTTTAAAGGTTGATGCTAAAGCTGAGGTAGACCTTTTGAGATCATCATAATCCTTAACAAACGTTTCAAAATAAAGAAATCAAGGGTTATAGAATGACATCATCATTGTCCAGATCTCAACACACTTAAAATATTATGAGAGAATTAAAAAAAACAACAACTTGTGCAAGAAAAGCACTCATCATGAAGCAGGTGGAGAAGGTAGTATTAAAAATTTGATTTAATTATGCACCAGTCTCGAGAAAAGCCATTTATGCTAAAGAGAGTAATACTAGCTTTTGAGGCAAAGTGTATACTTTACTTTTTCTCCCACATGAACAAAAAACCCTCATTTGCCATTAAATAATTTTGGAGGAGGGGTGCATCAGAATGACTTCTAAAGCAATCTCCATGTCAGCATTAGACTCAAACCCAGGTCTGCCAAGTCCTGTTCCTGAGATAGTATTAGCAAGATCGATTTGGCAAAACCAAATTTTGCGTTTGCAGTGCAGAAAGCCGAATCAAACAATAAGCGAACCTACTGCACAAAACATGTAAACGAGCTGCAGCATTGATTAGTACTCATTCTGCAAGTTCAAGCCAGTATACAAAGGAATGAGTACATCTCATGAACTGCCTTGGCCTTATTTGGACCTCTATCAGATCCATTGTGCTATTCACTGGTAGTTTAAAATTTTATTAGGGAAAGAGCAACATGTGGGTTGCTCATCAGGCATCCACATATTTTTAGTCATGTGGCTTATGCTCTTATTCTGTGGAACAGAAAATGTATTCTTCCTTTCTCTTCTATGCTTCTTTTTGTTTATTTAAAGTTGCTGATCTATAACATGGCAAAAAACCCAACTAAATTAATATAAGTGATATATTATGATAAAAGGAATGCTGGCTGCCATTGCTGCAACACTTTCACATAAATGCATTGCTTTGTGTCTCGTTCGCGTCTATTCAGGTCCAGCTGTAGTACTTTGGGTGGACCAACTTTAATCTCTAAATTGATTGTTCCGTTTCAGATGTGGACAGAAACAAGTCCAAGAACCGCTCTTGGAGAAAACGCTCTCTTCAGACCTGATATGATTTGACATAGATGTGGATAGGACTTCATTTTCCTTCAGATTTTCTTCCAGTATCACCTTCACTTATGGCACAATATTAAAGCAAGATTAAACCCCAACATATTAAAAGCTTGCATACATTATGCATGTATTGTGTATGTACTCATTAAAATGCATGATTATTATGACGATACTCTGTGTCTGTGCGTCAGGGGGTGTGGGGGGGGTGAACAACAAAAAAAACAAGATATTCGAAGTGGGGGTGTGTGACATTGTAGTGCTGTGAAAAGTCACATGATTATCACGCATTTTCATCAGCAATATAGAATTAACTGTCAAACTATTCCATCCTATATAGAAGAGAACTTTTGTTTGATGTATGTTCAAGGAAGTGCGAATCTATTTATTCATTTTCTGCACCATGTAATCCTAATTGTGGTCACAGGGAGGCTGGTGCCCATCTCAGCCGACTCTAAGCATGGGCAAAGTACATCGTTGATAGCTCGGAAGTACAAATGATTTGTAGATGTGCCTATTTCTATTTCATTCAGAAGTTATAGTTTCTAGATGATTTGTAAATATGTGTACACTGTTATTACCATTAACCTGCCACCCACCCACACCCATACCAACACCCACACACACCCCTCATGATTTTGTTTACCCTCGAAAGAGAAACAGTAGACTGTTAAAACAGGTCAAAGCTATCAAATGGATTTTAGCAGATTCCAACGTTTAAAATGCAAGTAAAAACCACCTGATGATGAAAACAGATGTGTTCATGCATAACAGAAGTGTTTGAAAGGCTTTACTTTCGTTTCACTTTAAAAATGTACTGTCTGCTTGATCAAAGGAGATGAAAAAAGCAACAGTTTTCATTGGATGCATTTAGTTTTTCACATGACTGCATTTACTCTGCAATTAATGATTAAAAATTATGTGTAAACACTGCGTTTGTGCAACACAACAATCCATCTGGAATTGTGCAAGGTCTCAATGATATTAATAAAAATTAATGCAAGCTCTGTATTGGTTATTCTCGCTGCAGTTCCTGCCAGGATTAAAACAAACTAAATCTGAGATCTATAGCTACTGCAGTCTATTTTTATTTGACAGGCCAGATGGCCACTGGACAACTTGAACAGGCTGATGTTTAATGCCTGTTCAAGTTGAGTTTGTGGTTAAGTCTCAGTATTTTCATGGCTGTGATTAATTCAAAATATACAGACTTATTAAAATAATCATACACATCGGTTCTTATTATACAACTCAAAGGAGCTGCAAAGTGAAGAAAATGATTTGAAGATAGTCAGTGCAGACCTAGTCCATCAAGTATTTCATTAAGACCTTTAGATTTAAGCAGAAAAAAAATATTTTAAATTGAGCAAAATTCTGTGCAGTGATGGAGTAATCAAGCTGCATTTAACATAAAATTCACTTTGTTTTGGCAGATAGACGAAGACTTATAAAACAGAAAAATATTTCTATCCCAATACTGATATGCTTCACACGGTTTACTCTTCTCTGTGAAGCTGAAAGGTTCCTAGATGAACATGGAACTTCACCCATTTTTCAGTTTTGGTTCTGGGTTAGTGGTCGGAGAATCCTGGCATGGGGAAAGGCCGGGCAAATGTCTCCACTCGATTACGCAGGTCACCAATCCGGGCAATGGTCTCAGGATCGTCCATAAGAAAGCTCTTGAACTCCGTTAATTTCTCTACAAACCATTAAAAAGAGAGGCACGACAGATGAGGGGGAGGAATGATGGACATGAGGAGGAGAAGCTACAGCCCAGAATCACTGATAATTAAATATAGAATGTGTAATTTTCCAAGCCCTCTTCGGTGTCTAAGCCAAATCACAACTGCAATGAAAACAATCATAGGCTTCCTCTCTTCTGATGCTACACAGATCACTAGCATCGGCACCTGGGACAAATATTACAAGTCCGGGTTATTAGTTTTTTAATCCATAGCTTTCTGCCAAACAAATAAACTCAGGAGACTAGTGGTCATCATTTTTTTAAACAAAAGAAAACAAATTCATCATACTGATTTACATCCGTGGATGTTATAGGCCCTTTTCTAAATCAAGTGTGTGGAAACTTTAAACCATAAATGGCAATAGTAACCTTATAAAAGAGAAATGATAAGAACAGCATTAACTCACTGGTTTTTTTCTTGACATCCAAAGCTATTTTGAAGCCTTCGTCCAAGAAATCCACAACACGCTCAAACTCAGCCTCTTTAAACTGGCGAGAGGTCAGAGCCGGGGCGCCTGGTATACAAACAGCACAGAAAAGGATGTGAGAGTCATTCCATTTCAAATCATCAGAGGGTATCTATCAACTCCTCTCAGATCACCCCCCCCCCATTTTTTGCATCTACATCATAAAAGAAAAACTAACTTGAAAATTTTAATGAAATCAAACAATTACTGACAATGTGATAAATATTAGATTTTTTTTTTTTTTTGGGGGGGGGGGTGTTAAAATAGTGAAGTTTTATATCTATGTAGCCTATTCCCATTGGACAAAAACAGTTCAAATGGCCAAAAACCCAAACATTAGGTATCTAAAGCTCAGTAATGGTTCATCTCACCCTGAATAGGACACAAAGAGAGTTAATTTCTAGCTTTTCACAGCATCGAAAATGATGTTTTAGTTTGTGGAAACAAAAATCTTGTTTTTCAAAATTCACATAGGTGTCAACTTAAGAATTGTCCACTATCAATGAAAATTTCAAGTTAAGCTTTTTTCATGAGAAAGATTTAAATTATTTATTCAATTATTTTTGTGGAAAATCGTTTTTTTGATAATCTGACATGAAATGGTCTATCCAGGAACTGTCTGACTTTCAAGGATGCTGAAAGAGGGTGGGCTGAAATATTCATATTCATTCAGACCATAATGCAATGATCTATTTGACCAAATGTGTTTTATCTTTCTTAGTCAGCCTATGAACTTTTTCAGCCCATCCTCATAGAGTAGAAATCTGAGCATGTAAGAATGTGCTGTGCACCCAGTCGCAGGCCTCCAGGTGTAATTGCGCTCTTGTCCCCGGGGCAAGTGTTTTTATTGGCTGTAATAGAGGCCAGCTCCAAAACCCTTTCAGCACGTGCACCATCCATTCCCTGTGGTCTCAAATCAACCAATACAAGGTGATTATCGGTCCCACCTGAAAGAGAGAGAGAGAGAAAGCTATAGAAAAATAATCATAACCAGGATGTAAATATTAATTTAGTCTCTGTAATAAACAACAGGAAATAAAATGGTGCACTTCCATGTTCAGGGTTCCCTCGCTACTTCGTGCTTCAATGCATCTCGTTTTTAAAAATAAATAAATAAATATTCATCGAATTAAAAAATAAGGAAATTAAGGAAGAGGAGGGTAAAAAGTTTTGGAAAATGTCACAAAAACAAGGTCAATTATACAAAAAAAAAAAAAAAAAAACCCTAAACAAACACAAAACAAAAAACAACCCAAAATCTTACATCAAAACTGGATACATTGTTGCATCTGTGTGCACGCGCATCTACGCACGTGCGTGCGCATGCGTATGTATGTATTTTGTCTTCTTCTCATACAATACCATCTGTATGTTTGTGTACAGACGCTCCCCAACTTACTAATGAGTTAGGTTCCGGACGGCCGTTCTTAGACGAATTTGTTTGCAGGTCGTTACAGGGCGTTCTTTAGAGGGGAACTTATGTTTAAACCTTGTATAAGTAATCTATATGAGCTTGTACTGCATACAATCTCTCTCCCCCTCTCTTTCCATAATCATCTGTACATTATCAATATGTCCCGTGTTTAAACTCCTGGTTCCTCTCAAGCACAGCACAGCGAATCTGATCAGATTTAGAGTTTCACTCTTATCCAGTTCATTATAATACTCGAGTCAATTTGTTTCTTCTTTGAAACAGGCAGGAGTTCAGAAATGTGTTTCTTCCCTGACCTCCGGTGTAAAGCACGTGTCAGCCACGGCCCTCTGCCGGAGCCTAGTATTAAGTGTACCTCAGGATAAGGTTTAATCATATTTCATACGTATGATGTATCTTACTATAGATTTTATTCCATTTCTATTTCTACTTGTTCTTCAATTTCATTTCACTTTCAACCTCGGTATCCGGATGTTCGCAAAAAGAATGTTGGCAAGTTGGAAAGCGTCTGTATTTATATTTTATTTACATCTTATGTTATTTTTTTAATGTTTAATTGTTATTATAAACATTTATAGCATTGAATATATATTTATTGATATTATATACATATACGTCAGTCGGAGGGGTGGGGGGGGGGGGAAGGGGATCCTACTTCGCGGATTTCAATGGTCGCGTGGGGATCTTGGTCCCAATTAACCGTGGAAAGTAAGGGATCCCTGTATTATACATGAAATATTTTCTTTAGTGTATTCACCTGACACAAGAGTATATCCTTTTTTCAGCAATGCATCAGCCATGGCTTTAGCATTCTTCATCACTTGTGCAATATATTCTCTAAACATTGGGGTGGAGGCCTGAGAGAGAGAGAGAGAGAGAGAGAGAGAGAGAGAGCGAGAGAAAACAACCAAACAAAAATACATATGCATGAACTTCAGATGCTATTAATACTACAGCGTTATTACAGTTCTATTGGTTTTTATTTTTACTATGTCTTGTAGAATTTCTTTTAATTTCATGTTATTTTGATTTCTATTTTATGAAACTGACTAGGCTCAATTTAGATTTCCAGCTAGTTTCATTTTTTCCACTTTACATTACTGCACTACATTACTGCCATACTTGCCTTATTCTGGAACTAGTCTGTCTGTTTTCGCCTCACATGCACTGTCAAAATGCTTTTAAATTGTACCTGCAGTTCTATTTAATTTTTTCGTTGCATAAATGAGTACCACTAAATGAGTACAGGCAAGGTAACAGGCAAAGATAGTTTAATGTCATATCTAGGAGGTGTTGAACTCCTAGTTGCTTCACGCTAAGGAAACCGTGGTTAAGCACCGGCCTGATGAGCCAGTAGAGGCTCGGGTGTAAAAGCCCAACAGATTTACCTTCTCTGTATTCAATTTTAATTCATGATGCATTGCTCACTGGAGTGCTTTTTTTTTTTTTTTTTTTTTTAATTTTTAAAGTGTTACCTCCACTAAGGTAAACAGGTTTTACACTCTGTGTGTGCTTGGATATTAGCAGGATTATGCAAAATATATTTTCATGAAATTTATTTGTACCAGCAGCAGGTCTTTGGAAACAGACTGCAATAGATCTGAATCAAATTCTAGATCCAGGAATATTTTAAATGATCCTTTAACATTGTGATAATGAATCAGGGTCAACTTTTACTTTATTTTGCATGGAGACAGCTTAACAATTCAAAAGAAAATATAGGTGGGGCAACGAAGCGAAAGAGTATATTTGTCGAATACCTGTCGCAGAGCCACAGCAACCCCAGCAATAGCGTGATTGTGGGGACCTCCTTGGAGAGAGGGGAAAACTGAGAAGTTGACCCTATCCTCGAGGTCATACATCACTTGAGCACCTTTCTTATCCACAGAGCGCACACCCTTACGGTAAAATATCAACCCGGCTCTGCGGAGGAAGGGAAAGAAATCCCATTACAAATGGACAAACAGAGCACTTCAGTCACTCAAGGTAATTAACTGAACTTCGCCATCAACTAAAACACAATTAAACTCTAATGTATTAAGGATACTGTTACTAATTAATTAGTTAGTTAATTACCAAAAGGGAAATCAATCTTATTTATCTAGCTTGTGTCTGAAGGATTACTCCATCATTACATAGGTCACTGTATGGTAGTGCTTGACACACATGCGCGCGCGCGCGCACACACACACAGAGTACCTGGCTCCTCTGAGGGATTTGTGTGTGGTTGTGGTGACGAGGTCAGCGTGCTCAAATGGAGAGGGGATGGCTTTAGCAGACACAAGGCCACTAATATGGGCCATGTCTGCCAGCAGGTATGCATTCAACTCTGTACACAGCTAAAACAAGAGACAGAAAACAATCTTTTTAAATAAAACACAATGCTCTCACATTCCAGATTACAAAAAAAAAAAAAAAAAATCCATTACAATCAGACAGAAAACAAAAAGAAGAGATGCAGAGCCAGATGACACCAGACAGAGACAGAATACATGAAGGGCTGAGAGCCACTGTGGCCTAATCCCAAAGAATTGTGGATGAGGACTAGGCGTGTTAGAACGATCCATCCTCATCACGGCATAAAATAAATGAAGTCAAGGCTGGTGCTTTTCTAGCACTCCAATTTTCTCAAGAAATGTTCTTTTTCAAAAGAAACAGATTTCTGTTGGTTAAACCACTCTGATTCTCACCCTTTGGTTTTTATGGTTCTTCATAACAACACCACATGGAGCACCTTTTAACCTGGATCAATCTGTTCTGTGCTCTACAAAACATGCAATTTTGGCTTTTTCATGTTGTTAAAGAGAAAATTAGAATTAAATTAAAGGCCATGTTATGAGAAAACACTCCATGAGTACTGATATAGTAAACAGGTAATATAATTGGCCTGGGGACAACATCAGTTTAAATGAGATGAAGATTTGAAGTGCAGAAATATTGCAAAGAATAAGAAAATCTTATGAAAACTCTTGTATTATTATTGTTATTAGTAATAATATTATGATTAATATTATTATTATTATGATTATTACTACTATCATTATTATTATTATTGAAATGCATGTTTTGGAAGGCTGTAATTTCTGGATTTTGGAATTTGGAAATGTAGTTGACTTCTTGATTTATTTTATCCCAATATATATTGTTCTTGAAATGCTTGCAGTCAAACATTGGGTTAAATTTCTAATTTTAGAGTTAAATGACCAAATCCAGTTCAAATGATTGGATATTAGATTGTCTCTAACTGTACAAAGGAAAAACCAGCCGTATAACTGATTTTGTGTAATGCATAACATAGGATTTTAGTTATATCCCAATGTAGAATAGGGAAAAAAAAAAACACTTTATTTGGGCGATATATATACTTTCCTCACAGCAACACTATGATGGTACTTAATGCATTTCAATTTTCAGTATGACAAAATGTTAAAGTTCATCTACAGTAACAGAAACACATACACCCCCCTCCCCTCCCCCGTCAACCAGTGAAATTTAATTACTGTGATATGCACCTTATTCTTATATGCTGCGTTGTAAATATGTACAACAACTTGCAAACTGAAGAACACTTTTACAGGACTATAACCAAGTAATTATTAGCATTTCAGCTTTTAGTAACACGAGTGTGTTGAGTTTGAGATGGGATTAGGATGTGTTCTGATTTTTAGTGAGAAATTCTGGGAATTGGAGTTCGCAGATGCAGTAATCGAATAAATTCTCCACCTAAGCTTTTACCATTAATGATTAAAAATGAAACCATTACTATCTACTGACTGAGAGCTTGGGCTTGTGAATTCAGCATTGTCCTAGTGCCACACAGTCATGGTCAAGAAAATAGAAAAATGTGGGCACATGAATACAAACAGACAAGCAAACAAGCAATGTGTTCATCTCAGTCGTCTTTGAATGAGGAAAGACAATGAATTGTGTTGCTCTAAATCCTCAACTTGAAGACTGGATCACAACAGTAGCATGAGAGTATGTGCATGATGCAGAATGATAAAGCAGGATAAGGGTGTGTGAGAGACAGATAGAAAAGTTAGACGTTTGTGTGTGTGTATCAGCGCGAGCACAGCAGAGAGCATCTGTGTGACAAATAACGTACGAGAAGTGTGTGTGTGTGTGGGGGGGGGCAGTAGTTCCAGAAATAACCATTTTTACAAAATGCGTGTGAAAGAGAGAGAGGGGGGGTGTGGAGGGCAGATGGTGGAGATTATAATGAATGAGACTGTAAAACGGTGAGGGAAAGGTGTGTGGCACCTTCTTGATGCGAGCATAGTCGATAAGGCGGGCATAGGCACTGGTGCCAGCGATGATCAGCCTGGGCCGAAACAGCCTCGCAGTCAGCTCCATCTGGTCATAGTCTATCAGACCTGTTTTAGGCTACAAGGGAAGGTTTAAAAAAAAAAAAAAAAAAAACAGAAAGAGAGAAATATTATTCCAATCTTATTCCAAGAAACATGACATTCATTTTGTTCTCTTCATCTTTTTACCTTAATGCAAGAAAAAAAAAATTAATACAGTTCAGGCCAAGCTTCAAACATGTACAGGGATTATAAAACGTGCCAACTCAAATCTTGGAGTGAAATCTTCATGAATATTTATGAGGATGGCAGACTAGATTAGGAGGATGGGGATGGTAGTGACTCCCTTCTTTGAAAGTTTTTTTTTTTTTTGTAAACTGCACTGAAAGAAAGATGAAACGGGGCAGCCTGTAACCCCAAGTAGCTTTTGCAACAAGAAAAAAACAAAACAAAACTCTGAACATCAACATGAGCATCAAGCCACTTCACTGTCCGGATACAGTATTTCTGGCCTCTCACCTTATGTGGACTCTCAAAGCACACTGTAATGAAACATACTTCTTACATGGAAAGCACAGAGGATTAAACGGTTCACCGGCGCACACACACAATACAATTACCCAATAAACCCATCGGATGACACAAGACAGGGTGCAAAGTGAAAATGACTACTGTACACAACTATAAACAACATGAAAGTCCAGCAAGAGGTTTGTTGGAATACAGCTAGAGCAAAACAAAAACGTGCGATGCATCTCAAATTCCACGAAGGTCCTCTCAGTGCTACACTGAACAATTGGCACATGTATAATACAACAGTGCACTGTTCACTACCATCGTCTGTATAACTGTTGAATAATTGACTAAAACTGTTCGCATACACTTCACAGAAACAAAAGTGCACTAAAATGAGATTGTAATGGTTTACTTGTACATTTTTAATCTGTGAGAACTCATTCAAAGTTTTAAAAGTGCTTTTCTACCTTGAAAAACATGAGCTCCATTGCATTACTTCCTGTGTGTATTTGACAGCTTTTTTTTTTAAGAACTTCTGGAATTTCATAATCAGTGATTTCAACAAAAGCATACACTACACAAAAACTGGACAGTCAGACTGGCCTGTAATAGAGGGATTATAAAACAATTAATTTTGGCACTTGGGAACCGTCCCATTAGAATGGCTGTATTTTCCCCCCAAGGGTTTCAGAGATTAATCAACAAACAAACAAAAAGTGTAAGTTTTGGCAACCCCCCCCCCCCCCAAAAAAATGAATTGGAGGAGGTGATGCATCATAAAATTGGCTCTTAAAGGGCTTTTTTGATTAATTGACCTCTGTGACCTTCAATGATAAGTTGACCCAGTTTCAACAGGCTGGTAAGGGAGAATTCGGCATAAATATAAAACAAATTTATAAAGAACTATTAAAGTGTAACAAGAAGTGTCTGCTGCAGCGGATGAATACAGCCTGTGACTTCACAGAGAATACAATAAACTCGGTATACACATTTATATTTCTTGTAAAGTCAATGAACAAACAAATCAAACATCAGGAATGTAGTAAACAGGTGGCGCGGTAACTGAAAAGCTCAGAACTTATTTTTCTAGCCCTCTGAAGCCACGCATATTTGAAGTTTTCATGAACGTCAGTCGCTTCTGAGCATCACATACCAGTGTAACATCACCACATTTAAAACTCTGATCTACTTGTGCAGGTCATAACATCTCCAGCATATCTCAAGCTGGAGTGTTCCCATCGCCCATTCTCTCTCCGGCACCTTCTCTCACCCGGTCCATCTCCTCGCTTTATCACTGACATGTTCATGCAGACCCTCAGAGCCCGTGTGTGTGTGTGTGTGTGTGTGTGTGTGTGTGTGTGTGTGTGTGTGTGTGTGTGTGTGTGTGTGTGTGAGGCCACGGCCCGCATGTCGATTTCCCATTATCCCTCCTGTAGAGAGGTTACAGCCCTCTCATCCATCAGACAGCACACTACAGAGACAGGACACACCCCTGCACATTGATCACCCAAAAAACTCGCCTGTATTGATGAGCTGCGCAGACACACATTGCCACTGATCAATCGATTTCACAAGAGCATCAACATCCACTTGTGAAAACTGACCAGCGGGTAAGATCCATGCACAACCAAAACCATTCACCAGCTTTAATTAAAGCGTGTGTACAACAACATTTTCTCACTCTAAATAAATGAACAGCAGCAATAAATCCTGTAATGGGAAAACACTGCTTAGCATTACAAGAATACTCCAATCCAATCACAGCCTCTGCTTTGTCCTAAGCCAGAGACTGAACAGTGGGGAAAAAAAATAAATAAATAAATAAAATCACTAAGTAATGATTTACAAACTAAGAATCAACAGTTGATCAGAACACATGAAGAGGTAAGGTGTATTAGTTATAAAAGATTGACTTACATTGAGCTTGTAGGGCATAGACTCAAAGTAGATGGAGGTAGCAGAGACTCGCTTCACATCAGACATGTAGCCATGTGTAAGGCTAGTGAGAAATAGAAGTGAATAAAAATGAATGTGTCAATCAAATCTGTCAACGAATCCCAAGAACTGAAATCCAAGTAAAATGATAGTGAAACAATAAAGATGGGGGGAAAAGTGTGTTTATTGTGTGTAAGGTACTCACTGTCCTCCGTCAGGCAGGTCTAAACCCATGATGCGGTCATGAGGGTTCAGCACAGCAGTGTAGGTGGCAAAGTTGGCTGGTGAGCCCGAGTATGGCTGAACATTAACTCCCCAGAGCGCTGGGTCCAGATCAAAAGCAGTGAGAGCACGTTTCTGACACAGTAGCTCGATCTGATCCACTATTTCTGCACCACCATAATACCTACATGTGCACACACACACACACACTCCTAGTATCGAACACGACAGCTTGGCATTTATAATGTGACATCTTTTACATAAATGACAACAAATCATGTCTGATGAGGTCAAACTGACACTGATGAAAAACGTATGTAAAGTCAGTCGGCCCTTTACTTACGAAAACCTCTGAATATGAAAAATCCATGTTACGAAAAACATTTTCTTAAATTTTCACCCTCTGTATATTAAACAACCTCTTCTTACAAAAAGCGCCAAACACGCCATTCAAAAATTCAAACAATGCGCGAGTTGCTCTCTCATTGGCTGTCTCCCAACATCCCGCCCCGCTGGCCTCCCATTGGCCAGGAGGGAGCTGAACTGTACCCATACTTTCTGTTTGTCACATGTGTGAAGGAGAGTTGAACAGGACTGTTGGCTCGTGAGTTTTTTTGAGACTGATCATTGCAGCGTTATATTTCGTTATCCATCATGGACCCCAAGAAAGTGATTGCCGGTGACACCAAAAAAGAAGAAGCAGGCTCCGTTATCAATCGAAGTGAAACAGGAGATAATAAATAAACACAAAAGTGGGATGCAGTTGAGCGAAATTGCAAAGGAGTATGGCCAAAACCCCTCTACAATCGGGACAATATTGAAACAGAAGGAGACCTTAACAGCAGAGATACAGAGACGGAGGCGATTATTTCGGAACGATACTGAAGCGGAAGGAGGCATTAAAAGTGGAGATACAGTGACGGAGGCGATTATTTTGGAAAAAGCAACAGCCATATTTAAGGACCTCATGAAGGCAGGTGGGGGTGAGGGTTCTTCAGACCAGCAACCCCCAGACTTTAATGCGTCGCATGGGCGGTTTGAGAGAATAAAAAAAATATATAAATAAATAAATAATTTTTTTTTACTTTTAACACATTTCATAAAAAATTGGTGTACTTTTATAATTTTTAAAGGGTTTATGGGGTAGTTTTGGGAGCCTTCAAACGAATCACACTTTTTACATGTAAAATGTACCTCTACTTATGAAAACTCCAGGAGACAAAAAAGGCACTGAAACGGATTAATTTCGTAAGTAGAGGGCCGACTGTACTAAAATACCAACACCACCCTCAATACCGCCTAAATAAAGCTTAGTGGTGCGGAAGTGATCCTAAAAATCTCTGAAAAGAAAAAGCATTACACTGTGGTTAACACTCACTCACCAAAGCGCTTAAGCTTCTATTAGGGTCGTGGGGAGGTCAAAAAGGACCTAAGTGCAAGTCCCGAGCATAAGCATTTCTATGTCGAGTTTTCATGTTTGCATGGGTTTCCTCTCACAGTCCAAAAGACATGGACATCAGCCTAATTGACTCTTCCAAAATGCCCCCAAGTGAGAATGCTTAGGCTATTGGTCCTGCAATGGTCTGGTGAGCTGTCAAGGGTACACCCAACCCTCATGCAATGTTGGCAAAGATAGGCTCTAGCCTCCCTAGGACCCTAATAGTATTAAGTGGGTTGGCAAATGAGTGAGTGAAAGATTGATTAAGACACGCAACACTGTTCCAACCAATCAGCAACAGGTGTCTGTCCTGTATAGCACAAAAGGCCGGAGGGGAGATGGCAGTGTCATTGCTCCTGTTGCTGCCTTAGCAAAGGATCATTGTTAATTTGGGGGTGGAGCTACTGAATGACCATTTCTTCGATTGTTACATTCAGTATCAAAAACTTTTCACCTTCACTCACAGCTAGATAAGTACTTTGCTGTTAGCAAAGGACAAAACATGAAGACATTGGAAACACCCCCCCCCCCAATCTTGAATGCATGGAAATCGAAAACGACAGATAAATTAAGACAAGTGAAATGCAGCAGCATCAGTTTATCTTTCATCACTGAACACTCGCCCTTCAATAGTCCAACTCCACACTGTTTCTTTTTGTGTCAGGCCTGTATTAGCACTCCAAGTGATATCCTTTTAAACACACCAACATAATGCACAAATTCATGTGGAAACTGTAACCCACTGTAACAGGGAAGTTGGTATGACATGCTTACCACAAAAACATGTGAAATAATACGACCTTATTAAGAAATACGTCACCGTTGTGTATCGGGTCATAATGCCTGCTAGATGTCCTAGATATATTAATATATAGCCCTGCAATGGCCTGGCAAGTTGTCCACAATGTACCCCGCCTTCAACCAGAGTAGGTTGAACTTCAGCCTCTGTGAAACTCTAATTAGGATTAAGCGGCTGAGAACATTGACAAACCAATGAATGAATATTTATATATTTAATACATCATTCCATTTGTAATAAGTTGGGGACAAAAAGATACACATACACACCTCTTCCCTGGATAGCCTTCTGAATATTTATTATTGAGGCAGGAACCCTGGGCCTCGAGTGCTGCTCGGCTGCAGAAATTCTGTAATGGAAACACACACACACACACACACACGATGTTGGTTATAAACCCGAGCCTATCAGCGCACTCAGCTTTCTGACAAGCCTTTTCTCATTCTAGTGTGTTATTCTTTATTTAATCCTGTTCCCACACCCATGGTTAAAGTTTTGAACACAGATGGTCAGACTCCACAGACCAGACCAAATCCCTTAAAATGCATGCCGCAATCACAGTGTGAAAGCAAATACACAAATTGAGAACGCATTTGTGAACTTTGGCACCTTTGCACACACTTGGGACTCTTTGAGAAAGAGTTTATGAGGGGGAAGGACAAAGCATTAAATATAGGGGATGCATCATGGAGGTAGACGTACGGCAATCTCCCAACTGGAGAGAAAAGGTGAAAGGCATTAGGTTTCTCTTCTGCTGTTCTGATCCTGCTATCTAAGCGACTGCATATACTCTGATGAGCGGGAGTGAGACACACCAAGACAACAAAGTAGAGATGAGAGGCAAAAGCGTTCAGGCTGAGGCAGAACCGAAGCAGCTGTCAGCACCATGATTCTGAACACTTAACGTGCCTTCAGTTAAGCAGCCTGGTGCCAATCCAAATCAGCATCGTGGAAAACTTTCAGAGAAACAAACAATTAAATTCTCTGAATTTCACTGACGTCAAAGCACAACTGCCATAAACAGTCCAAGTCTTTTCTGACAGATACAACTAATCAAAAGTTCTGTGTGGTCCTCAATATCTGACTGCCAGATGTTAACAGTATTAGAACACCAAAATTATGATCTACAATTCAATATACTTGGCCCACAAACAAAATAAAAAAAATCTCCTGTGATGGAGGGAGAACTATTAAAACAAACAAGTAATTAAACTGGTTTTCACATCAAAATGTAATGCTTGGCATTTTCCCAGGAACCTGAAACAGAAATGATGAGCTCCATGCAATCCCTTTCTTCCGCTTAACCGAGGTTGGGCCATGGAAGCAACCCATTCAACAGGGAAACCCAAGCAGCCCGCTCCAGCACCCCCTGGGAGATCCCAAGCTGTGCTGAGGCCAGACAAGACAGATAATCTTTTCAGCAGGTTCTGCAGCTACCTTTGGAAATGACCAAAACCCAGGAAGCATTCTCATCAGATGCCTGAATCGCCTCACCTGATATTTTTTTCGGTGCAGAAGTATAACCGGCCTACCTTGAGTTCCCCACCTTCTCTCAAAATCATTTTGGCTGCTTGTATCCATAATCTGATTCTTTCTGTCACTACCCCAAATGTTATTATCATGGGTGAGGTTTGGAACATAGATGGATTTGTAAATTGAAAGCTTTGTTTTTAGGCTCAGCTCCCTTTTCACCATAACGGGCCGGCGCCCCCATTGCTGCTGATGCAGCGCCAATTCATCTGTCCCCAATAAGCTCCACTGCCTTTAAAACTTTTCCCGGTGCTGTGACTGTCATGCTGTCACAATATTCTCAATCATTACACTTTTAAGATCAGAATATTACCATTTATACTGTGAACTAACTGAATATCTTCAGCATTGGGATAAATTTCCTGTCGTCTTTTTACCTGAATGAACATATCATTGGAGAGTAATAATGTAGCATGATCCACAGAAGTAGATAAATTAAATATTAGGGCTGTAATATTAGAATTTTACTGTGGATAGTAGTCAGAGAAGGATGGAAAGTCACTGGATTGTGTGTGTGTTGGGGGGGGTTTGGAATTTATAAATGACAAACTACAAACTGCATCTGCAAGCGCTCTCTGTATACAGAGTCTGCGTATGCCATCTTTTTTCTCTGAACATCATTTTCATGACATTCCATGACAAACATTTTTATCATGAAAATGATTGAAGAGATCAAGATATCATTTTTAGGTCATAGTGGAATCTGTGTAAGTGCACTAGATTTCCATCAGATCCAAAGTCCTATGTGGTAAACCCTGTGTGTGTTTGAAGGTAATGACCTGACGAACATGACAAGTCACTTTGCTTTTCACCAGCTATAAAAGGAATTTAAGTGTTCAAAATGTTCTTTATATTCACCTTCCCTGACAGGCTTAAAAACACACTCCAGTGACTTTTTCCTTTTCCATGCCCACCTTCACAAATCTCCTGCGTCACCATCACCACTGATGAAGGATGGTCACCCACAGTAAGTCACATCACGACACCATTCTGTTAGTAGTTGTTACATGGATGTGTGTTGTGGCCTTTTTTTTTTTTTTTGCACAATCACAGTCCCCACGATACAATTTAATGTGAGCGTGGCCGATGTACGACAAGCCGCCACTCTCGTGTCTATTTTTGCTAGAAGTGTTCAAATGGGAGATGGTGGAGCGCTGAAAAGAAGCAGTTAAAATCTCAGTGAAGTGTTATAACTTCAATACAGGCTGATGAGGAGCAATAAAGGAAATTCTGAAAAACATTTATTAGTAATAACAAGAAGGCAACCAAGTGAAGCTCTGTGCTCAAATGAATGAACAAGGTAGGTTTGGTGGGAACCGAAGAAAGAACTGACCTGCAGTAATTAGAAACATTACAAATTGTAAATGTTTGGTTGGGGTGAACTGACGTCAATGTGTTTGTGTTGTCTTTTTTTTCACATTAAAAGTCTGTTGGGCTTTATACACCTGAGCCTAGTGGTCTTTAAATGTAGCAATGAATAACTTACTAGGTTATGCGGACTTTCAGGAGCTGAGACAGATATTTGAGTTGACTAATCACACCTCAGGACCACCAAACCCACGATTTGGGGAAAACTAACAACAAACCCATTTCTCATGGGTGGGACGTCTCTGTGTGAAATCGGGTAAGAGTGCAAATAAGACACCTGAATTCTATGGATTTGCATCCTGCGATCCAGTTCTTGATGGTTTGTTGCACCTAGTTTGACTTTCAAATATTTTCCTTCTCTTTATACCCGAGTGAAATAGCTCACACAGACAGGCCTTATTCTGGGTTCTGTAAGGTTCTGTTATTGTTCAGCTCAGATGATGGAACGAGGAACGAACGAACACACACACACACACACACACACACACACACACACACACTCCTCGCTACTTCGCGCTTCAATTCATGTGGCTTCAGTGCAATGCAGTTTTTTTTTTGTATAAAATATTCATCAAATTAAAAAAATTAAGGAAATTAAAGTTAAGGAAAATGCTGCAAATACAAGGCCAATTATGAGAACAAAAGCCCAACAAACAAACCAAAAAAACAACCCAAAACCTCCCATCAAAACTAGTTGCATTGCTGTGAGGTGCACGCATCCGAGTGTGTGCGTGCGCGTGTATTTATATTTTATTTACATCTTATTCAGTATTTCTTAATGTTTCATTGTCATTATAAGCATTTGTACCATTGAAGATGTATTTATTGATACATATATATATATATGCACGTATACGTCAGTCAGGGTGGTTGGGTGTGATCCAACTTCACGAAATTTGGTGGTTGCGTGGGGATTTCGATCCCAATTAACAGCGGAAAGTGAGGGATCTCTGTGTGTGCGCGCGCACACACACACACACACACACACACACACACACACACACACACACACACACAATATATATGATATATATATGAGAAAGTTGAAAGACACCAGACCCAACACTGTGGATGAGCTTATGGCCGCCATCGACGCATCCTGGGCCTCACACGCAACACCTCAGCAGAGCCACAGGCTGATTGGCTCCATGCCACGCCGTATTGAAGCAGTCATTTCTGTAAAAGGATTCCCGACCAAGTACTGAGTGCATAACTGAACATAATTATTTGAAGGTTGACTTTTTTTATATTAAAAAACACTTTTTTATTGGTTGGATGAAATATGCTAATTTTTTGGGACAGGGATTTTCGGTTTTTCTATACTTTTTTGCCAAAATTATCAATATTAAAACAATACAAGGCTTGAACTATTTCAGTTGTGTGTAATGAATCTAAAATATATGAAAGTCTAATGTTTATCAGTACATTACAGAAAGTAATGAATTTTATCACAATATGCTAATTTTTTGAGAAGGACCTGTATGTGTGCATGTATGTGTGCATGCATATATATGTATATATATATACACACACACACACACACACACACACACACACAACCTGCCCTTGATAAAACACAGTGGACCAACACCAGCAGCTGACATGGCATCCCAGACCATCACTGACTGTGGGTACTTCACACTTGGACTTCAGGCATTATGGCATTTCCTTCTCCCCAGTCTTCCTCTAGAGACTCTGGCACCTTGATTTCCGAATGACATGCAAAATTTGCTTTCATCCGAAAAAAGTACTTTGGACCACTGAGCAACAGTCCAGTGCTGCTTCTCTGTAGCCCAGGTCAGACGCTTCTGCCGCTGTTTCTGGTTCAAAAGTAGCTTGACCTGGGGAATGCGGCACCTGTAGCCCAGTCCACTGCTTCCACAGGTCCCCCGAGGTCTGGAACCGGCCCTTCTCCACAATCTTCCTCATGGTCCGGTCACCTCTTCGGGTTGTGCAGCGTTCCTGACACACTTTTTCCTTCCCACAGACGTCCCACTGAGGTGCCTTGATACAGCACTCTGGGAACAGCCTATTCGCTCAGAGATTTCTTTCTGTGTCTTAGTCTCTTGCTTGAGGGTGTCAATGATGGCCTTCTGGACAGCAGTCAGGTCGGCAGTCTTACCCATGATTGCTGTTTTGAGTAATGAAGCAGGCTGGGAGTTTTTAAAAGCCTCAGGAATCTTTTGCAGGTGTTTACAGTTAATTGGTTGATTCAGATGATTAGGTTAATAGCTCGTTTAGACTACCTTTTCATGATATGCTAATTTTTTGAGATAGGAATTTTGGGTTTTCATGAGCTGTATGCCAAAATCATCAGTATTAAAACAATAAAAGACCTGAAATATTTCAGTTGGTGTGCAACGAATCTAAAATATATGAAAGTTTAATTTTTATCAGTACATTACAGAAAATAATCCACTTTATCACAATATGCTAATTTTTTGAGAAGGACTAGTGTATATATATATATATATATATATATATATATATATATATATACACACACACACATACACACCAAGTAACTATATGCCTATAGTTGCATGATCTGTTGTGTTAATCTTTACATAATCAAAACAGCTTCATGTCATTTTTATTACATTTTTCATGACATTCTTTGGAGTTCCTCTAAGTACCACTCAGCTGCTTTCTGGCAGTGAGGCAACAGTGACATTATCCTTCATCAAAAAGTAGTTTCCATCATGCTGCTGTGCCACAACTCCCACCTTTATACAATGACCTTAGCTGGTGAGACACTGGTTTAATGCCAGCTCCTGCAAAGATGAATTACTGTCAACGTTTCTCAAGATGTTTTTGGGTTCCCAGCACCAGGTAAATGACCTTGTACCAGTTCTCCGTCCGACAGTCACTAACGAGTGTACCTGGAACATTCACACATTTCTTTTCATTGTAGTCATTTGCTGCAGCGTAAAATGTCACACAAGCTCCATGTTGAAAAACCTCATTTGTGGTGCAAATAAATCTGTTAGTCTCATTACTGCTGTGCATTTACATACTTACAGCAGAAAACACTGTGTGAATGTGATGAATTGTTTTATGTGCCACTTTACCCCCCCCCTCCCAAAAAAAAAAAAAAAAAAAAAAAAAAACATCGCAAACTTGAGAGCCTTTCACTTAATTGAACAAAAAGCAAAATAAAATGTATGTTAATTATCCAATTTAAGAGTAAGTAGCAGCAGCACGGTGGCCTAGTGGTTAGCACATAGAATCACAGTAAAAAGGTCCTGGGTTCGATTTCCAGATTGGGCTTTTCTGTGTGGAGTCTGCATGTGCTCCCCGTGCTTGTCTGGATTCTCTCCTGGTACTCCGGTTTCCTCCCACAGTCCAAAAACATGTACAGTAGGTTAATTGGCTGTTCCAAATCAGCCCCTTGGTGCGAGTGTGAATGGTTGTGTGAGTGTTGGCCCTGCAATAGCCTGGCAATCTGTCCAGGGTGTACCCTGTCCTCGCCCAGAGTCGGCTGGGATGGGCACCAGCCTCACTGTGCCCTTAATTAAGATTATGCGCTTCAGGGAATGGATGAATGAAGATTAAGTAGCATCCTAAGATTATTTTTTGTTTGTTTTTTGTTACCTCTGAAGCAATGAGTTCCAGCCCACGACACTGACGATCCTTCTCTTTCCGCAGCAGGTCCCACATCTCAGGATCATCCTGTGCAAGGCTGTCTTGTCCAGTCCAAGGCTGATCATGATCAGATGCCCGAGCTGCTGCAGAGTGTTGGCCTCTTAGACTCACGCTCAGACGGTGGCACAGAGGCTGGGGGTTTTAAAAAAAGTGGGAGAGAATATTAAAAAAAAGTAAAGAAAATCCACAACTGAATTGGGGGTGGGTGGGGGCGCCAACATCTAACAAATGCTCTACTGTATTAAATATTTATACTGCAGGATACATCCATCAGCCAAATTATTAAAACCATTTAATATTAAAACTGACGGGCGAAGTGAATACCACTGATTAGTATATGCTACACAGGAAAGGAATTTTCTGATTGGTTCCCTATCAGAGGTATTCTAGACATTATCCTGAGTGGATAATGCTTGCCCCTGTCCACTGAAAGCACTTACAATGGAAACTTGAGCATCAAAACAGGACCACAGACCAATAGAAGGTGGTCCCATTGTTCCTTTATATATATATATATGTTTTTACATCCTATAGACTACTGGGTATCACACTCATAAGGAAGAGATGGCCACAGGATAAACCACAAAAAAAGGCAAGTCACCCGAAGCGGTATGATGTTCTGGGAAATCCTGGGTACAAGAACTCACACGAGTGTTACTTTCAAACAGATCATCTACCCAAACACACCCCTTTCTGGGAGCAGTGTTCCCTAACAGCACCATATCTTAATGCAAATACTGTTCGTAAATGGCTCAAGGAGAAATTGGCCTCCACGTCCAAATAGTGGAGAACCTACCTTTCAAAACACAGGAATTAAAAGGATGTGCTGTGCTGTGGACTGTTTGATGCCATAGTACACCCTCAGAGGTCTTGTGGAGGCCATGCTTTAAACGGTTAGATCCGTTTTGGGAATACACGTACGACAGACACAATAACAGTCAGGTGGTTTCAATGTTATGGTTGACCAGCATGCACTTTTTTGGAGTTGCACAGTACATTGAGTTAAGAATGTAAAATTATAATTACAGTATTAAAATGATTAACATTCAAAGCATTGGGAATCTGAGATAAAATGTGGAACCACTGCAGGGTCTTGTAACTAATCACTTTCATCTCATAGCCAACTGTGGGCAATCCTACTTTTAGCAGCACAGCTCACACTTAAGAGTGTGGAGGAGATCACAGCTGAGTATCATTGAGCCGAGAGCATTATGATAAACAGAACACAAGCTTTAGGGTCGAGGCAGAATAATGTAAATTAAAGATTTCATGCTGCCTTTGGTGGATCACAGTCAACTAGCCCGTCTGAACAGAAATAACTGACACTGTTGCGGCACTTCAGCCTATGATGGCTGCTGGTATAATCAGGTGTGAGAAGGCAGGTGATGTTTCCAGATCATCTTTAATTGCTTTTTCAGACACCAACCTACAGTGATATTGCCTTTATTTGCAGTGATGTGGCATTTGAATGCGAAAGCAGGGCAGCACCGATTATAAACGGCGATTTTTAGAAACCGCTCAGGTGTTATGCACTGATCAGTGTACTGCTGACAGTCCTTACATTCATGCAAACATGATTAGACTTTAAAACGCATTACACCTCCAGATAAAAGATGCAGTGGTGGCTCAGTATTGGAGGCTCTGGGTTGCTAATCCAAAGCTCACCATGTTCAAGCCACAGCACCACCAAAGTTCCACTGTTGGGCCTTTCAGCAAGGCCCTTAACCCTCAACTGCTAGGTTGTATTAATATAACCATAACAATAAAAATAAAGAAAGACACTCTAGATAATGTCTGAAAAATGCTATGAATGTACCAATCAAAAACTAAAATAAAGTCGCAGGGTAGTGTTCTGAGCAAGAGCCAAAGTAAGCTGAATACGGGGCACCTGGACGAAAATGCAATGTGTGACATGTGCATCTGTGCGCGCGCACCTGTATGTATGTGTGATTATATTTTAGTTACACTTATGCATTTTTTTAAATGTTTGTTATATGCATGTATAGCATTGAATATGTATTTATTGATATTATATACACAAACATGCACGGATACATCAGTCGGGGGCGGAAATCGGTCTGGAGGGGAGGGGGGGTGTGTCCTCGGGCCTCATTAACCACTGAAAGTGAGGGATCCCTGTATTGCCAAAAATACATCTCTCAAAGCATAATCTTCAGCCTGTCCAAGACACAAAAGCTTTGTGACATGGTTCCATGATCTACAACTTAAAAGGCCAGACTCCGTTCCTCATCGACCCATTTAATGCGGACATGGACTGTTTGAAAGCACTGGTACTCAAGAGATGAGGCTGTGGCTGAGTTGGAGATGATTGAGAGGAGGACCAGCTGAAACCTGCTTCAAGTGAAGGGACAGTTCTGGAAATTAAGTTCTGGAAAAAAGTGTGCCTGTAGAAAAATGCACTAATGTCAAATGGGCTACGCTTAAGATACCGTCAGTATTTGGGTCAACACAAGTCTGCGAGTCTGTTTTTTCTTCCCTGAAACATGTGAAATCAAAGCATCGATCTGTTCTGACTGACACCCATGAGAAAGAATTGCTTCGAGTGGCAACAACAGAATACAAGCCAGATTTGGAGAGGATTGTTCACGGCAAGGAATGCCAGAAGTCAGACTGTGCAGCATGCAAGGTAAAAGAAAAACACTATTGTAATCCGTTATATTTTTTGTTTGTGCACTTGGATGAACTGACAGTTTGCGTGTGTGAGACAGTGCATAAAATGTTTATTGTTGAAAATGACTGACCTGTGGTGTTCGTCCTGTAGTTTGTCATTTACAATAAATAAGGCTGAGCAGAGATGCGTGTGTGTGAGAAAGGGACAGGTGATGTTCAAGTGTGCTTGTGTGTGTGTATGATGTGGCCTTTTGCGTGAACACCGCTTTAAAAATGTAAAAAAGTGGCTTTTGATCTCTGACCGGTTGGACACCCCTGCTCTAAGCTGAAAAATTAGCAACTCACGCCAGTATTAAAATGTTAGAAATGTGTGTAGAAGGGATAAACAGAGCATACAATGGTGACAAAAATTTCAGTATACGTATAATTTGAATCAATCAAGTTTTCACACAAATCCGACAAGTACATAGATAATCCAAGTAAACAAATGAGAAAATATAAATCGTGATCCGTATCCGAGAGTGCTTTCAGGACAGTGGTAGCTTAGTGGTTAATGCGACGAGTTACTGATCAAAGGTCAACAGTTCAATCTCCACCATCACCACTGTTAGGCCCTTGAGCAAGGCCCTTAACCCTCAATTACAGCTGTATTAAAAAAAATGACAGTTGTTATGGATAAAAGCATCTGCCAAATGCTGTTAATGTAAAAAAATAAATTAATTAAAAAAAAAATGTAAAAGGCTTTCAGAACCATTGATTCTAAAGTCCACATACCTTTGACACTCATGGCACACATGGAACATAAAATATTGGATAATTTCCCCTTAATTAATACATTTCCATTTGTCCCGTTTATATAGTTACGTTCATTTATCTACTTTTAGGACTGTGAACACCTGATGTTTTAATTGATTTTTTTTACTTTTTATTTAAAGGGTTCACAAACATTCAAACACCGCTGTAGCTTGATAAATACTTCAGTTTGAATGAACTTCACAACTGCTTCAATCTTCCAGCTATTTTACAAAGCTTTACTGATCAAGAGGTAGCACAGTGGCAAGCACGTCTGCTCCACAGCAAGAAGGTGCTGGGTTCAAGTCCCAGGCTCAGCCATTCCTGTGTGGAGTTTGCATGCTCTCCCTGTGTTTATCAGTTTCCTCTCACAGTGCATTAGCCAGGAGCTGTTAGAAATTGACCCCAAGTGCAAGTGGGAGTAAATATTTATGTGTTGCACTGTGATGGTCTGGTGAGCTGTTCAGGGTGTACCCTGGCTTCACCAAGTGTCGGCTAAGGTCGACACTGGTTTACCCGCAACCCGAGTAGAATCAAACAGTTCAGAAAAAGAGTGAGTGTGCTGATCAAAACGACTCAGAGAAGTGTCTGGTTTAAATAAATAAAATATTTTTCACTGACCTCGCATCTAAATGTCCTGCTATCACACAGCAGTGAGAGGCTTATTTTAACCTTTTAACAATGAGCGCTGCTTCTGCCGTGAGAATTATTATCCATATATGAACAACACCATTGGCTTCTCCAGTGTGCCTACAGTAAGTAAAAGGTATCAGAAAAATGAGCAAATTATATGAAAAGTCATTTGTTTGATAAGCTTATTACAATACAACGTGCACATCCTGATTATGTTCTGACAGCAGAGCCATGTTGCTGATTTCCATTTCTTTCAGTGTTGGGGGGAAAAAGTGAACTACTCACCATGACTACATGAACGCCATTAAATTAGAATAGATGAAATGGGGTGTGTGTGTGTGTGTGTGTGTGTGTGTGTTTGTGTTCTAACTGGATGCAGTTTCGCTCAGGTATCAGCATGCAGAGTAAACAGACAGAGCATTGCTTAGCTTACCGAGCTAAAACAAGCATATGGCTCGATTTCATTAGCGCTGACGTCGCTTGTAGCAAATACAGTTTCAAACAACTCAAACAAATCAGAAGAGAAGGGGAAAAAAAAAAAAAACCCTCTTAAAAGTGAAACATGTTTGAAATCATTATTTGAGAGAAAGATGTATAGAGTATGAGTGCTTACTTATTAGTGATCCTTATACCATAATTGTTGTGTATTGTAATACAATCAAGCAAAAAACAGCTTATTTTAAATAAATGGCCAATCTGAAAAATTATTTTATCCGTTGGATGGCTAGCGGGTGCTGAACCAATGCGGAACAGCCATTTTTTTCCCCACAGGAAGTGATGTGAACTATAACACAAGTAAAAACAAGCAGAGAGCGACATTTTTGGTGGAAAAAACTCCTGCCATATTAAACGCTCCAACTTTTAACTGGTTCCTTCTGTCAAAGTGCTGCTCCCACCCGTTGTCATCCTTTACCTTTTTATGATGGAATTCCATAGGAACTGCGTCCGGTTGTAGGCGTAAAAGCATGGGCTTCCTGCGAAGTTGTTCTGTCTGGAGGTCACACTGATAGCAAGAACGGTTGAAGTGGTCTTCACAGACTAATGAATTGTGTCTGAAAGGAAACGTTTTCAGAGTACGGGCAGTGCTGATGTGTTCTGTTGTCTGCAATTTCTGCACTTGTTGTGTATGCAGCCGTATACAGTTTGCACTCCGCCATGTGATTCACTGCAGGTACATGTTAAGTCATGGTCTCAGCATAAGAGTATCAAGTTGCTAAAAACTTTGGGTCCAGCATGTCCATTTGTGTTTGTATGGTACGCCAGTCAGCAATCACACCTGACTTCACCATGTGTCCTTTGTGATCAGATATGTAGAAACGTCCACACCTGGCATTATGAATGTATACATGTTGCCCTATCCCTCAGTGGGCCGATGGCCTCCTCTTCCAGGCATTCCCATGAGCCTGCACCACACCATCTTCCAATGTGAAGACGTTGATCCATTCCACTCGTCGCCGGAATCACTTTCCTCTCCCGTCAGTTTCTGCTTTAATGGATGTCAGCACCAGGCTCTCCCCTTTTCTATTCCCAGTGGTCACACTTCCTGATATTTAGATTTTGGACTTCACACAACATGATTTGATCTTCCCCTCACTCCAACTTCTTCATGCACCCACTCATTCATTCTTCTCTGTCCACTTTACTCTCAACACTCTTCACCACAGCCACATCTCAAAGGCATTGATCATGTTCTCCCTCCAGTTTTCTGATGGTCCTCATTTCACATGCATACACAGCAGCGGTCCACATGAGAACTTTGGTCGGCATGACCTAGAGAATTGTTGTTAGATCTGCAGACTTCCACACATCTGCCATATTGCTGTCGACAGTCTTTGCCTGGCTAATTCTACACTTGATGTCAATGCTGCCGTCGCCATCTTCGGTGACATTGGAGCGTAAACTTCTCTTGTTCAGTCATCGCTCCTCCAAGCTCCACACTTCCCTGCAGGTTTCTATCAGGGCTTCCCATTGACATGGGCACCATTGTTGTGTCATCAGCATACCAGATGTTCAATGTGGCTCTCCCACCATTACTTTGTGTGGTCTCTCCAAGTTTCTCTTGTACTGCTCTCATAACGCTTTCTCCTATGGCACTGAAGCGCAGGGGAGACACCAAATCATCCTTGACGCACTCCTCCGACGAGGAGAACTCTTCTGTGTGCTGGTTGTGTACCCTCACTTCTCAGCTGGTCTGATTGTATAAACCTTTCAATAGTCATGTCAGGTGGATTGGCACCCTGAGTCTGTGAGTATCTAAACACAGTGTATCATGATCCATCGAGTCGAAAGCTTTGGAGTAGTGAATTAAGTGGAAACCAATTTTGTTTTCTTCTTGTTTCTCACCACTTTCTGGATGATGTTTCACATCACAAGGATGGCATCAGTGGTTCCCTCGTTAAGTACGAACCCAAATTGCTCCTCAGCAATCTCTGGTGTCAGGAAGTATTGTAGCTGCTGTTGGAGGATTTCCAGAACCTTCTAAGCATGGCTGATCAGATTCACTGTTCTTATTTTGTGCAATCTTGAGTTCCTCACACTTTGATGTCTCGTTTTGCATTGTTTGTTTTTTGGGTTGAGGAGGGCCGTCGTGGACATTATTACTGCTACTGTATGTATTTCAAGGCTGAAAATGCCCCGCAATTCATCTCTCAAGGACTTGTACAGACCGTTTAAAAGATGAGATGACTAAAACACAGCTGCTTTTGGCTCTGCTCTTGTATCCATTATCCTAGCATCAGAGAGCTTGACCATTTAGACCGATTTCTAAACACTCATTCTGACATTTCTCAGCAACTATGCAGTTGACCAGTTGGTCCTTTGTAGTTTTTTGAGAAGCACTAAAAACATGTGAATTAAGCCCATGAAATAAGCAGCTCTTCAGTGGGGATTTCATTATGTTTGCGTTTTTAAGGACAGATGCAGCCAGACACGTTATAGTTAGGTGTCTTCCTAGCACTCAAACAACTACTCGATTTATAGCAATGCAATTGGGCACATGTCATGAAAACACACTCATTTCTGTGGTAAATATCAGAATCAGAAAAAAAATTGATTCTGGAATGAATTTATGTAGAAATCACTGCACATGTCAATCAATTACTACATGCATTCTCCAACTTTAAAGAGTCACACACACTGGATATTTTGATATCTTATTCTGTGAGGTTTACAAGCAAACATGGAGTAATAATTCTAGATGTGGGAATCTGAAGCCATAAAAATGAATGAATGAAAAGATGAATTTGAAAAAGGGATGGAATCTCAGAAGTGCTAGCAATAATTACATTACTCCATCTCCACATGTACAGTCAGCCTGAAGACTTTTTAAATAATCCTCCCAGTATTATCCCTCTCCCTCAAACTGTTTTCCCTCTCTCCATTACATTGACTCAGTTGCATTCTTCCCTCTTTGTGGACCTTTACACATATTCAAAAATATTTCAAAACTGTGCGTAACTTTAAAAAAAAATTCCTCAACAATTTCAGTGATGACGTTCAAAATCTTGTCCTTCCGGGTGAAAATTCCAAAGCAACGTTATAGCTTAATAAACACCCTGAAAAAGAACACCATAACTAACAGTAATAAAGATAATGGACTACCGACCCATCCCCTTCTCCCTCATTTACCAATGCGCCGCACTGCACGGGAGGCCAGGAACGTGATGAACTGCTTCATTTAAAAAACGTTATTAAAAACCAATTAGCTCAATGATGTGGGAGCATTAGGAGACGATGTATGAGACTGGCTTTGCTTAATGGGTGGACGACTACTGGTCACTTCATCAGGAGCCATCTTATGGGGTAAAGTGGGTGCCTAGGGTGCCTCAGTGATGTAATGGGTAAATACAGTAAATAAGTAAGTAAATCTTGTGAGTGAAACTAACACTAATGAGCAGCATAACAGTCCTTAAGGAACTGGATACAATGACTATTTCAGAACGCGAGGAGGGACAAATCAGGTATTTTTCAAAGTCCAGCAAATAATTACAGGTAAAAGCCATCAAAGGAATGCAAACTTAAAGGGTACCTGTGGGGAATGTGTATTACTTGCTCTTTAAAACTATCACGTATAACAGACAGCAGTCCAAGATACCACATTATCAGCCAGTGCTGAGGTGTGTCACCAGGAAAATGGCATACGACTGGACAAAACAACAGACCTGTTTACTTGTGCTTGGACAACCCAGCCCAACAAGTTCACATCATTTCAGGGAGAAGAAAAAAAAATACTCCACGGAACAGAAAATTGCCCATAGTTCTTTTTATGGTAATTTATGATGAAATTTGTATCGCTTAAACATATATCAGAATACACATGGCTTATGCTGTAAGGATCATCAATACCGATACTCTTTCAATTGGCTTGAAAAGCCTAGCTGTATAATAACTACATACACACATTACCGGCAGAGATAAGTAGAGCTGCAGTATATATAAATAAATTGTTGTGAAATTGCAACATGACCAGTCATAATATCAGATGACTGAAAATCATAGCGATTTTGCAGAAACGTCACCTTTCCTTAGAAAATGGAGAGTAATATTTTATAGGTCATATCGCCAAACCCTAGATTCAGGCTTTATCACAATCCTCCTTAAACTGGCAGCATTATTAATTAATAATTAATTAATTATTAATTATATTAATTAATAATATTATTAATTAATGTTAATTAATAATTAACATTTTAATATGTTAAAAATACATATTATTAATTTATTATTAATCCCTTTTTCGTGTTAAATTGATATTCATGGACATTCATTCATTCATGCATTTTCAAAAACACTTAATCCTAATTAGGGTTGCGGGAAGGCCAGTATCTCTGCTGATACCGGGCAAAGGCGGGGTACAATCTGATCAGCTAGTCAGATCACTGCAGGACAACACACATGCAATCATTCCCACTCATACTCGCACCTAGGGGCAGTTTGGAACAGCTGTTTAACCTACTGTGCATGTTTTCTTATGAGGAAACTAGAGTCTCTGATGTAAGTCGCCACTTTATTTACTTTTTAAGCAGACAAACCTTTCTGCCTCTTTACTTTCATGCAACTATACTATCAGTCAATCATGTGAAAGCAATGCTGTACATAAATATGCATAAAACAGAGCTTGAGTTGATATTTATGAAAGTGTAAACCACCAGATTTTGAACAGTGTAGTTATTGGTGCCAGACAGTACATTTTGAATATTTAATCAACTTTTTTTTTTCGACTATGTGCAACAGTCCCTAAAGTTTGCACAGAATTGTGGAAGGGGAGAAAAGAGAAAAAAGAAACACACGCGCACACGGCACACTCATGCACACACACGCACACTCATGCACACACACGCACGCACGCACACCATTGAGATGCAGTCTCCCCATTGAAAGATTTCAGAGAACAACTAGGTTGGCTTCAAAAGCATATTGTGTACAGACTCTCAAAAACCAGATGGTTGAAGAATGAATGCTTCTATTTCAGGTGCTCTTCTATAAGTGACCACTGGAGGTACATTATCTCTAAGCTAGTTAACATTAGTACACACACACACACACACACACACACACACACACACACAGGAATGGCACAATCTAATGTCTGCCATCAATGAATTAAAAATAATTATTATTTTGTGTGAAAAATGCTTCAATCGAGACAAAACACTCAGTTTGTCACAATTTTCGTTGATTTTCTTGATTTAATCTAGTCCTTGGGTTTCTGCAGAGTATATATTAAAGCCGAGTTGAAAAACAAACCATTGCACAGCACTTAAGAGGCATAAACTCACAAAGCAATGAGCGACAAGTGAACCGTTTTGCAAGAGAAGGGAATCACATGGCGATGTCCCTGGCACCAGCTCCGGTTGCCTAGGTAACCCTTATGTTTTCTGCTTTTAAATGTGTGATCCTTTCAGAGGTCAAGCTCATTTCCACACATGACCTCCTGTCACAGACAGACATGCTAAGCCAAACTCTGAATTCAAGCCTACTTTTACAGATTAAACTACAGTTTTAAAAAGTACGACTGACACACGAAAATGCAAAAAATCAATCTGGCATTAGATCGTCAGTAATTAAACAATGGTGCAAACTATGCAGGCTGACTAACTAGATTTCAATTTTTAAAAAAATGAAAATAATGAGGCCATCATTAAATCACTGCATAAAAGGCCAATATTCATTTTGCAAATAACGAAATCTGAACCATTTTTAAAAAACAATGAAATACATAAATGAATGTGATGACATCATTTATCCCTCATTTAATAATCATTTGTTTTGGGGATCAAATAGCAAATGCGGACCTGTTATTAGTGCTCAGGCTTTACGTCAACCGTACAGTAGGCCCTCGACATTCGCGGGGGTTCGGTTCCGAGCCCTCCCGTGAATCGAGATAATCGTCTGTACCCGGAAGTAAAACCCCATGAATCACGTCACAAGCGCGAATGAGCAGCCGGAAGTAAAATACTATGTATCTATTACATGCGTTGAAATATGCTTCTAAAACACATTCTATAGACAGTCTAACTCATTAACACAGTATTAATGTAGTAAAATGTAGTAATGCTTAAGAAAAACTTTTCAATTTTTACTTATTTTTATTGACGATAAAATATAAACATTATACAGCATATACTGTTGTAGAGCACTCATTTTAAAGTCCTTTTCAATTATTATTCCAGTACAGTACCCAAGTTAATTTCGAGAATGTTTGTGTGTGAGATTTTATATTCTGTAGCATGTTTAACAAATGATACCAAAAGGATAAACTTTATTACGCTTCATGTCCTTTTACCTTGAACTTGGAGTGAAGACTTGGAGTGACGTCTCCAAGATGGCGATGCCTAGAGGGCAACGTCGCGGAGTTCTCAGAGTCAAATTGTTTCTTTGTTCATTTTAATTCGTTTGTTTTGCACTATGCTCGTCTATGATCGTTTGACCCTACTACAGCTATGAGCAGCTTCAGTTTCGAGCAACTAAGCACGCAACAACTCCTATCGTGAGCTGCTATGCTATGCTATGCTATGGGAGCTCAATGCTAACAATAAGCCCAGGCTGAGTTCTCAGATTCTCCGGTGCTTGGTTAGCACTTCTGGCCATACTGCTTGAAAATATTCAGTCCCTGCGAAACAAGATGGACGAGTTTCATGCTCAAAATGCAGCGCAGAAGGATCTACAGGACTGTTTCTGTGAAACATGGCTCGAGGAGAGTACACCCGATAAGGCGATTATACCAGCAGGCTACACGGCCTTCATCCCCTGCAATAACAAGCACCGGAGTCGTCGTTCGGCCCTTCCCGCCTGGGCTTCTTTGTTAGCTGGGATTCGGCTCGCATTGAGCTGCCCACCATAGCATGTTAGCTCTGCTAATAGTATGTTAGCTCCGCTTAGTTATACACGCCGGAAGATACTCCGATCTTATAGCTGTAGTAGAGTCGACCGGTCGTAGACGAGCATAGCGCAAAACATGAACAAAACAGGACAACAAATTAAACAAATTAAAACGAACAAAAACAATTTGACTCCGAGAACTTCACTACGTCGCCCTCTGGGCAGAGCCATCTCGGAGACGCCACTCCAACTTCAATGTAAAAGGACATGAAAAGTACTGTAATAAAGTTTATCCTTTTGGCATCGTTTGTTAAACATGCTACAGAACATAAAATCTCACACGTAAACATGAACTTATGTACTGTACTGGAATAATAATTGAAAAAGATTTCAATTTTCACAGTTCAGTCGTTTCTCAGGAGAAAGTCTTATTTCTTCAGAAGAGACATCCGCATAGCGTTTGAGTGGTATCATAGAGCTTAACTGGTAATTAAACCACACACAAAAAAAGAGGCTCATTGACAACTTGTGTGCGAATGAGAAAAAAGGGGCGGAACATCAGCTCAACCAATCAGGAGAAAGGTGGACAGCCATTGGCTGAATTTGAATCATGTGCCGGTTGCTCAGCAGTCAGCAAATACTCAAACCGTGGGTGCAAAACCGCGAATAGTCCAAGGCATACTGTATTAGAGCCGTAATTAAATAACCTTTAGGGTGCTTTGCCAACGTTATCTTTATTGTAAGGTCACAGTTATTTGGATACATATAAATGATGCAAATTTACCCAAGCTAACCCAGTATTTCTCCCAAAGACATGCCATCAGCCAAGTTAAGCTGGACCTCATTTGCAACTCACCATTCACAGCTTAGCGACCGAGTTATGGAATGACGGCATGGCTTGAAAAGACATACAGAAAAAAAAATATGATTTACAGCACTAATTCAGGGTGGCATGATGGTGTAGTGGTAAGCACATAGTTCTCACAGCAGTAAGATTCTGGTTTTTGATTCTGAAGCATGGGTGTTTCTGTGTGGGGTTAGCATGGTATCCCAGTGCTTGCTTGGGTTTAGTCCAGGTACTCGGGTTTCCTTGAACAGTCCAAAAGAAATGCACATTAAGCTAATTGGCTGTTTCAAATTTCCACTGTGTGTGTGAGAATGTGTGTGCTGCCCTACGATGGTCTGGCTTTCACACAGTATCAGGGGAGACATGCTTCAGCCTCACCGCAATGCTAGTGTAATCAGTTTGGCAAATGAATGTGAGTGACAGCCACTGATTCATTTACACATTTACTGCAGCACATTAAAATGTTTTTATGGCATAGTAACCATATGTTATAAATTTTATCAAACTGCCGGCGCAAAACACAAGTGTCGCTTGAGCAGCTTTCAACGATACAGCTGGTTCTCAGCCAAGCAAAGCCTTATAACCTATAGTCGCAAGCTTCTTTGCACACGCGCATGCACACACACGGGAATTTAGTTAGAGTAAGGTGAGAGCAGGAGGGCCCATGAGAGCAGCTCTAGCATGGTAATAGAGAGGAGCAGAACGGCTCTTCTGGCATTCTGTCAGCACCAGTGCCCTGTGCCAGCACATCCACTGACAGCGTCCATCTAATTCTCGTGGGCCACCTCATGCACATCTGCGCACACAGGTCATTACTCCGAGACAAGACTTGTCCTTTGCTGTCTGCACTTCCACTGGGGACACATCAGCATTGTAAGACAGGAGAAAGTGGAGTAGTGGTAAAATAAGAGCGTGCATGTTTACGCACAAACAACCTGCGAGTTAAGACAAGCTGTGAATAGTGAGGTGTTCTCGAAAGGCTTTTAAACAGTCTGTCCATCAGCCTGAGTCACACACAGCTGTGATTCACCAGAGAAAAACAGTCGATATGACTCAGACACTCAGACACAGGGACAAACCTCTATGTGCCAACACCTTCATATAAAACTATTGCTGGAAAGGACAAAATGATAAAAACTACAGCTGACAAGACTTATGAAACTGATCTGTCATGAAGCCATTTCTTTAAATGAGAGACAGAGAGAGACACAGAAAAAGAAAGAAGGGAAGAGAGAGAAAGGGAGAGAGAAGGAGGACACCCAGAGAGAGACAGTTGGACAGAGAAACAAAAGACAGAGGAGGGGTGACAGAGTCAGATAGACAGGGAGACAAACAGACAGATAGACAGACTGAAATAGAAAGAGAGAAAGAAATTGCATCTCTGAAGGTGAACTTTGAAGTGAGAACTTTGTAGCACGCATCAGAAGAGTTCGAGTTCAAACACACACACACACACACACACCCTTCTTATCTGGTAGGACTGATGCAATGTCTATACACCCTTGTCATTTTGCCACCTCACATCTGTTCCTCACGAGTCCCGTTAAGAACACAAGCCAAAAGAAAAAGGACAAAAGTCATTTCATTTGACTTATTATTTTTCGGCTTCTGCTTCTTGTTTTCAAGGCCAGGAGTCAATTTTACTGATGACTGCTGTCCATCAAGGTCCCGCTAGATGACATTCAGCTTTGTAACGTGGGGTGACTGAGGAAGAGCACAGAATGAGGGATAAAGCAAGTTGAGAAGTGTCAGCAAACAGAATCAGTCAGAGTGACACATGCTCTTTTCTTTCACTGTCAGGGACTAATAGGAGAGCAAGCGTTACAAATTATCCGCCGATTTGGCTGAGGGTGATGCAGGCTGGGGGCAGAGAGAGAGAGAGAGAGAGAGAGAGAGAGCGCGCGCAAGCGAAAGATGGAAAGGTGGAAGAGAGCTCTGCTGCTCTAGCCCTCGGCTCAGTCCGTGTGACACAGAACAATCAAGAGGGTGAAAAGCCAATTTCCTGCCGAGACTGGAGAACATTATCGCCATAATCCTGGAAATGGAGTCCAATAGGAGTGGCGATCCTGGAGTGCGTCCATATCTGTCAGTCCATGTTCACTAGGGCATGATGGGGCACAGCTGGTCATACTGAGGTGAACACCGAGTTCACCATCGCCACTGAAACAGCTCGCCCAGTTCTTACCGGCTGTTGCAGGGGAGAGGAACGTGAAGGAAGGGTGCTTCAGAAACCTTTTTAATATGCATCTAGAGTAAATTCTGCATTTTTGAGTGAGCGTTCAATCAGTTCTAGATTTGACGGTGGCGTTGTTCCAGTCAACGCCAATACGGGCAGCTGACGCTCTTCCCCTCCCAACCATACTATTCGACAAATCTAGGACTCATGCAGAACATGACTAAAAATAAACATGAAACCATTCAAATATATCATCTAATCAATTATTAAATGACCTTCAAACTGATCCAAATATGAAAGTTTAGCTCTTTTTATCCAAAACAGTTTTGCAAAAACTGATTAAGATATCTAAAAGATTAGGATTAAGTGAAAAATAACCACAGAAAAAAAGAAAACACCGACTTCTGGTTGGTCCAACAACTGTCTAAAAGAAATGAACTTCTCTTACAAATTGTTTTTTTTTTTTTTTTTTTTTTAAATCAGGTTCAGGTCTGTCTGCCCTGGGCACGTGACATGAAAGTCTCCATTTCACTGGGGAACAACAGCAGTGAGCTTTGGCTCTTTTGAAGTCCACATTACATAAACAGAAGTTAATTATTAAATCTGAGACCATGAATTATCAGACAGTTTCAGGAAAGAAATGAAGCAACCAGTAATAAATGAATAAAACTTTTATTAATAGGGTCATGGCATTCTCTGCTTTTCAGATCAACATGCAGTTACTAGAGCCTGGCTGGAGAAGAAACAAGCCAACACTGAAAAGCTACAGCCACACCATGTGAAGTCAGCTGACCTCATTTTCAAAATTCTTCATCCAGCTGAAAAAGGGGTGGTGGGGGGCACATCACACAAGCTTGCTGATCTATTTCGGATGAAGATCTCGGACATGAAACTCAAGCACACATTCTGTGGCACAGCATGCTGGTCAGCCCTGCGGTATAGTGGTTAGCACAGCAAGAAGGTCCTTGGTTTGATTCCCAGGCTCAGGTGTTTGAGTGTGCGGTTTGCATGTTCTCCCCGTGTCTGCATGGGGTTTCCTCTGGGAAATCCGGTTTCATCATATAGTCTAAAGACATGCACAGTACGCTGTCACAAAATCACCCCTAGGTGTACGAGTGGTTGTGTGAGTGTTGGCCCTGTGATAGTCTGGTGAGCTGTTCATGATGTACCCTGCACTCACCCAGAGTCAGCTGAGATGAACGCCAACATCTCACAACTGTATAAATAGGCCAGCCAAGCTAAACAAAAATCACAAGATTCCGAGTCACGATTGGGACTGAACTTACAACTAATGTTTAGCATCACGTTGTACAGCAGGATATCCAGCTTTTAACCCCCCACACACCACCACCACCACCACCACCACCACCTCTCCTGAATGAAAGCTCTGATCCTTCAATAAATCAGGCAGTAAGTTATCAGCGTTAGGTGTTCATTTTGATACAAGTGTCTTTTCAAAAGTTCCCTGATTAAACAAGTCCTTCCTGCCAACGCTAACTTTGACCGGCACTACCTCACGGGATTCCTCAAACTGGTTTTGTTACCAAATCTTTTTATAGACCATCTGCCTCAAAAATCGAGAGGGGGAAAAAAAATGTTCCCAAACGTCAGCTTTTGCCGTCTCCAAAGGCAGTGCAAAAAAAATTAATCCACATTTTACTGCAAACTGTGCTGTGGATAATCGATTCATTAGTTTCGTGCACCAGTACAGAATCTTTCAAAAAAAAAAAAAATCACTTTGATACATGAGGAACACAAGGAAATCTAGCCAAGTTCTAATCCAATCTCTTCCCATTTAATGGAACACTTTGCATCAATCTAATTCTGTGTTGAGAAAATCCAGCTCAGTGAATCCTGAAACCAAGGGCCAGCTTGTATAAATGAGGTAGTAGAACTGTCTCCGTCTCCTTCATGCAAAATGCGTGATTTATTTGGCATTCACATTTATTTGCTACTAGCAAAGTGTTTTAATTGGAGCTTTAATTTCCTTCTCGTTCATATCGTCCATCTCTAGTTTGGCAAAAATTAAACTCAAACTTCAGAAAAAACATGCACATGCAGTTTATGCCTGTTTCTATGGAATTATACCATTACTCGAATGTATTTTCATGCAGACCATGTTGTATACAAACATTACATGCATTATATATGCAAATGTGTGTTCGCGTGCATAAACGTGAACTATATTTTACACAAACTCCAAATCTAAAACAGAAACAAAACTTCCCTTTTTCACTTTAAAAATACAAATTTGTTTGGTGATGTTTTCACAATAATTTTCTCGCAATTTTATTATACTGTGATAAAGTTCAGATACAAAACAATAAGACCGCAAATAGGGTCAGATAAGTGTACAGACTCCAGAAAGTCAGAGGAGCTCATATGGCCAGTTGGCTCAATGGACAGTTCTTTTAAGGAATAATGATTCAGTAAACCGGTTCGGCCTCTCCTATTGTTGCCACTAAAACTTTAGTGTAATTGGACCAACGTTAACTAGGTTCTCGCATTTCATGCCACATTAAATCAACTCTTCACCAATGCAGTCACGGGAGTAAAACAATACAGACGCTCCCCGACTTACGTTCATTCGTTTTATGTTTTTTCGATTTTATGGGGGTTTCCCCCCCCCCCAAAAAAAAGAAATTGTCAAATTTTGAGTTTAGCGTGCTCTCTGTAGTGTGAGACGTACCTACATAAAACACTGACGTAATGACACAATGACGCTGCGTCCATTGTTTACAAACAACAGGCTGAACGTGCCCCTAATTCTTCCCAGTTCACTGCGTGTTACCCTGGAGTTCAGACGTCGTCTCTGTGATCTTTGTGTTTACACTGTTTTGCAGACTTTTGTAACCCTAAGCAAATATGTTTGGTCGGAAGCGTAAGCCTCCTAGCATGGGTGCAAGTTTTCCAGCATATGCCGGAATTTCCGGTTTTCCCAAGACTGAATTAACTATCTGCTCGGATCAGCGCAATCTACCATGCATACTCAGTTGTACCATGCACACGCGCGCACGCACACACACACACACACACAGTGAACTCCTTCAGCCGTCCTTCACGTTTTTGCATTTTTACATAGATGTGACTTAAAAATACTGCATCCTAAGCGAATATACAGATTCGTCTCTGACAAACAATTAATATCGTATTTGACGTAATAAGCACCCTGCTCCAATAAACGTCCCTCCCCCAGTGTTTTTGATCCTACATCTAATAACTGCCCATGTGTACTGGGAGCAAAATTGTAGATCAAAGTTACCAATTTTATTCGATCATTCTCTGTAACGGTAAAATGAGGCGTTCACTGCCTGTAAAAGTCAGTTTACACGGTATTTCAAGACCCCCCCCCGCCACTGGGGAATGTCAATAATGTTCATGAGTAACAACACATTTGATCGTTCCACTGTGCTTTAAAATCAGGAAAATATTTTGCTATGTTCTCTTGGTAAATGACCAACAACCAATGAGCCATTAGAAACTGCTGCAGCAAAATTATCGGCTGCTCTAAATGGTAAGCCAAATATTGACTTATCAGAAAGTGATGAGTATTTTTCACCCGATTCTCCTGCTCACTATCTTCATAAATTTAAAGACGTTCCTGTCCATGTGCTTGTTTGTGTTGATTGGTTCAACGTGCCATGTGCTAAAGGGCGCTTATCACGTCGGATACAGTATTTCTCGTTTTGCCACCGTTTGCAAATTGGATGCTAGTTAAAATGGTAATATCACAGAAGACAAGTTGAGCTTATGTGCACACTCTGTATGGATGTTTGTTCATGAAAAAATAAATATTTAAATATAAAAATTATTCCTGCTGACTAATTATTAGTTAATGATGAACATAATTTGAATACCGTAGTTTGCTCTGGCTGATGGCGTACATGTAGTACTTTTCATACTCCACATAGTCTGCTGAACTTCCTGCTTGAAACAGCGCGGTGACATATTGCCACAACATTTTCCATAACATTCAAAAAGTAGATTGCCATAAAACACTTTCATACACCTTTCCCTTTCACCTCATCACTGAGGGGTCTAAAAAAGTGACTGGACCCCAGGTAGCCTTTGATGCTGATGCCATCAGCACAAGATGGAGAATGTCTGCATGTAGAATCAAATCTGAAGCCTCTACTTTATTTAAAAAAAAAAAAAAAAAAAAAAAATTACAAAAACTTAACCATTAACATGTATTAACCAGTTCTTTCACACACCAATCATTTATTAGGAAATATTTTTTCTCGCAGAGGGTAATTTCAGTGTGGAATAGATTGCCTAACCACGTTGTTGAAGCAGAAACCTTACAAGTCTTCAAAAGCAGACTTGATCTAGTGCTGGATACCATCTAGTCATGGTGCGTCTTTAAGGTTAGAGTCACTTTAGAATAGGACAATGGTGAGCTTAGTTGGGCTGAATGGCCTGTTCTCACCACTCATGTTATGTTATGTTATGTTATGTTATCACTGTCGACAGTATAGTGCGCTGGACATTTGTACAGCTTGGTGGAAATAACAAGTCGTCTTCTTTTCCTTTCGGCTGCTCCCTTCAGGGGTCGCCACAGCAAATCATCCGCCTCCATCTCACCCTGTCCTCCGCATCTTCTTTTTTGACTCCAACGACCTTCATGTCTTCTTTCACCACATCCATAAATCTCTTCTTTGGTCTTCCTCGAGGCCTTCTGCCTGGTAGTTCCAACCTCAGCATCCTACTGCCAATATACTCACTATCCCTCCTCTGTACATGTCCAAACCATCTCAATCTAGCCTCTCTGGCTTTGTCTCCAAAACATCTTACATGGGCTGTCCCTCTGATATACTCATTTCTGATCATATCCATCCTCGTTACTCCCAGAGAGAACCTCAACATTTTCATCTCCGCTACCTCCAGCTCTGCCTCCTGCCTTTTCCTCGGAAATCGCAAACACTAACATCCAAACAAAACAAGGAATGGGGTGGGGTGACCTTACCTTTCAGGCAAAAATATATTTAAATTAAAAACAAATGAGTTTTCAAAGCATGTTTCACTCCTCCACAGCTGCACACCAAACAGGAGATGCTAAAATTAACCATCTTCAAAGTAAAATGGCTCAAAGGGCAAGAGATTTATATCACCTCACACCTTAATACTCATCACCCCAGAAAATACAGTGACAAACAATGTGGTGATCATGATGATGATGATGATCATCATCATCATCATCCTTAAACTCTATTAATTAAAAGCATTAGTTAATTCATTCTTAATTAAAATACATCCACTGAACAGGGCATGACTTCACAAAACAAAGAAAAATTATCTGTGTTCACTGAACTGGGATGTTGAAAATCTGTTGTGGAAAAGTGCGCAGGACGTGATGAGCAACAAGGAGCCATACAGAGTTGAAAGTTAGCGAAATGAGGACGGAGAGGAAAATTTCTCAACCGAGGTGAAATGAGCGGGTAGAGAATTCAACTGAACTTTTACACGACGCAATTCAGGCAATAACCAAACAGAGCTTATAGACACCGTTGACTGACAGATGTCTCCAAGCACTGAACATGAATATAATGATTCAAGCTTCATGATCAACCTGGAACAGCAGCTCATTATTGACATGAGCTGTACAACTATACAGAAATATTACAAAAATAACAAAAACGGAAATCCAATGCTCCTGCCCAAGTTTAAAGAATCTGAATTCGAAGAGAGACTGTATGAAGAGGACCACAGTACCTGCGCACTTGCTCACTTCGTTTTAAAAAAATTATGATTCAAAATATGTATACTAGTATATATTTTGTTTGTTTGTTTGTTTTAAGTGTGTAATTAAGAGAATAAAATGTCCCAAATGTTGCTGGGGGAAAAAATGCCTTCTTCCTTTTCGGCTTTTTACCTTTCTCAGGGGTTGCCACAGCGAATCATCTGATTCGCACATTTGATTTGGCATTACAACGGATGCCCTTCCTGTCACAACCCTTTCGCAAGGGACAGAAACACGTTGACGGCTTTGCAGCTACTCTTTTTACGAAAGTCAGCAATGGTTCTTTTACATGCCTCTCACCATAGACAGTGAGATACATGGCTTGCCTTTGATAACCCAGTTAGCTGCACTGGGGGGACAGTGAGAACCCTGCGGGTACTTGAACCCCCATCCTTAGGATCAGCGATCCTGCGGCCTATACCACTAGACCACCACTGCCCGGGGGGGAAAAAATACCTAATCAGTAGAAATGAAACCATTTCGTATTTTTTAAAAACAAGGATTGTTGCTTGGCCAGCCATTGACTGACAGTTTGTATAAAATTTAAAAAAAAAATGAGTCCATGTCAGTTCATATCTTTAATAAAAAGGTTACTTGTTTTACTGCAATTTAACAATAAATAACACCGTCTGTAACAGTTAGTCTGTTTATCCCGTCGCTACATAAACAGTTATATACATGGATTCATCACTCAGCTCTAATCAAGACACAGATGAGTACAGGTTTCAATCAAGCTGCTCCATGTGAATTTCCTTGGACCTGTGCTATTATCACCTGGGTGCACTCACGTCATACAGACTTTGTACCAGGGAGCTGTCGGTACGTTCAGAGTAAAGTACCACTCATGGAAATTTGTGCTCAAGCACAGACCTTCTTAATACATTTAGGATTTCAGTGCATCTGTGAAAGAACCTGAGGAAAATAGCTTGAGTGTGTAAGCAAATTAACTTGAATTGGAGAACAGATTTATGGTGAAAACACAGAGCTCTACCTACAGAATACAAGTTGTCCAAAAAATAATAATAAATAAGTGTTGACAGCACAACAAAATCGCAGAAACCCAAAATAACACCACTGAATAGGGAATAGACCTATATACAGAAAATGCTCATGTCCAAACAGTGAAATGGGAAGAACACCCCAGTACAAAGTAAAACATTGATTTATTTATTTAAAAAAAAAAAAAAGAAAAGAACACACACACACACACACACACACACACACACGGTCATATTAAACAAAAGTGCATTCAAAAATTTAAAATGATTAAAACAAATGATAAATCCCTTAATTTCTCCATGTGTGAACTGTATATGGTCACAAATACATTCCTTGTGCAGGTAAATTGCTCCAGTTGAAGATTTTCCTATTATACAATAACTGTGCTGTTGAAATGTAATATTAATATTTTAATATAGATGAGGGATGAGAACACAATTCAGAAAAGTTCTCCCAGTGTTTGAAATACATCAATAACAAGCCCAAGTGTTAAGGCGTTTACCAAAAGACAATGTTAGTACTGTGTCTGTTATTTTCCACAGCCAGAGCGTTCATGCTTCTGAACGCCGGAATGGAAATCATTTGAAGGCAATTTAGAGCACAAATCAACACAATCAAAAATAAAAAAAATCTGAGCTGGAATCATGCACTCCTCTTTACAGGAACATTGACAAAGCATGAGCACAATTTTGAATCAGATTTCATGCAACATGTAGAAATAGCCAAAAGGGCCCATTCTTAGAATATTATGTAACCTGAAAGCATTGCTGCGGGCCTGTGAAATTTCACATTTTGTACACCTCAGAACAGCATTTGGGGACATTTTCAGCACTGAACGGCAGCGCTTGTACATATAAAATAGTCGCCATAAAAACAAGGAAACACCAAAATAGGTAGTAAACAAACACTTTAAAATGTACAAAACCTTGCTTTTCAATGTTGTATAAAATACTGAAAATTGCTTTTAAAAAAATGAAAATGCACAAAATATCATTACATGATCATTACATCCTTTCGGCTTTTCCCCTTTTGTTTTTCAGGGGTCGCCACGGCGAATGATTCACACGTTTGATTTGGCACAGGTTTTTACGTCTGAATGCCCTTCCTGACACAACCCTTTAGCAAGAGACAGAAACACGCTGACGGCTTTGCAGCCGTCTCTTTTACGAAAATCAGCAATGGTTCATCTACATGCCTCTCACCATAGATAGTGAGAGACATGGCCCGCCTTTGATAACCCAGTTAGCTGCACTGGGTAGACGACACAGGGACATATTGACAACCCTATGGGGACTCGAATCCCCAACCTTAGGATCAGCAATCCAGCACCCTATAACACTAGACCACCACTGACCCCAAACAAAATATCATTACATCTGTGCTCTAAACTAAATGAGAACGTTTTACCAAATCCCACAGTATTATTATAAATGAATTTGGGCTTCAGCTTGCAAGCAAACTACAAATGCAAAGTGCTAGCTCAGTAACAAGACTGTTTGGTGTCACCCCCTCCCCATTGCTTACATACTTTCTAATAAAGTTGTTCCATTTGATATAAACACAAAAGCCTGACGAGTTTATTTTCACAACAACGAATCCTAAAACTACGTCCATTGGATTCATGCTCGTTGTTGTTATCGCCTATTCTTTATACCGCCATCAACTTTTTCTCATGTGCCCTCTATGCGCTTCAACAAATTACGGTTATAAAGACCGAAACATTTTGTTTCAAATGAATGAAGCACATGTGAAACACCGGAAAGTTCACAATTGGCCGTTATTAGCATTGCACAACTGCGGAGCTAACGAAACATGAACGTAACTTTCAGCCTAATATACTGCATGAAATCTATACTGTAAAGTTCAAAATACCACACTGCCTCAGAAATAAAATAAGCATGAATAAAGTGCAGGAGGAATATCGAAATGCATAAAATACTATGAATATTCCAAATATTCTGAATATTTAGACCTACATACAGAATGCAGTGAGACACAGCAGGCCAACTCACAGCAGCTGAATATTAAGCACTCGACCTGAACTCAGCACAAACTGTTAATAGGAAGTTAAGTCACAAGAAGGCCGGAAAACGTAGCTTCCAGATTAAAGAAAAAATAAACATAAACACACAATATGGTCAAAGTCAAAAAAAAATTTTATGTTAAAAAAAAATCAATAAAATTATATAAATTGTTACTGTACATTTTAATTCCGCCCACCCCTCCATAGAAACAAATAAATAACACACAAGTGATTTGTTTCTTTTGAGTTTTTGAGCTGAGCACAATAATGAAACATCATTAATCAGCAATTCTAGTATGGAAACAAATAAATAGAATTAAAATTAAAATGTATAATTCTGCTTTTTTCTGATCAAAAGGTAAAAATTTTCCAAGCCACACACCTGGGTACTAGTCACGTGACTAACATCACAACAGTAATATGTGAGGCGCTCCACCGAAATCAGCCGCTTGTCGCACAGACCACTTTTGAGAGAAAGGCCAGAAAAGTAAAAATGGTCCATTTTTATCAAAATTTGGATTTTTGCATAAACTATTAAAACAAGTACAGTGAGTCTTCGACTTACGACCTATTCGAGTTACGTCTGATCAACTTTATGACCGCAAAAGTGGTGAAGCATGATTCATGGCAGTGCAGTGCGAGTGTTGCTTACAACAGTTGTTTGTGCCGCCGGCAGCACCAGCATCTTAAAAGGCCAAGCAGGAGATGATGCAGCTTCACTTTCTAACTGCTCAGAGCAAATCTATTCATCTACTTTCAATGCCACGTCACTGTTGCACAAAGCGGAGAGCCAATCCTTTCTGTGTGGGAGGGTCCGATACCTTGAAACTCTAATTTTATTGGACTCACACGGTGCAGTGTTTATGTGACAGGAAGCGCTTTTGGCAATCAGCTGGTCTGCGGGTTGAAGTTTTTCCATGTCTATCCATTTGTGTTTGCTTGCTAGTTGTGCTTGGCTTCGTGGAAATGAGCCGATCAAAGCGAGGGAAATTTACCTCTTTATTCAAACAACACGCGGAGTCTGTGGCTGTTGTTATAATCCAATAAAACTGGAGTTTGAAGCTATGGGACCCACCCACACAGTGGAGTACAGAAAGGATTGGCTCTCCGCTACGTGTCACAGTAATGTGGCATTGAAAATAGATGTATAGATTTAAATGCACGAGATTTATTCATCTGTTTTTGTTTGACGTGAATGTATTTGGATGGAAAGGCGACATACGACCAGATCGAGTTACGACCGGTCTGCCAGAACCAAACGCGGTCGTAAGTCGACGACTCACTGTATTCAACTATCACTTGCTCACGTAAAATCGACTAAAACTCACCAAAAATGTCTTTTTTCCCATTTTTCTGGCGAGTACGCTTATAAAACTAGATAAGAACAGTAGCAAACTTACTGGTTTTCGTTGTAATTATTCACCGAGTTCGGTAAAAGACACACTAAAATCCATACACCATGAAGTAGTCTCTCCATTTTGGTTACTGTTTTGATATTAAAATACTGTTTCAGCAAATAAAATAAAGGTTATGAAGACGATATGCTCACAAACAATGCAGGCTAGTTGCTAAGGAAGATCTGAAACAAGCACACCGATTGGTCAGCTCGGGCTTGCACATGCGCAGTGCTCATCACACATTAACTTCTGGTTTACTTCCTGCCTCTAGTTTACTCCATGCGAAATTTATCTCTAACTTTCTCTTCAACAACAGTCATTAAGTTTATTTATAAGATTTTGAATACACATAATTTCTGGAAAAGGAGAGCGAAATGTCATCAGTGATGTCTAGCAGCATTAGTATAGATGTTAAATTTGACGCGAAAATTGGGCTTTGAAGATGCCGGAATGCTTGGCGTTCTTGAAGATTATTTCGCCAGTGAGTATTTTTCTCTGCATGTAAAATTTGATTATGGAATTCTTTGATTATTTGATTTATGTGTAATCTTGTCTGGACTGGATGCTGGATTTGGGTTGTTTCGTTTTGTACGAAAATTGGTCAAGACCTGAAAAATACTTAAATGTTTCATTCCTTTTACAGATGAACAAACTGATGATGATGATGCCAGCTGCGTTGATGAAGATTTTGATTTAGATGTTGATGAAGAAGAGGCATCTGTTAATAAAAGTGTGTACGAGTTGTGTTTGTGAAGATGATGTGATCCTTTCTGCTAAGCAGGACATAGATTAAAATAATAATGATGAGGGTAGAGTTGATGAAGCTTACTTGTATAAAGAGATCAGACAGTTTTGTTATATAGTATTCTTAATTTCAGTGAGATTGAACCTGACAGTGTTTTTTTTTTTCAATCAGTATCATTTGAAAGCATTTGAACCTTGATATAATGGTCAAAAAGATACATACTGATCTTATTGGAATAAACAGAAATGAAAAAAAAAAGTTGTCTTTTTTTCCTCCCCAATTTTTGGTGGTTACTACAGTGACTGATGGGTTTGAAAAGGGCATGTCAAATTAAAATGAGAATGATTTCTCTTATCATCTCTTCCTAAAACTTTTCCTAGACATGTTTTCTAAAAGTTTATATGGCTGAGGTGCATAAAAATGTTTGGTTGCTAAGGACTAATGATCTTGTAAGAAGGGCAATCTTTGTGCTCATTTTTTTCTAAAATGCCTTTTGAAATTTTTAGTTGAATGCTGACACAAGAAATGGCATAGCTCAGTCAGTTTTCAATGTATTGACAAACTTTTTGCTGCATTTTGCAGCTTTGGGCCTCCTCTATCTGACTGTGTAAAAAGCTCATTTTTGGACCCAAAAGCAAATCTCAAGTGGCGTGGCTCACATATCAGGTAACACCCTCCCCCATTCTAAGACATAGTTTCTAGTCTAGTCTTAAATAACTTATATGAATTGCAGTCAGCAACACTATCCATTCAATAAACCAGAAGACAGACCAACGAAACTGAAGCAGAACATTGCTGTTGTACAAATAACTGGTACCAGATAACTCGAAATGTCAAGAGAACTTCACCCTTGCTCCCTTTCACCTGGTCAAATAGGGTGCTGGTATTTGCCAGGTTGGTCACATGTATGGGACTTTATACTGAATACAAGAATGGTAATGATTGCAACTGTGATAAGCCATGACTGTATCATTTTGATTCAGGTACTATATTCAGATGGGATGTTTTAATCCCCTGAACGCGGACCAATCAGATTGCACCGCAACCATGAAGTAAACTCTAACTAACATTATTCTTATCATCAATTGCTTTAAACTGAAATTAGAACAAAATCTAAAACATATAAATAATAGGTAAAGTCCGTTGGGATTTTTACACCCAAGCTTAGTGGCTCATCAGGCCGGTGCTCATCCCTGGATTCTGCAGCGTGAAGCGAATAGTACAACAACTCCTCCTGGCTGGAACGCTAGTCCATCGCAGGTTACCTTCCCAGTATATTTTACTGGTACCCATTTATACTGCTTGGTGGACAGAGGCACACTTGTGGTTAAGACCTTGCCCAGGGGTTTATGAGTGCAACACCCTAACCACTACACCACCGGCCCCACATATAAAGAATAGAGGTAAGTCTGTTGGGTTTTTACACCCGAGCCTAGTGGCTTAGCCTCGTGGCTCATCAGGCCGGTACTTATCCCCGGTTTCCGTAGCGTGAAGCGACCAGTTCAACTCCCCCTGGATGGGACGCTAGTCCATCGCAGGTTACCTTCCAAATTTATTTTATTGGTACCCATTTATACTGCTCGGTGAACAGAGGCACACTTGTGGCTGAGACCTTGCCCAGGGGTCTTAGCACAGTGAGGGTCTCAGTGGGATTCGAACTCACAACCTCCCGATCATGAGCGCAGCACCCTAACCACTACGCCACCGGACCCACACATATAAAGAATAACTGGCTTAAAATTAAAATCGAGACTTGGGAAAAAAAAGTGTTATGTAATACCCATACACCCTATTTCTTTGGCACAAGACTTAATAACGAAAAAAAAACCAAGTTCAGACAGCTCACTCAATAAGCCGTTATGACCGCCCAGTCATGACGTCACGCCAATGTGATTGGCTACCTTCCCCTGAAAAGACCTGACCCAACCCGACACTCCTGTGCTGCACAACTTCTGACGAAATACAGTACGTACTTGCATCACCACTGAGGCAGGACAGTATTCATTTGAACTGCTTAACCCCAATTAGGGTCGCGGCTACTCTGGGCCAGGCCATCTTAGGACAGACTCACGCTGATGGTTAACTGCAGTGAGGGGGACATGGGACGACAAGTGATAACCGTTAAAAGTGGAGCCTGACCCTAACCCTACCACAGGGCAACCACTGCCCACTGAGGCACGATACACAGTTTTACACCCACCCCATATCCAAATACTGTACCCCAACATTAACCTCCAGTTTTACACCCTTTCCATACTCGTATACTGTACCCCAACACACATCCCTTCACCTCCACCTCAGTCTGACCCACAGTTCTGAAACTTCTTGTTAGCTTAGTTAGCTAGCAACGGAATCCGCGTTACAGCTTCTAAATTGTTAATTCGGATATTTGATAAACATATGACTGTCTTTAACCGCACAAACTACCCTCCTAAACCTGGAGCAGTAAAGGGAGTGAGTTTAGCTTGTTTACAGGATGGAAATCTGGGCATGAGGCAAGAGTGGTCCTCTGAGCATGAAGTGAACGAGTTAGCTTGTTTATAAATATATCAGTGCTCTGAACGCTTTTAAGAAACGAAACCCCGCGCGCGTGTTGCTGACAAAACCCAACTGTGAGGCCATTAGCTAACATGCTAACACACACAGCCGTTAAAGCCACGACAGCACATGACTAATTTCTCCAGTCTTTCCTTCATATTAGCAAAGCGACTGTTTTTAAAATAAACAAGCCTTTTTTTTTTTAACTCACCCTGACCAGACATCTCAGTGGAAGCACGAACATGACGGCCGCGTGGTGTAAAAGCGCAGAGCTCGAAGTACTGTACTGTACTCAGCTCCCTGCAGTCACTAGAGGACCCAACAAACAGCGCTCGTGGAGTTCGCGTCGTACAAAGGATTTGTGGTAAATGTAGTTCTTTTCGACTCTGCACGTTAATCCACGTGATTCCCTTTTAGAACGTCAAGGCAGCACGCGTTTTTTGACGGCGACTCCCGAGTAAAAGGGAAAAAGCCAAAAGGAAGACGGACCGATTATATGACTGGATGAGAACCAGAGCCTGTTATTTCCGTTTCTGCTTCAAAAATTACATGTATAAGTAATGTAACATATATAAGTATAAGTAACATATACAGTATATGTATAATGCAGCCATGAGGTGGGGGGGGGGGGGGCACTAAGAGGTGTCTCTCCCCCTGATGCCGGTCCCAAGCCCGGAGAAATGCAGAGGGTTGTGTCAGAAAGGGCATCCGACGTAAAACCAATGCCAAACATGATATGATGCAAATATGCAAATATGATGCAAATCAGAAGTATTACCCCCATACCGGATCGGTCGAGGCCCGGGTTAACAACGACCGCCATCAGTGCTGTCAATCAACAGGGTGCTGATGGAAATTGGACTACTGTTGGTCGAAGACTTCGAAGAAGGAGAGGTGGGAGGCGTGTCCGTAGGCAGAGAGAGAAGAGGACAGGCATGAGTCTAGAACTGAGAGTGGGGACTTTGAATGTTGGAACTATGCAAAGAAAAGGTAGAGAGCTGGCTGACATGATGCAGAGGAGGAAGGTGGACATACTGTGTGTTCAGGAGACCAGGTGGAAAGGTAGCAAAGCTAAAAGCTTAGGAGCAGGGTTTAAGCTATTTTATCACGGTGTGGATGGGAAGAGAAATGGAGTAGGAGTCATCTTGAAGGAGGAGTTTGTCAGGAATGTTCTAAAAGTGAAAAGAGTGTCAGACAGAGTGATGAGTCTCAAGTTAGAAATTGAAGGTGTAATGCTCAATCTGGAGTGACTTAGATGAAGTGATGCAGAGTACCCCCAGAGGTGAAAGAGTGGTCATTGGTGCAGACTTCAATGGACATGTTGGTGCAGGCAACACAGGGGACAAGGAAGTGATGGGCAGGTTTGGTATCCAGGACAGGAACGCAGAAGGACAGATGTTGATAGATTTTGCAAAAAGGATGGAAATGGCTGTGGTGAATACTTTCTTCCAGAAAAAACAGGAGCATAGGGTGACTTATAAAAGCGGAGGTAGGAGCACACAGGTAGACTACATCTTGTGTAGGCGATGTAATTTGAAGGAAGTCAGCGACTGCAAAGTCATAGTGGGTGAGAGTGTTGCCAAACAGCATAGGATGGTGGTGTGCAGGATGACTCTGATGGTGAGAAAGGTGAAAAAGGCAAAGGCAGAGCAGAAGACAAAGTGGTGGAAGCTAAAAAGGGAAGAGTGTCGTGTTGTCTTCAAGGAGGAGTTAAAACAGGCTTTGGGTGGCCAGGAAGTGCTTCCAAATGACTGGACAACCACAGCTAATGTGATCAGGGACACAGGTAGGAGAGTACTTGGTGTGTCCTCTGGAAGGAAAGTAGATAAGGAGACTTGGTGGTGGAATGAGGAAGTGCAGGAGTGTGTACAAAGGAAGAGGTTAGCTAAGAAGAAGTGGGACATTGAGAGGACCGAAGAGAGTAAACAGGAGTACAGGGAGACACAGCGTAAGGCGAAAGTAGCAGTGGCTAAGGCCAAACAGAGGGCGTATGATGACTTGTATGATAGGTTGGATAGTAAAGAGGGAGAAAATGATCTATACAGGTTGGCACAGCAGAGAAATAGAGATGGGAAGGACGTGCAGCAAGTTAGATTGATAAAGGACAGAGAGGGAAATGTATTGACTGATGACAGAAGTGTGCTGGGAAGATGGAAAGAGTACTTTGAAGAGCTGATGAATGAAGAAAATGAGAGAGAAAAAAGAGTAGAAGAGGTGACCATTGAGGAGCAGGATGTAGCAAAGTTCAGTAAGGGTGAAGTGAGAAGGGCATTGAAGAGGATGAAGAATGGAAAGGCAGTTGGTCCTGATGATATACCTGTGGAGGTATGGAAGTGTCTAGGAGAGGTAGCAGTAGATTTTCTGACAAGAACATTCAACAAGGTACTAGAGAGTGAGCAGATGCCGGAGGAGTGGAGGAGAAGTGTGCTGGTGCCCATTTTTAAGAACAAGGGAGACGTGCAGAGTTGCAGCAACTACAGAGGGATAAAGTTGATGAGCCATACGATGAAGTTATGGGAAAGAATAGTGGAAGCTAGACTAAGGGCAGAGGTCAGCATTTGTGAACAACAGTTTGGTTTCATGCCAAGAAAGAGCACCACAGATGCAATGTTTGCTTTGAGGATGTTAATAGAGAAGTACAGAGAAGGTCAGAGGGAGCTACATTGTGCCTTTGTGGATCTGGAAAAAGCATATGACAGGGTGCCAAGAGAAGAACTGTGGTATTGCATGAGGAAGTCTGGAGTGGCAGAGAAGTATGTTAGAGTGGTGCAGGACATGTATAAGAGATGTAAGACAGTGGTGAGGTGTGCTGTCGGTGTGACCGACGAATTCAAGGTGGAGGTGGGACTGCATCAAGGGTCAGCTCTGAGCCCCTTCCTGTTTGCTCTGGTGATGGACAGGCTGACAGACAAGGTGAGACAAGAATCTCCATGGACTATGATGTTTGCAGATGACATTGTGATCTGTAGTGAGAGCAGAGAACAAGTCCAGGAAAATCTAGAGAGGTGGAGGTATGCCCTGGAAAGGAGAGGAATGAAGGTTAGCCTCAGAAAATCAGAATACATGTGTATGAATGAGAAGGACCCAGGAGGAATGGTGATGTTAGAGGTAGCAGAGATAACGAAGGTGGAGGATTTTAAGTACTTAGGCTCAACAATCCAAAGCAATGGAGAGTGTGGAAAAGAGGTGAAGAAGCCTGTGCAGGCAGGCTGGAATGGTTGGAGAAAAGTGTCCAGTGTGATGTGCGATAGGGGAGTGTCAGCAAGAATGAAGGGAAAAGTGTACAAGACGGTGGTGAGGCCAGCGATGTTGTATGGTTTAGAAACAGTGGCGTTGAGGAAAAGGCAGGAGGCAGAGCTGGAGGTCGCGGAGATGAAAATGTTGAGGTTCTCTCTGGGAGTAACGAGGATGGATAGGATCAGAAATTAGTATATCAGAGGGACAGCCCACGTAAGATGTTTTGGAGACAAAGTCAGAGAGGCTAGATTGAGATGGTTTGGACATGTACAGAGGAGGGATAGTGAGTATATTGGCAGTAGGATGCTGAGGTTGGAACTACCAGGCAGAAGGCCTCGAGGAAGACCAAAGAAGAGATTTATGGATGTGGTGAAGGAAGACATGAAGGTCGTTGGAGTCAGAAAAGAAGATGCGGAGGACAGGGTGAGGTGGAGGCGGATGATTTGCTGTGGCGACCCCTGAAGGGAGCAGCCGAAAGTAAAAGAAGAAGAAGATGTATAAGTATATATATATATATATATATATATATATATATATATATATATATATATATATATATATATATATATATATGTATATGTATATGTATATATTATATATGTATAAGTAACATGTATAAAAATTACATGTATAATTACATGTATAATTACATGTATAATGATTGTATGTTAATGAACTCATCTGAGTCTTCAGGCCGCTGATTGGTCAATCTGTGTGCTCTGTACAGAGACTGACCAATCAACTGCCTGAACACTCAGTTGATTAAATGAGCAAAGTCAGGTGTGCTGCTGCTTGGTTGAAACAAAAACCTGCAGCCACATGGCCCTTTGACACCCCTGGTTTATAATTTTGGGTTTCTTAGAGGGCATAAAAAGCAAAAAATATTTGTACAATGCTCACACCAATATATTACTAATAAATAAAGTAAACCGATAAATTGTTTACATTACTGATATAAAATGAGGTATTGAAGTATAGAAAACCAAATAAAATATAAAGTAAATAAAAATATAATAACAAGACTAGTATTCAACAAGAACAAGATAATATTAGTTATACAAATGTAGAATAGCAAGTACAATAAAATAAATAAATAAATAAACAAAATAAATGAAAATACACTGGATAAGTGTAGTTGAAATCAAGGATAGCCCATAAAGTTTGGTAAAACTTATTTTCAATGGGGTCCTTAATTATTATGAATAATTATTATTGTTATTTAATTAATGATTAATTAAGAAATAACAATAATAATAATAATAATAATAATAATAATAATAATAATAATAATAATATGTATTATTATTATTATTATTATTATTATTATTATTGTTATTATTATTATTATTAGGCTCAGTTATTTTCAGGTGGAGTTCACAGTTAATAATTTACAGGCTGGAGATACAAGTGATGGTGTCAAACTGTTTATTTTTATAAATACAAGAAGTTAATAGTTTTATTTCAGTTTTTCTGTTTGATTGTGTTACTCAAATCTTTTTTTTTTCAAAAATGAAAAAAAGTTTTATTTCTTATACTGCTGACACTTGATCCAAATAAAGATTTCCTTATAGTGTATGTTTCATTAGTTTGTTGGTATGATTTCTTTACAGTTTTGTTATTATTCATGATCATTCTTAAGAAAGGCTGATAATATTTCCAGATCTGACTCATAAACACACACACACACACACACACACACACACACACACACACATACACACACACACACACACACACACACACACACACACACACACACACACACACACACACACACACACAAATCAGCCCCTAGGTGTGAATCACTGTATGTGTTGGCCCTGCGATGGCCTGGCAAACTGTTCAGGGTGTACAGTCACAGACATAATTTACAGAAGATAGGACTCTTTGACATTACTTTAAAATTTTAAGGGCAACTTAAAGTAAGGGGTTGTTACAGTAGTAAGGTGCTGGATTACCGATCATAAGCCCCACTGTCAACAGTTGTCGCTGCTGTCCCTCCAGTGCCGCTAACTGGGTTATCAAAGGCCAGCCATGTCTCTCACTGTCTATGGTGAGGGGTATGTAAAAGAACCATTGCTGACCTTCGCAAAGAGTAGGCTGCATAGCTATCAGCGTGTTTCTGCCCTATGATAGCCTGGCAAGCTGTCCAGGGCGTACTCTGTCTTCACCAGAGTTGGCTGAGATGGGCAAGCCTCCCCATGACCCTACTTAGGATTCAGAAAATGAATGAATAAATAGTAGATGAGTGCTGCTTCATCAGCTTGTACTTCAAAATGTCAGCCTGTTTTCTTTACAGAAGAGCCCATTAAGGGATTATAAATTAACTATCCAGTTAAATAGTGAACTAATAAAATAGAACAGATCCCACATACACATTACAATCTCATACTTTCATTCAATTTGCACACACACAATTAACTGTCTGTGCATGATATACAAAAAAAAAAAAAAAAAAAAAAAAAAAAAAAAAAAAAAAAATCAAATATACTGAATAAAGCTTTGGTGGCATGGTGTGTACTGGTCAGCACATCCATTGCACAGCAAGAAGGTTCTGGGTATGAGTCCCAGAATGAGGTGTTTCTGTGTAGAATTTGCATGTTCTCTGTGTGCTTATGTGCGTTTCCTCCGGTTGTCCAAAGACTCACACATCAAGCTAATTGGCTGTCCCCTGGGTGTAGGAAATAAAGTTTGTGAGTGTGTTGGCCCTGTAATGGTTTGGTAAGTAGTCCAGGGTGTACCCTGCCTTTGTTTAGTGCTGAATGAATTAAGCACAGTCTGCTCGTGACCTTAATGGGATTAAGCAGAAAACTAAATAAGTGTATAAATAAGTGGATCATGTGTTATTATATTGGCTACTGAATAATGAGAGTAGAATCATTCAATCATTTTCTGTAACCGTTTAATCCTAATTAGGGTTGCGGGGAGGCTGACGCCCATCCCAGCTGACTCCATGGAAGGGCAGAGTACACCCTGGACAGCTCGCCAGGGCATCGCAGGGTGGAAACATGCTGACGGCTATACAGCCTACATTTGTCGAAAGTCAGCAATGGTTCTTTTACATGTCTCATACAATATACAGTGAGAGACATGGCTGGCTTTTGATAACACAGTTAGCTGCACTGGGGGGACAGCGACAACCAATTGAGAGCGGGGCTTGATCCCCCAACCTTAGGATCAGTGATCCAGCACCTTTACCCACAGGCCACCACTGCCAGGAAGTGGAATCGTTAATGTTAAATAGCCCCTATGTCCCTTTATTAATGTGATAAATACTAATCATGCAACACAAAATTACCAATCAGAGGTGGTGAAGCCCCTCAGATGCCAATCAGGTCTTGAGAAATAGTCCAGAAAAAAAATTATGGGTGGGTTACTACCAGGTCACCTGGGCATGAGATTTACTTTGGGGCTAGGGACAACCACTTTCGTGCCCGGATCAACCAATTATTCCAGAATATTTTAACTCTTTATATGCTAACACATACTAACACAACAGCAAAACAGCTAAACACGTTCAGAATGTTAATGGTGGCAGTGGTGTGGTGGCAGTTGAATTGCATCAAATCAAAATCATCATGATTCATCATTAATGATAGAAATGAAAACCATGTCGGACATACATGTCAGCACTTATAAACAATAAAAACTTGAGACTTTAATCAGACACTCTGGGTGTTAATACAGCTTATGGTGGTGTGTGAATGGCTTAAATTGTTGAAACTGTGCCTTGGGCTATTGGCGATGAAAATGACTTGTGTTGATACAACTCTCTACTGAACAGGAATTACACGGATTCGCCTCAATGGATATGGGTTGCTACAAAGCAGCAATCAACCTGTAAAATCTAGTGAAAGTAGACAATGGAGTCCTGTTGCTGTGTCACAAATGTCAAGTGACTCTTCTCTTATCTTCACTCAGGAGGCCAGAACAGATTGAATAGCATTTAATGGAAGATGGCACCTCTTGTCTGCACAATTGCTTCCTTTACTCAGTGGGATAACCTGTCTTTAAAAAGGCAGAGTCATTTTAAGCAGCTTTCCAAAGCATACAAACAGTTAGCCTCCAACTGCATTCAGACCCCCATTGCACTTTGAATAACTCTCAGTAAAGAACCATCTTCTCACTATGCAAAAATCTCATACACAACACCATCAACTTATTTGGTCGGATTGCTGGGTTTGGCCAAAAACGACTCTAGTTCCAATGCAGACCCTGAGCTCCAGATTCATGTATGCAATTCATCTACTCATCTGTATGTAGTAACAGTCAGTGAAAGTGGTCTTCTGAGAATGCCACCACACACCGACTACTTCCTTGAGTTCATTGGCAAGCTGATCAAGTTGCATGGTAACGAGCCCAAATCCCATTGTGGGATTCATGTTTCGAGTAATAGTCCGAGACATTCCACATACTGTATTTATAAAGGCATCAAACGGGTAGCGGTTGTGACGGCAGTTCTGCAAGAAGTTCAGTGCACTTCTAAATCATACTGGGCTGCCTAAATATTGCTGCAGTGTGGAAAAAAAAAAAAAAAAAACAGGTTCATGTGGCATTGTTTTCAAGGCAGGTCAGCATGGTTTAAAATGATGGCCATGTCTGCAAACAGTTGTGAGCAGTAGGTGAAAACACGTGGTGATAGCCTGGTGAAATATCCTGGGTGTATCCAGAGTTGGTCGAGATTGGCGCCAGACTCCTCATGTCCCTAATTAGGAGTAGCAGTTTAGAAAATGAATGAAAGGTGAAAGCAGGGGTGACACAGTTGTGCAGTGGTTAACACGTCCCTCTCACAGCAAGAAGGCCTGGGTTTAATTCCCAGGCTTGGGTGGTTGTGTGGAGTTTCCATGTTTGCTCGGTGCCTGGGAGGGTTTTTGTGCAGACAGTCCAGTTTCCAATAACATGTACAATGAACTAATTGGCTGTTCTGAATCACCCCTAGATGTGAGTGAGTGTGATTGTATATGTTTTGATCCTGCAATGAATTAATGAGCTGTTCAGGGCATACCTCGTCCTCACCCTGAGTAAGCTGAGATGGGCGCCAACCTCCCTAAATTAACTGTCTTAGAAAATGAATAAATGAGAGGTGATAACACTGTGCGGATAGGTTGTATTGAAAGTGATTGAGAGTGGTTGTAAAGGTTACCAACAGCTACAGGGTGAAAACTTTGTGGTTCATCTTGGTCAGTGCAATGGCGGATGGCATAAAGGTGATGTCAGTGCGGTCCAAAGCACTGCTCTGAACTGACATCAGAACTATCCTGTGTGACGCTGCTTTAAAAGAAGTTGCAGTCATTGTAAAGACATTGCTGTCGCACAGACTCTGAGGCAACATATTCATCGTTTTAGGTGTGCGGTCTACAATAGCCCCTTGACCTGTTCGTCTGAGACAGAAGGCCTAGTAGAACCGAGGGCCTATTAAAATCTTTTTTCTGTTTCGCCTGAATTGGCCCATTTTCAACACTATTTGCATAGCCTGGTGAATGCTCTGCAGTGTAGTAGTTAGTACTTTTGCGTCATAGCAGAAAGGTCCTGGGTTCAGGCCCAGCACATCTTTTTTTTTTGTTTGTTTTGATAATTATACATTCTCTCCGTGCATGTGTGGGTTTCCACCAGGTAATCCAGTTTCCTCCCACTGTCCAAAGACATGCACCTTACACTAATTGGATAGTCTCACTTGCCCCTGGGAATGAGTGTGAGTACGAATGGTTGAGCTTCAGTGGAATGGCCTGACAAGCTGTTTAGGGTATCCACCACCTTTTTCCTGCAGTCAGCTGGGATGGGCTCCAGCCTTCCTGCGGCCCTAGTAAAAGCTTGTTTGGAAAATGAAATTAATCTCTGTGAATGCACACAGACACACACACTGAACAATGAATTTGAAATCTCACACCCCAGTAATCAGCACAAACAGCCAGGGAGAAGAAGAGTGGGAGCAAACCTATGCCCAGGGAACAGCTGCGGGTGACTGCTTAACTCCATTGCACCTTACCTGTACAGTGGTACCTCGCCTTACGATAGTCCCAGAAAACAAAAAATCTAGTTTACGAAAAACATTTTACTAATTTTTTGTCTCTTTGTACGAAACAAGTTCTCCTTACGAAACGCGCCATTCAAACATTCATACGCGTCATTCAAACATTCAAACAACGCGTGAGTTGCTCTCCCATTGGCTGTCTCCCAACATCCCGCCCCGCTGGCCTCCCATTGGCTAGGAGGGATGACGCAGCTCCCTCCCATTGGCTATTTCCCAACCTCCTGCCCCGCTGGCCTCCCATTGGCTAGGCGGGATGATGCAGCTCCCTTAAGCAGCAGCTTGTTTCATGAGTTTTTCGAGTGTGCTCATTGCAATTTTATTTTTTGGCTCAGGCTTTTAACCTTGCATAAACATTTGTAAGATTATAACTCTGCTAAGAAGACATGGTCAACATGAAGTAAGTACCTTAAAAGGTATGCTTTTATCATTTTTAAAGGGTAGTATTGGGGACCTTGGAACAAATCAAGCGTTCTACATGTAAAATGCGGTTCTACCTACAAAAAAGGCTCTGGAACAGATTAATTTCTTAAGGCGAGGTACCACTGTATCTGCTTTCTTGCTAGTCCTGAAAATCGAACTGGCAACCTATTGATTTTACTCACCTTTAGGCTATGGCAGTCCCCATATGCTTGTTGATTTTCCAGTAAATGGGCATCATCTTATGGTAAGGTACAGCAACTGTTGTCTGATTCCATCAGGCTTGTAACTACACCACTCTGAGAGATATACATCCACTCACTTTCAGAGTTTGTTTGGGGCAGTGGTGGTCTAGTGGTATAGGGCGCTGGATCGCTGATCCAAAAGTTGGGGGTTCGAGTCCCACTCTCCACAAGGTTGCCACTGTCCCCCCAGTGCAGCTAACTGGGTTATCAAAGGCGGGCCATGTCTCTCACTGTCTATGGTGAGAGGCATGTAAAAGAACCATTGCTGACATTCGTAAAGAGTAGCTGCAAAGCCGTCAGCGTGTTTCTGTCCCTTGCTAAAAGGGTTGTGACAGGAAGGGCATCCGACGTAAAAACCTCTGCCAAATCAAATGTGTGAATCAGTCGATTCGCTGTGGCGACTCCTGAGTAAAAAAAAGGGAAAAAGCCGAAAGGAAGGCAGACAGACTTTCAGAGTTTGTTTGCCCACATCAACATCAATTGTGATATTGTGCCCCCTCATGGTTGATGTAAATACCACCATGGTGTTGTCAGTTCATACCACTTCACCCTGCTAGATCCTTTTAAGGCTCACTGGGAAAGTTTGAGTACTTACCATACAACTTTCATTTCGGGTACATTTATGTGAATCACTTGTGCTTTGAGAGATTATGTTTACACACACACACACACACACACACACACACACACACACACACTCCCATCAGGGCACAGCAGCAAAAAAACAGAACCTCAACACTGCCTTAAAATTCACAAGTTAATGGATTTATAAAAGAGATTCTAAAGTTTTCCTGTATTAACAGCAGGGCAGTGGTGGCCCAGTGGTAAAGTAGCAGATTACTGATAACAAGGTCAGGAGGTTTGAGCTTCACTATCAATGGGTGGTCACTTCTGTCCCGCCCAGTGCAGCTAACTGGGTTATCAAAGGCCGGTCGTGTCTTATACGGTCTATGATGAGAGGTTCATGTAAAATAACCATTGTTGACTTTTGTCAAGAGGAGGCTGCATAGCAGTCAGCGTGTTTCTGCCCCCCCGATGGCCTGGTGAGCTGTCCCGTGTCAGCTGAGATGGGTGCCAGCCTCCCCATGAACCTAACTAGGATTAAATGAATGGAGCTACTATTTTCCTTTGGATTCTATGATGGTGAACTACCCAGGTCCTGCTGCAGCAAAGTATTCCCAAACCATGACACTTCCACCTCCATGCGTAACAATTGGTATGAGGTTCTTTCCTTGGAACGCTGCATTTGGTTTCCGCCAACGTTCCATTAACATTCCTTTTTAGAGAGCAAAGGTTTCCAGCTTGTACACCTCTCATGAAGGTGACACTTGTATAGTGTCTTTCTTTCACACTGACAGTAGCGGGATCCTGCTATAGCTCCCATGATGATATTTTAGGCGTTTTGATGACTTCTTTTAGCATCTTGCAGTCTGCTCCAGGATGAACTTGAACTTGACCAGACCTAGGCATGATGGCAGTTGTTTTGAATGTTCTCCACTTGAAAATAATTTTCCAGCTGATGGAACGGCTGATGTCAAATTATTTTAATATCTTTTTAAATCCCTTACCAGACTCATAAGCAGCCATATCCTTCTTTCTGAGGACCTGAGTCAGCTTTTTGGGTCTTTCTATGGTGCTCAGTCCCACTTCAACAGACAGGGGCACAAAACTAAACGTCTGAGGTTTATATAGGGTGAGCCTTCTTCAAAATGCTGGGTAATGATGTTCTGATCGTGGGAAACTGATCTGATACACCTGTGTGTGATTATAGCTATTGAAAGTGGGAAATATGTGGGGGTGTCATTTTCCTCCAATGAAATATGCATTGTTGTTCATATCTTTTGTTTGATGAGTAAAAATATGTTAATTTATGTTGTTTGATTACAATTAAATCACTTTCTTGTCCATAAATAAATAAAAACAAGATTGGATCTTGTTATTTGTGCACGTCTTGATAAAACGTTGACTATTTAATGGAGTATCTTATTTTTTTTCCACATGACTGTATATATTTACAGTGCTGCACATTCAAAGAGATTTAATCCTGGAAGAATCTAGCAAAGAAAATCTTTTTAAGGATTTTTCTTCATTTTCACAAAACTCTATAAATAAACTCTACCTGCTAGTTTTTGTTAAATACTCAAGATGTAAGAATATCATTGCAAGGTGATGATTTTGCTATTAGAACTTAGCAAGGGAGTTTCCTGCACTGTCACACCACTTGATGTGGATGTGGATGGAAAAACCTGTGGAAAGGCTCCTCTTCAAATTTTAAATAGCTGCTTTAATGGAGTACGCCTCAGGAAAAGAAACCCCACTCACACATTCACTCATATGCTGAATCGTTTAAACCTACTAGGTTCATGGAGAGGCTGAGCCCACTCCAGCCAACACTGGGTGAAGACAGGATAGAACCATGAACCATGAACAATTCACAAGACTATCACAAGTTCAACACACACACACACACACACACACACGCACGGGCAATTTGGAACTGCCAAGTAGCCTAATGTGCATGTCTTTGGACTGTGGGAGAAAAACCAGTGTACCCAGAGGAAACTCCACACAAGCACTTGAAGAACATGCAGAAATACACAGAAATTACTTTCCAAGCCGAGGACTCAAACCCAGGACCTTCTTGCTGTGAGGCGGGAGTGCTAACTCCTATGCTACTGTGCCACTGGTAGTTCTGTCTTGTCTGTCTTCCTTTCGGCTTTTTCCCTTTTACTCGGGAGTCGCCACAGCGAATCATCTGATTCGCACGTTTGATTTGGCAGAGGTTTTTACGTCGGATGCCCTTCCTGTCACAACCCTTTTTAGCAAGGGACAGAAACACGCTGACGACTTTGCAGCTACTCTTTACGTAAGTCAGCAATGGTTCTTTTACATGAACCTCTCACCATAGACAGTGAGAGACATGGCCCGCCTTTGATAACCCAGTTAGCTGCACTGGGGGGGACAGTGACAACCTTGTGCAGAGTGGGACTCGAACCCCCAACTTTTGGATCAGCGATCCAGCGCCCTATACCACTAGACCACCACTGCCCCTGCCACTGGTAGTTCATTTCTTCATTTTTCATGTATTCATTTTAAAGGACGGATTAGTGACTTCCATGTGATATTAGATCCAGTGTCAGGATAAATGACAGTAGGGTTCAGGTCCCCTGCTATGTTATTCACGAAAAAAACTGGTACACAAGACATGTCAACATTGGCTGGTTACTCATTCTTTACAATTTTAGCTTATGATGCTAATTACTAGTTACCAGCAACGTGTGTTTTATATTTATTAAGAGAATAGGAGGCCACTAATTTATAATTCCTGATGAAGCATTTCAACTTAACAAAATACATACAGACAAACAGACCAGATCTAATTATTTATTTTGTGATATATTATTTACACACATTTTTTTTTTTGTCAATGTCAGATATTCACATCATCAAGCAATACTTTATTCACAGACCTGCAATTTCAGTTCTTCTTCAACCTCCTAGTTTCACAGACTAATCGGTTGTCCAGAAAATAAGAGAATAACTTTTGGCGCTTCATTTGCAAACAAAACGGAATAAAATCAAAGGAGTCGGATGAGATGTGACTATACCATTTTCATGTTGTAGCAACTCAGCAACACCCATATATGTATTTTGCATCTTGTCAAAATTAAGCCACAGTATATAAAAATAATATTTAAGTTATATTTAATTGATTCTTCCACTAGACACATCATGGGAACTGTTATTTCTTTCTTTACAAACATTACTTTTCACTCATCCACTGGTTTGTTATAGGGTGGATAAGGGCACAGTTTGTACTAATGCATATACATTTTTAAAAAAGATTTAGAATAGCAGCTTTAATCACCCAAATCTCCTCATTTTCGATTAAATGGCTGTAATCCAAGTTCTACTATTAAGATAAGAGGAGAATCCAAATAGTACTATCACATGTAATATTATATTACTAAAATATTGGAAAGAAGGGATACCTCCTCTTCCATTTTGACTATAATCTAAAATCAAGTGCCATTTTGGGCATACATACTGTATATATATATATATATATATATATATATACTGTGTTACCTGGGTGCATATGTTGAGTTGAAAATGTCTTAGTTATCCCACAGTATCTTCTTGATAATGTTGATGTTCAGTTTGTGTCTTGATTAAATTGTAAGTTTGACTGTGTAGAATGCACCCAGGTATGAAGAGCTGCATTAATACTGGATGAATAATATAAGATGCTGTTCAAGTTTCTGAATCTGTTACAATCAGTGCTTTGTTACTTGACTGTCTCAGGGCTCAGTGTCACATAAAGGAAAAATTCAATTCATATCTTCCATCCTTCCCAAATTTCTAACAGTCAAACAGACAAAATTCAACAGAAACAATAAAGAAATATTCATTTGATTGAGCTTAACTGAGTTGGAATTGTTCACAATATATATACAAAGAAAACTGGGAACAAAAACCTCTCCTCAGCACTTTGATAAAAACTCCCCGTCCACCATAGTGACCATTTCTTATGGGATCCAAAATAACCTTAGAAAAAAAGCAGAAGAGACACACAAGACATAACAGCATCCCACATGTTGGTCATCTTTTACTTCCTTGACTTCATACTCTTCATCCAAAGTAAGGTTGTTCACTCTGAAAATTGTAGTCTGGACACACCTTCTGCACAAGCTTGTAGTCGATGCTGAAAAAGGAGATGAAGATGCAGATAACTTTGAACGGCTTAGCACAGAGCCAGGCAGCATTGGACTGGGTGTGCTCAGTGAAGCAGGTCTGAGATGGGTCATACAGACATGGTTTGGGCTTCTTAGAGCGGTTGGTCTTCTCATATTCTACACGACAGTTAAAGGTCTTGATGTCTTTGGGATCAATGGTTGACTGATGAGGCTGGTGAAACTGGATCTCTGGCTGATGGAGGGTACTCTGCTGCTGGACTACTTCAAATTCCACTACCTTTGATGGTGGGACGATGCTGACAGACACGTTCCCAAGGCTTGACGAGTTGTGGCGGAAATAGACGGTGAATGTACCATTGACATGGTCCACAATCTTGCCTGTCACCAGTAGGTTGAACTTCAAGGTCTTGACACTGAAGTAGAAGTCACCCCAGCCAAAGATTTTCTTGGTCTTCATGGCGGTTTTGAGGGAAGGTTTGCGCTTGGAATGGTAGCCTGTCTGATCCAAAAATTGTGACTGGTTCCTGGCCCAATCGTATGGGTTTGGTAAGCCAAAAGTCGGTGGCTTGGGTTTCATAGGTGTGTGGTCCATAGAGGAGAATATCCTGGAGGTCTGGAATGGGGGTTTAACACCTCCACCTGCTCCTATACCCCCTCCTCCAGCTCCACCATAAGGAAGGGGCTTTAGGACATGCCCTGTTGTGCCTAGTTCCAAGTAATCCAAAGATTTCCCAACCTGCTTCTCTAGGCCATGAACCTGACAGAAGACAAACAGAAAAATATGGTGGGTGAAACAGATAGCTAAAAGGGAAATTAAACAAAAACGTAATAAAAGCACCCATGTATTATATACATACTGGTCCTTCTCAAAAATTAGCATATTGTGATAAAGTTCATTATTTTCTGTAATGTACTGATAAACATTAGACTTTCATATAGTTTAGATTCATTACACACAACTGAAGTAGTTCAAGCCTTTTATTGTTTTAATATTGATCATTTTGGCAAAAAAGTAAAGAAAAACCAAAAATCCCTATCTCAAAAAATTAGCATATTTCATCCGACCAATAAAAAAGTGTTTATAAAACAAAAAAAGGTCAACCTTCAAATAATTATGTTCAGTTATGCACTCAATACTTGGTTGGGAATCCTTTTGCAGAAATGACTGCTTCAATGCGGCGTGGCATGGAGGCAATCAGCCTGTGGCACTGCTGAGGTGTTATGGAGGCCCAGGATGCTTCGATAGCGGCCTTAAGCTCATCCACAGAGTTGGGTCTGGTGTCTCTCAACTTTCTCTTCACAATATCCCACAGATTCTCTATGGGGTTCAGGTCAGGAGAGTTGGCAGGCCAATTGAGCACAGTAATGCCATGGTCAGTAAACCATTTAGCAGTGGTTTTGGCACTGTGAGCAGGTGCCAGGTCGTGCTGAAAAATGAAATCTTCATCTCCATAAAGCTTTTCAGCAGATGGAAGCATGAAGTGCTCCAAAAACTCCTGATAGCTTGCTGCATTGACCCTGCCCTTGATAAAACACAGTGGACCAACACCAGCAGCTGACATGGAACCCCAGACCATCACTGACTGTGAGTACTTGACACTGGACTTCAGGCATTTTGGCATTTCCTTCTCCCCAGTCTTCCTCCAGACTCTGGCACCTTGATTTCCGAATGACATGCAAATTTTGCTTTCATCCGAAAAAAGTGATTTGGACCACTGAGCAACAGTCCAGTGCTGCTTCTCTGTAGCCCAGGTCAGGCGCTTCTGCTGCTGTTTCTGGTTCAACAGTGGCTTGACCTGGGGAATGTGGCACCTGTAGCCCAGTCCACTGCTTCCACAGGTCCCCCAAGGTCTGGAATCGGCCCTTCTCCACAATTTTCCTCAGGGTCCGGTCACCTCTTCTGGTTGTGCAGCGTTTTCTGCCACACTTTTTCCTTCGCACAGACTTCCCACTGAGGTTCCTTGATACAGCACTCTGAGCCTATTCGTTCAGAGATTTCTTTCTGTATCTTATCCTCTTGCTTGAGGGTGTCAATGATGGCCTTCTGGACAGCAGTCAGGTTGGCAGTCTTACCCATGATTGCGGTTTTGAGTAATGAACCAGGCTGGGAGTTTTTAAAAGCCTCAGGAATCTTTTGCAGGTGTTTAGAGTTAATTGGTTGATTCAGATGATTAGGTTAATAGCTCGTTTAGACTACCTGAACATGATATGCTAATTTTTTGAGATAGGAATTTTGGGTTTTCATGACCTGTATGCCAAAGTCATCAGTATTAAAACAATAAAAGACCTGAAATATTTCAGTTGGTGTACAATGAATCTAAAATATATGAAAGTTAAATTTTTATCAGTACATTACAGAAAATAATGAGCTTTATCACAATATGCTAATTTTTTGAGAAGGACCAGTATTCTTTGTGAAACAAAACAAAACAAAACAAACAAAAACTATTATTAAAAATTCCACATACAGTGGGCAGCATTGTACTGTGAAAAGTCCCACACGATTCTTGTGTATGTGATGCTAAATATAGAAGTAATTTGCATGTGAATTAACAACAGGTTATACCTTCCATTTATTTAAATGAGACAATATTTGTCTGATGTAAGTGAACTTAAACTTGTGTTATGTGTTGATGTGGTTTATCTATTTTTATTCAAAAGTTCACAAGTTTATATCTGATTTGTTACTTTAATATCTGTGTACTGTTTATTTTTTGGTATTATCCTGACTTATATGAACTGACGAACTGACAAACTAATCATATTCTGGCAAGTTCACACACAAGAGTGAGAGGCCAGGCTTTTTGCACAGGCCAATACAAACTATTCATTCATTTTCTGTAACTGCTTAATCCTAATTAGGGTCGCGGGGAGGCTGGCACCCATCCCAGCCAACACAGGGCGAGGGCAGAGTACACCCCGGACAGCTCGCCAGGCCATCGCAGGGCAGAAACACGCTGATGGTTGTGCAGACTACTCTTATCAGAAGTCAGCAATGGTTCTTTTACAGCCTCACACCATAGACAGTGAGAGACATGAGACAGTGAGAGCGTTTGATGACCTAGTTAGCTGCACTGGGAACTATCAAACATACTTTCGCAAATTTAAACTTTGAAAATGTAAGTAAAAACCACCTGATGATGAAAATATACACATCGTCAACCGAGAATTAGCAAGGTCTATCTGCCATTTCATTCAGAAGACAGATACACCTTGTTAACTCTCGGTTGACAATATGTTCATGTTTAACAGAAGAATTTGGATTTCCTTTAATTTCATTTTAATCTTGCAGCGTTTTGAATAAAAGTGGATTATACACGAACAAGTTAAATTAATTCAAAGGGGAATTGGAAACTCTGGGATTGACAGATTAAGCTTTATTAAATTTGTTAAAGTTATATGTATTAAAAAAAAAAAAAAAGAATCCAATGTTGAGTACAGACGCTCCCCAACTTACGTTTTAGTTGGGTTCCGGAAGATCGAACGTAAGGTGAAAAGGAATGTAAGTTGTTACTATATGTTCCAGTGATGTATAACGTTCATACTGTACTATACATCCATAAATACCATTACCGTATCTCATAAAACACCCCTAAATCAATTATTATAAACATAACATTGTAAAATAATATCAGTACAGTGAGTCGTCGACTTACGTTTGGTTCCGGCAGACCGGTCATAACTCGATCTGGTCATATGTCGACTTTCCATCCAAATACACTCACGCCAAACAAAAACAGATGAATAAATCTTGCGCATTTAAATCTTTACATCTATTTCAATGCCACGTGACTGTGACACGCAGCGGAGAGCCAATCCTTTCTGTACTCTACTGTGTGGGCGGGTCCGATAGCTTCAAACTCCAATTTTATTGGATTATAACAACAGCCACAGACTGCGCGTGTTGTTTTTGAGTCAAGAGATAAATTTCCCATGTTTTGATCGGCTCATTTCCACGAAGCCAAGCACAGCTGGCAAGCTAACACAAATGGACAGACATGGAAAAAACTTCAACCTGCAGAGCAGCTGATTGCCAAAACTTGGGACGCACTTCCTGTTACATGAACACTGCAGCGTGTGAGTCCAAAAAATTTAGAGTTTCAAGGTATCAGACCCGTTCACACAGACAGGATTGGCTCTCAGCTTCGCGCCACAGTGACGTGGCATTGAAAGTAGATGAATAAATTTACTCTGAGCAGTTAGAAAGTGAAGCTGCATCATCTCCTACTTGGCCTTTTAAGATGCTGGTGCTGCCGGCAGCGGAAACAACTGTCGTACCGCACTGCCATGAATCACGCTTCACCACTTTTGCGGTCGTAAAAAGTCGATCAGACGTAACTCGCATAGGTTGTAAGTCGACGACTCACTGTATATCAAATAATATCAACATTAATTTCAAATAAATTAAATTCAAGCAAAATAATTTCAAATAGATAAATTTTAATCAAATTCACTCATCAAATATCAAATACAGTATCAAATACTGTATAACCTTTAACATTCTCTATGATGCGTTCTTTCTGCTTGTAAATGGTTCCGATGGTCGACGGATGATGAGCCGAGTCACTTTACATGAAGCTGAGTCGAGTCACTTCACGCTTAAAATAGCCAATCAACACTTACAATATGTGAGGCGCTCCACCGAAAGTAGTTCACTTGCTTGTGCTTGAGACAAAGCGTGGGTTATCCGGACTTCCGGTCTTTCAAGTGAGCAAGGGTGCCGTTGAATACTTGTTTAGTACTCAGCCTGCACTGAGGTGAATCACCAGCAGAGCTGAGAGTTCTCTTTCTTTTCTGGATTGGGGTTTTCATTCATTTTACAACTCTTTTTGCTTAACTGAGTATGCATGGTAGATTGCGCCGATCCGAGCAAATAGTTAATTCAGTCTTGGGAAAACCGGAAATTCCGGCATTTGCCGGAAAACTTGCACCCATGCTAGTAGGCTTATGCTTCTGACCAACCATATTTGCTTAGGGTTACAAAAGTCCGCAAAACAGTGTAAACACAAAGATCACAGAGACGACATCTTAACATGCACTGAACTGGGAAGAAGGAGGGGCATGTTCAGTCTGTCGTTTGTAAACAATGGACGCAGCACCATTACGTCAGCGTACTACATAGGTACGTTTCGTACTACAGAGAGCACGCTAAACTCAAAATTTGACATAGATTTAAAAAAAATCAAAAACAAAAAAAAAACCATGTAAAATAAAAAAAAAAAACGTAAAATGAATGAACGTAAGTCGGGGAGCGTATGTACTCTCCATTAAGATAAGGTGACCAAAATATTAAAACTACTTTCGGGACACCTGGTGCCGGATTTCTGACTTTCTTTTTTCTCACAATAAAGAAAAATGAATTCAAAGGGTGGTGTGAAAAAAATCCACCTTGCAGCAAGAAGGTCCTGGGTTCAAGTCCTCGGCTCAGGCATTTCTATGTTAATTTGCATGTTTTCCCCGTGTTTGCATGGTTTTCCTCTGGGTATTTCGGTTTCCTCCCACCGTGCAAACGAATGAATGTTTAGGGTCATTGCTGCTTCAGATTTACCTTATGTGCTGATGTGAATATGAATGATTGTCTGTGTGGCCCTGGGATGGTCTGGTGAGCTGTTCAGGGTGTACCTTCTCCAAATCAATATGATCCTCATACCTTTCTGAAAGCTGCAGTATAAGAGTCATATAAAGGAACAATAGAAACTTGAGTCTGTATTTCTCTTCTATCAGTTCGACAGAGTTCAACAAAAATAATAAATAAATATTCATCATCGCACATGGAACAGAATTAAAAATTTTCATCTAATTGCAGTTGGTTTATCTGCACTACTCAATATTGACAGTCATAATTCTCCCTTTAAAGTGAGTTTTCATTGGAGGAAAAGGCGGTCATGTGCTGACACTCTCCTTGTACACTGAGCCTGTTTACACCTGAGTGTATATTTGCCAAGGTCATGAAGGTCATTGCAACATAATAGGACAATTTCTTCTTCATTTTTGTGTCCTGACTCTTTTTTTTTTTTTACTTCTACTGTCTGTCCCACGGCGGCATGCTGGTTTAGTGGTTAACACGTCCGGCTCACTGCAAGAAGATCTTGGATTCAACTCCCAGCCTGGGCGTTTTTGTGTGGAGTTTGCATGTTCTCTCTGTGCTTGCATGGGTTTCCTGTGAGTATGCCGGTTTCCTCCCACAGTCCAAAAACGTGCACAGTAGGTTAATTGGCTGTTCTTATTCACCCCTAGGTGAGCGTGTGAGTATGAATTGTGTAAGTGTTGGCCCTGCAATGTCTTGGTGAGCTGTCTAGGGTGTACCCCACCCTCGCTCAGAGCAGGCTGAGATGGACGCCAGCCTCCCCACGTCCTTTAATTAGGACTAAACGGTTCAGAAAATAAATGAATGAATGAATGTCTCGCCTCCAGCTGTTACTCACATCAGTGTTACTGACACATCCCTGAAATATTCAATTCCTTTTTTCTGTACTTAAACACGTTCAACTGTGTAATATTTCCTTTCTGAGATATGATTAATTCAGCAATATCCACATTATGATTCTTCATCCTAATCCTTGCGAAATTTTAACATCTCAACTGTACACACCATGCTGTAGATTAAATAATACATTTATTCTGATGCAGGGTGTTTGCAAAAGCCTATTCTATTTATAGCATCAGTCACTATTTAGATTTTTTTTCCCCCTGCAGTTAGTCATGTGGAATGCAGTATGTTTAAAGAGCTACAGTGCTCCACACAAAAATGCCTGAGCCCGGGAATCAGAGCTACAACCTCAGTTCATTCATTCATTTATTCACTCATTCATTTGCTGAACAACTTAATCCTATTTATGTCATAGGGATGATGGAGCCTCCACAGTGCAGCTAACTGGGTTATCAAAGGCCGGCCATGTCTCTCACTGTCTATGGTGTGAGCCATGTAAAAGAACCATTGCTGACTTTCGACAAGAGTAGCTGCATCGCCATCAGCGTGTTTCCGCCCGCGATGGTATGGCGAGCTGTCAAGGGTGTACTGGGATGGTGGCAGCCTTCCCACGACTTTAATTAGGATTAAACGGTTACAGAAAATGAATGAATGAATGAATGGATGGATGGATGAAGGAGCCTCTCCGAGACAAAACTGGGAGAAGAAAGGGTACACCATGAACAACAGCTCACTAGACCATCACAGGGAATCTCACACACACACACACACTAAACCATTCACACTCATACCTAGGGTCAGGTCGGAATAGCTGAGTAGTCTATCATGTATGTTTTTGGACTGTGGGAGGACACTGGAGTACCTGGAGGAAACCCACGCAAGCATGGGGAGAATATGTAAACTCCAGACAGACACACTGGAGCCTGGGAATTGATCCCGGGACCTACTTGCTGTGCAGCGGATGCCTCAGTTCAGTATTAATTAATTTGGACTTTACCCTCATTCCGAAGGTAATGGTAGAGTCTTCACTGCTGTGTCATTATTTCAGCAAACACTTACATGACATGAAAATGCAAACCTTTAATACAGAGTGTGGTGTTCAGCTCACTGAAAACACGCATGTTCTGTTTCGTCTTCTACTCGTACGCTATTACAGGCGCATACAGTCATTTGTCTTATTGTTAGAAGGACCTTCCAATGACATAATTAAGAAAGTTATTTGATTAATGCTCTTCCTGCACCTTCTCCAAGACACAAAACATGTCAGATATTCCTGTCTTTTTAGAGACATTTGAAAACACCATCAAACTAACCCATCCCCTCCATCCCCCATCCAATCTTGGCATGTTTACACTCACATGGTTGACACTTCAGACTTGTCTCTTCTTCCGACTACAGTCAGTGCGCTGTCACAGAAGGGTGACAGTTCACAGCAAAACCCTTTATTTAAGGATTCTCTGACAGGAGGTCGACCTCGACTTATTCCAATCCGACTTGGCCACTTTGAGGCAGACGCCTCCAAACACGCACTCATCAGTCAACGATGCTGACAACAAATTCATGTCGCCATTTGTTGCAATATTTGTCAATGCTGTTGCTAATGCCTGCCGCCATTCAATTAATTGAACTCCTGACACCTTTCCTCCACCTGTCTTTCACACGGCCCAGATCAGGAGAATTGATGCGAGGGGAGTAATATTGATCAGTTGGGCCACAGATTAAAAAAAGAGATGGTGATGAATGACTATTGACTGGATAATGACTTCTAGGGGCCAGTTGCCACTGGACACTGATGGAAGAGAACTTGATACTTCAAAGCACTTGGCTGGAACGGTGCTCACCTATTAGACAAATGATTACAATCCAATAATCATATAAATAGGAAAAAGATATTTTACTCATTCTTTCTTCTTTAGTAACCACTTAATCCTGTTCATCATCATGTTTCTGCAGCCTATCCTACATTGGATAGGACGCCAGAGCATCATAAACGCCCCACAGCCACACACACATCCATACACACGGGGGAATTTAGACTGGCATCGTTTTGGGAGGTGGGAGAAAACTGGAGGATGAAGAAAGAGGGCGCCGCATAGTGGTGCAGTGGTTAGCTTGTCTGCCGCACAGTAAAAACATTCTGGGTTCAAGTCCCGGCTTGCTTGAGCTTTGTCCAGGCACTCCGATTTCCTCCCAAAGTCCATATCAAATTGCCTATAGATGCGAGTGTGAGTGTGACTGGTTGTGTGTACTTGCATCGAGATAGTTCAGTAAACTGTTCAGAGTGTACCTCACCTTTGCCCCAATATTGGCTGCTAGGATCCAGGCTCTAGTCTGCCTGTGTCCCTAGTAAGAGTAAGTGGTTTGGCAGGTAAGCAAGTGAGAGATGATGAAAGAGGCCCATAGAGTACAGTGGTACCTTGGTTCTCAAACTTAATCCATTCCAGAAGGCTGTTCGAATTCCGACCTGTTCGAATTCCAAATCCGCTTTTCCCGTTACAAATAACGTAAACGGTTTTCATCCGTTCCAAGATGCTAGAAAACTACCTTTTTAAACATAATGTTATTTCATAATGTCATTTATATATCAAATAGTATATTAAATGTGAAACAACAAAAAAAAAACCACACACACAAAATTCTTAATAGATTAATTTATTTTGTGTCTTTTTTGATTGTTTTTTATTTTCGAACCAGCCTCGACTTGCTTTAAAGTGGAACTCTTCAAGATTCGAGTTCGGGTCTTTTTTCACCAAATCATCGTAGATTTCATGAGCTTTGCAGCAGATTACATCCTCGCTAACACTATCTCCTGCTAACTGCTGCTGGTTTATGTATAGGAACAGTAATTTTTCCGCTTTCTCCAACACGCGCGGTCTTTGTTTGCTGATAACCGTAGAGCCTTTCGCCACATCACTGACTTCAACACTCTCTTTGTTCTTCAGGATCGCGCATATCATTGATTTAGCCATGCCGTATTCCTCAGCGAGATCAGTAACACGCACGCCTGATTCGTGTTTAGCTATCAGCTCTTTCTTAAACGCAACAGTTTTCCGCACAACTGACCTTTTCTCAGTAGCTTTCTTTGGAGACATGTTTATTAGCGAATCTAATCGAGTAAACAAAAAAACACGGAATACTGTACTTTGTAGAACAGGAGCAAGCACATCCACACGCACACAGTGGTCGAGTAGAGTCAAAGGAGACTGATTTTTGTAAGTTGCGCACTTTTCCTCACTCTTGGTTTCATTTTTTTCTCGCACTTTTTTCGAGTTCAACTTCCGAATTTTGTTCGAATTCCAAGACAGACAAAAAAAAAAAAAAAAAAAAAAAAATCCCGTATTTTTTTGTTCGAATTCCGATTTGTTCGACCTCCAAAGCGTTCGAGAACCAAGGTACCACTGTCGTACCAAATTTCTACACTCAAAAGTGGTACTACTGCTATATCAATATAACGCCTTTTAACATTTATCATTGCAGTTTGGTGTAAATCGTATTTCACAGCAATGAGTCTGCTGCGGTTTCTTGCAAAAAAAGATAATTTAGACACCACTACTGGCGGTGCTACACTGTAAAACCCACCACAGCATGTTAAAAGCACAGGCATCTTAGCGTCTTGTAGCCCTGACGCGCAGCCAAGTCAGCACGGTAGAACATAGATATCTTCTGACGTGCCATCTGTTATGTCAAACCCTTCCCAGCTTGGCTCCCTATTACCATGACAACAAACTCCTTCTATGTCATCAGACCCCTCACCTTTGAACCCCTACTGATAGCTGACGAGACCTAAAAAGTCACCCTTTTTCACACAGGAGCGTTCATTTGCCCTCCAGTAACTCATCCATCAGTATATATACATCAGTCTCTAAATGGCATCTAACATTCTACTCGCTACGGATCAATTATGATTGCACAGCGCTGCACATCGATTTGACTGCTGTCACAAAAAAAAAAAAAAAAAAAAGACAAGGCACGATGTACAAGATTAAATATGGCCTTTTAAACAGCCTCTTCCTACTGGATGTTTATCAGTGCAGAGAAAGGAGGTGACAGACTGCAGTTCGCATATGAATAAAAATCAGATTGTTTTCATTTTCAGTACGGACCACACACTAGTGTCTGAGGACGGATTCTCAATAAAGGTTTTCTGGATGGTCTTGCATTTTAATCACATTTGAAAGTCTTTAAAATTGGAACTTTTATCCAACAGTAACTGTGGACTTCATAATCCATAGTGGTTTAAAAGCTATGTGCGAAGGTCAGTCTATGCTACCTATAGGAGAACAGACCCAGTAATAATGAGGGTAACAGTGCTCCAGCCCTTGATATCATGCCTACTCAGCATGATTCACCCCACCTGGGATACACATTCAACTGCACATCTGCTTTTTCTCCTGACCAACATAGATACTGTCATATCATAATGAAGTGCTGGAGGTCAGTCCTGCCAACCCAGTTTAAAGCATCCTCTCCCGCAAGCAGTGTTTTCCAGTAATCCCTGTGCCGCAAAATTTATACAATCCGAGCTGATACTGAAAACATGAGCAGCTTGATAGACCGTAACACACTCGTACACTGCAAAATATCCCCAAAGTAATTTATCGCACACTTTTTAGATTATAACCTGGATAATACTGGACAAATTTGGTGTGGCGGCCTGGTAGCATAGTGGTTAGCGTATCTGCCTCACAACAACAGTGGGTTCAAATCTTGGACTCAGCATGGGTGTCTCTGTATGAAGTTATTCTCTGTGGTCTTCCTGTGTATTTGTGGGTTTCCTTTACGTAGTCCTATTTCCTCCCACAGTCCAAAGACATGAAAGTTACCTGAATTAGCTGGATATTCTGGATAGCCGCTACATGTGACTGTGAGTGTAAATGTGTGTGTGTGTGTGTGTGTGTGTGTGTGTGTGTGTGTGTGTGTGTGTGTGTGTTGGCCCTGCGATGGTCTGGTGAACTGTTCCTGCATTTGACTGGGATGGGTGTCAGTGTTCAGTTCAGTTCATTTTCTGTAACCGCTTAATCCTAATTAGGGTTGTGGGGAGGCTGGCGCCCATCCCAGCCGACTCCGAATGAGGGCAGAGTACACCCTGGAAAGCTCGCCAGGCTATCGCAGGAGGGAAACACGCTGACGGCTTTGCAGCCTACTCTTGTCAAAAGTCAGCAATGGTTCTCTTACAGATTGTCACCATAGACAGTGATCGACAACCAGCCTTTGATTACCCAGTTAGCTGCACTTGGGGGGGGGTTGTTCAGTGACAACCTTGTGGAGGGTGGGACTCGAACCCCTAACCTTTGGATCATTAATCCAGCGCCCTTTGGTAATCTAGTGGTATAGGGCGCTGGATTAATGATCCAAAGGTTAGGGGTTCGAGTCCCACCCTCCACAAGGTTGTCACTGAACACCCCCTGTGTGTGTGTGTGTGTGTGTGTTGGCCCTGCGATGGTCTGGTGAACTGTTCCTGTATTTGACTGGGTAATAATTAGTATAAGTAATAAGTAATAATTCTAATTAATTAATTAATGCTACAGGTCAAAACAAATCACAAGCATCTTGTCTGTCATTGGTCTTTTAGGCATGATGTCAGTACTGAGACCGTTTGCTTCCCCAAGACAACAAAATGTTGAAAATGTGAAAATCCTGTTGAAATTGGGGTGGTACGGCGGCATAGGGGTTAGCAAGTCTACCTCACAGAAAGAAAGACTTGGGTTCGAATTCTAGGCTTGGGTGTTTCTGTGTAGAGTTTGCATGTTCTTCCCGTGCTTGTGAATGGTTTTGTCTGTGTGTGTGTGTGTGTGTGTGTGTGTGTGTGTGTGTGTGTGTGTGATGCCCTGTGATGGTTAAGCAAGCTCTTCAGGTCGTGCAAACGATTTTTTTTCAAGTGTGGGCTGAGATAGACTCCAGATTCCCTATAACTTTTGCAATATTAAGAAGTTCACCAAATGAATGAATGTAAAATTCGAGATGGTAATGGAACTGTGAGTATATCAGGAAGGATAAGATTTGCTGTGACGCAGCCCCCACCACAGGATAATCCAATGAGGATGAAAGTTTGAGACTAGTCTGAAATCACTACCACTTTTACGATAGTCGGAGAGGAGTGGCGCAGTCCTGACAGTTGGCTGGGTATAAAGGAAGACGATTGCCTGCTATCTTTAATCAGCAGTGTTCCTGGATATCAGGCCACATGCTAACAAAGCATTTACACTCTACGTTGGGGTGATGACTCAGTGCTATCGCAAAAACTATAAGCTCTGCTTAAAAAAAAAGACTTAAATAAAACTGCAAATATGGACTTTTCTGACCTCAGCAGTGACCTCAGGAAGTCATTACGGACCACACAAACAAAAAGACAAATTTTTAGAGGTCGACACCAACCTGGTGTAATTACAAAGATAAACAGTGAGTTTTTGTTTTGATTATTTTAAGTTTGAGGAGTGCGTCTTGCCGACTTGTTCCGTTCAGTAAGTTATACATAGAAAGGAAATTGCAGCAATAAATCCTTGAACTCGGATGAACTATGTTCTGCTTTGTTGTTATTCACTTTTCAACAACGTGCATCTACAATGTGGAAGAAAGCAATATTAAACTCCAACCTTTACAACAGCAATAATAAAAAAAAAAAACCACGCTGATTTACAACAGTGTCTCTCCTTCTAATACACCTCCCTCTTTCTCATACTCTTCAAAGAAATAATGGTCTACTGAGCCAAGCACAAGATGGAATGATCTCCAACACTGAGCTATGTATACATATGTAGGTCTTGAAGAATTTAATATAAAGACAATTTGATTATGGCTCGTCTGAGAAAGTTCATAGGAGGAAAAAGCCATTATAGTGGATTGGAGTGGAGAAGGGGAAGGAGAACGCGCTCCTGCTTCTGAGTACGAGGGTCATTAATAATCACTAACTTCATCTGAGCATCTTAAGACAGGTCTTGGTGGATGTGAAAGTTGGAGAATAAAGCAGCAGAGGAGGAAGTCAGTTCCGCAGATCACTGATGTACATCAAGGATTCATGGGAAGTGCAACAGCCCGGTTATTGATGAAAAACTTGAGATCGATGTCTGACATGAAAGGTTGATCCAGCAATTTCATCCCACGCAATGCTTGGAACGTGGAAAACACAGTGCTTACTTTCAGTATTAAAAAAAAACAAACAAAGACAAGGAGCACTGACTGGAATACAAGAAGAAAGGCAGCTTCTTAATTGTTGCAGTTTTGCCATTTTTCTCCCCAGAGTAAAAAAGAAACAATAAAAAAGGCATTTGGAAAATGAGAGGATGCACTGAATAAGAAAAATGTGCACTGCCATTTCTCACCTACACACGCTCTCTCATTTCTCTCTCTCTTTCCATTTGTGAGTGTCCAGTGTTGTGCCTACGCGGACAAGTTGCTTCTCTCTGAGGAGTGATGGGAGTATGAATGCTTCGTTCTCTCTCTCTCTCTCTCTCTCTCTCTCTGGCTCACTGCCCACTTTTTCTTTCCTCTAATAATTGGAGTTTTATTTCCCACAATCAATTCATTTCAGGTCAGCCTCGAACACATTGATCCTCTGTCACCGATACCATGCATACAGCCGACACACACACACACACACACACACACACACACGCACACACGCACGCATGCACACACACACACTCCTAAGACTAGACAACACATTATGAATACAATTCTAGAGTGTCTAAAAACTAAAAAGCACTCAAATACATTAACATTCACAAAACACATTTCTATTACAACTGGACCAATTAATGCAAATAGTTCCATAGCCCATCAAAGGATGAACACACACATAAACACACACACACACACACACACACACACACACACACACAACCACTTGCACTCACACTTAGGTCAAATTTCGAACAGCCTAATGTGCATGTCTTTGGTCTGTGGGAGGAAGCAGCAGTACTGGGATGAAATAACGCATTCATGAGGAGGACATGTGGTCTCACAACCTAGAAATCAAACCCAGGACCTATTTAGTGTAAGCCAGATGTGCTAACCACTATGACACCTTGTGCATCTCATTTTTTGAGCAAAAATATACAATGCTATTATAGTGGTACCTCACCTTACGATAGTCCCACCAAACGAAAAATCCCGGTTACGAAAAATGTTTTCCAAAATTTTTTGTCTCTGTATACGAAACAAGTTCTCCTTCCGAAACGAGCCAAATGCACCATTCAAACATTCAAACGTGCCATTCAGACATTCCAACAATGCACGAGCTGCTTTCCCATTGACTATCTTCCAACACCCCGCCCCGCTGGCCCCCCATTGGCTAGGAGGGATAACGCAGCTGCCTCGCATTGGCTATCTCTCAACATCCCGCCCCGCTGGCCTCCCATTGGCAAGGAGGGATGACGCAGCTGCCTCTCATTGGCTATTATGGAGCTGCATCTCCCATAATGCTTTTTGTGTAAAGGACAGAGTTAGTTTTTTAACTCAGGCTTTTAACCTTCCATAAACATTTGTAAGATTATAACTCTGCTCAGAAGACATGGTCAACACACCCGTGCACACACACACACACACACACACACACACACACACACACGCACACATACACACACACACAGACACACAAGGGTGTGTGATTTCCAGTGCGAGTGAAAAGAGGAAGTGGGCACGTGATATCGAAAAGGAACATGGCCAAACCCGTCTACCATCGGTACAATATTGAAGCAGAAGGAGGTCTTAAAAGGTATGCTTTTATAAATTTTAAAGGGTTTAGGGGGTAGTATTGGGGGCCTTGGAACGAATCACGCGTTTTACATGTAAAATGCGGTTCAATTTACAAAAAATCCAGGTTAAGAAAAAGGCTCTGGAACGGATTATTTTCGTAAGGTGAGGTAACACTGTACTTGGACAATTACTCGATGTCACTCACTCACTTATCTGCCAAACCGCTTCGTCTTATTTTGAGTCATGAGAGGAATGGAGCCAATCTCAGCTGACAATGGGTGCAGGCGGGGTACTCCTTAAATACGCAATAGTATTTGACATAGTATACACAATTGATCAAAGACAGTAAAAGCAGTAATATAACAGTTACACTTTATTGCGATACTTCAATTTATTTTTGATTTTATTTTTGTACAGGGGTGCCAACCTCATTTTCACTGAGGGCTCTAAATCCATAAATTTCAAAAGTCATCAAGGGCCAAATAATAACTGGACATTCATTCAAAAAGGGCAACCATGGCCAAATTATCTGGTTATGCATTTATCCTATTTTCCTTAATTCACTGATAATGCTTGACACTGATAACCTGAGTCATGAATGGCGAGCTATTTCCTTCCTACAGCTCACATAGGAGAGGCGAGTTGGAGTAAGGTCATCAGAAGAGGTGTGGCTAGTTACAATGTATTCATGCTATGCAGGCTCTCTGGTTTCTACATGTTCTCCTTGGTTTGCAGAAAAAAACAAAAACAAAGACTATTTGCCCAATTTTACATTAGAATGCACAAGTAATGCAGTCCAACTGTTAATGCGGAGAGAGTACTGAAGCAGGATGATTAAACTTCTTATCATTTTCTTGCATCTATAGGATGAGAGACTCTATTGTAGCGATGAGAGGTTTCATGGCCCGATATACCATCTAGATTGGCGGTGATACCACAGTTTCTGCCATCTTCTTATAATAAATATTACCACCGCTTCCTCAAAACTGCCACCTACACTGGTTCACTGTGGTGTGCAAAATGAGCGCAGTTACAGATATTCAGTTGTCGGAATAGATATGTCACCTGTACCTGTTCCCAAAGGACAGAGTATTAAATGCAGAGAAATATGCTTTCATGCATCAGCTATAACCTGAAGACGCGCTACAAATTTTTGGACTCCAAGGTCAAGGCTATACTGATAACTATCTAGAAGTACCAACTACCTGAGCCAGGAAAATACTTAAGCAAAATTAAGTGCAATTCAGTGCCATCACTGCAAAGCTAATTGTTTATATTGTTTTTCGACATTCAAGACAGAAGGATATAACAACGAAAATGGTAACAATGCCCCAAAATACGCTGCACAAAAAGTCACACACTGTAATATTTTGTCTGACCCGTTTAGCCTTGATTACAGTAGATAATCACCATGGCACTGTTTCTTCAGTTGGTCAAGTCAAGGCTCAGCTATATAAGTCTGAATTGATTATTCTATCCATGTTGGGTTTTTTTTTTATTCTTGATGGCACAATTATCAATTTGGAACTTAAATAGTGAACAAGTGGCTGAGGGAAAATGAGCAAAACATTAAAGTGTACAACATTTAACCGAGCAGTGTATATTTTTCTAATCAAAGCAACTACAGTGATAAACCTCCTAAAATGGATAATTGTATTCAAGTTGCATTATTTAAATGTCGATTCACACAACAAATCCACTGTCCACCACACAATAAAACATTTAATACAATGCTAAATGAGTAATGATACCTACAGGGGAGCTGCATTAGGTAATTAGGGTTAACTTGTGCAATTTAAATTAATGATTAATCTCACGATTGGCAACAAATGAATCATGAGTGAATAAAAAAACAATCTGATTTAGTCAGAACTGTGCTGTTATATTATTATTATTATTATTATTATTATTATTATTATTATTATTATTATTATTATTATTATTATCATTATTATTATTATTATTATTATTATTATTATTATTATTATTATTATTATTATTACTATTATTATTATTATCATTATTATTATTATTATTATTATTATTATTATTATTATGATCATTGGGCAGCATGTTGACATAGTGGTTAGCAGCAAGAAGGTCCTGGGTTCGATTCTCAGCTCGGGCATTTCTGTGTGGAGTTTGCATGTTATTCCCGTGCTTGCGTGTGTTTCCTCCCACAGTCCAAAAACATGGACAGTAGGCTAATTGGCTATATCAAATTGCCCCTATATGTAAGAGTGAGTGTGATCCGAAAGCTTTGCTGTGTGAAAAGATAAGTGCGTTCTGTTCTGGAGACAAACTTGGAGTTAAGTCAGCACAAAAGGATGTTCCAACGAGTCTAACATTCGTTATAAGGAAAAACTAGAATCGAAATTCCGTGACAACAATCTTCGTGATGGATGGAAATGTGTCGAGACCATTCTGGGAACCAATAAGAAACAATTGGACATCAATGCTAGTGACAGTGTAGCATTTGCAAATGAGCTTAATGACTTTTATTCTCGTTTTGATGTAAATGACTTTTCGGAAGAAAAGAGTGTGTTTCTGGACAACCTCACCATCAGTGATAATCTTGAAATATCCACTGATGACGTTAAAGAAACATTTAGGAATTTAAACTGTCGCAAGAGTGCTGGTCCAGACAATAAAGCTCCTGTGATTCTTAAGGAATGCTGTGATCCGTTATGCGACATATTTCACGGTGTTTTCAAATAAACTCTGCTACATCATCAGATACCTGTCATATGGAAAACATCTCACATTGTTCCACTTCCGAAGATACCAAATCCCAAAGTGTGTAATGACTACCGCCCAGTTGCACTTATGTCTGCAGCCATGAAGTTCCTTGAACGGATTATTAAAAAGCTACTAATGCGAGAAGTTGAAGGCCAACTCGATCCACTCCAGTTTGGCTACCGACAGAGAAGGGGTAAAGACGATGCTACGCTAACCCTCCTGAACCTCATCTA
>CM045741.1:34497515-34537515 GCA_024760905.1 Plotosus lineatus
CAGTTTGCTGTACCGGGGAGAAAGTGACAACTGTTGAGAGTGGAGCTTGAATACCAGTGATCCAGCACCTTCCCACCAGGCCACCACCGCCTAGAAAAAGCTTGTTTACATGCAATTTATTATTAATTACAATAAATTACCTCTATTTCTTAGAGTAGAATCTATTTCAATTCCAACAGAGGTTTTCAATTAACATTCATTCATTTGTTTTCCTTCAGGTGGACACAGTGGCTCGGTGGTTAGCACTGTTGCTTCACAGATAGGTTTCACTATGAATTTATGTGAAAGAAAAATATAGTACGTACAGCTTTTTTCATGACCAAATAGAATATTTTGTTTATTGAACATGATACAACTGAGATGATCAGCGTTATAGTTAAAAAGAAAACGTTCTGAACAGACATGACCATTGCACAAGAAACTAATAGATCAAAAAGTTGAAAGGACTAGAAGCTAATTTATTTATTAATTATTTGGTACTGTATAATAATTGATATTACTTTATTAGTGTAATAATTTATTGGCCCATAATTTGACCACAAGCCAATTTCACATAAATGGGGCTGGTGGTGTAGTGGTTAGGGTGCTGCGCTCATGATTTGGAGGTTGTGTGTTCAAATCCCAGTTAGACCCCCCACTGTGCTAAGACCCCTGGGTAAGGTCTCAACCACAAGTGTGCCTCTGTTCACCCAGCAGTATAAATGGGTACCAGTAAAATATATACTGGGAAGGAAGCGCAATTTCTCTTCCCACTCACTCTCACATATAGGGGCAATTTCTCTTCCCACTCACTCTCGCACATAGGGGCAATTTCACTTCACACTCACTCTCGCATATGGGGCAATTTCATTTCACACTCACTCTCACATATAGGGGCAATTTCTCTTCCCACTCACTCTCGCACATAGGGGCAATTTCACTTCACACTCACTCTCACATATAGGGGCAATTTCACTTCACACTCACTTTCATACATTGGGGCAATTTCACTTCACACTCACTCTCACATATAGGGGCAATTTCACTTCACACTCACTTTCATACATTGGGGCAATTTCACTTCACACTCACTCTCGCACATAGGGGCAATTTCACTTCACACTCACTCTCGCATATGGGGCAATTTCACTTCACACTCACTCTCGCACATAGAGGCAATTTCACTTCACACTAGCGACCCATCCAGGAAGAGTTGTACTCGTAGTCGCTTCACGCTACGGAAACCGGGGATAAGCACAAGCCTGATGAACCACTTGGCTCGGGTGTAAAGCCCAAACATAGTACAATTTCACACACAAAAAAGAAAGACGTAAATTGACGTAGCAACATAATTTTACATAAAAAACTGCATATTTCCCCTCATAGTGAATATCTGGTTGATATTGTGTATCCTCTTTTTCTTATTTGAGTTGAGTACTGAGAACAACGAGTGTTTTTCTTCGGATGTCTGGAGTTAAGATATCCAGGATGAAATGCTACATGTTGATCCAGATGAATGTAGAGACACCCAAGCTTGAGATGCCACTCGGTAGGTTTGGTTCTTGGTTCCTGTGGCGACAGATCATTTGCCCCAGAACTCTCCGTACACTGATATTTCAGGAGGTTTCAATAACACTTCTCCTAGTGATATTTAATTACATTTGGCTTTTTTCCCCCCATTGCATTGTTTTCATTGTAAAGTGTGAAAGGGCCCATTACAGCAAAGGTGTTGATATACTGTATCTTATGGTAGAACTAGCAAAAGGAGATTAATACTGAACAAATTTCCAATTCCACCATTGCTGACAGCAGCACACAATAAAATTAATAAATAAAGAGTCTGAGAAATTGAGTAAAAAAGCACACTGAAAGGAAGAAGATTCAACAAAAAGGGAAGACAAGAGTGAGTATCTTTGTGGCTTTTCATTACTGGAAGGACCTGAGGGATTTGAAGGGCTGAAAATTGATGCACAGCTTGCGCTGTTGCTTGACACATCATTTGACTTGCTAGGTTGTTCAGTTAATCTTTCAAAAACAAAAAATGATCATTCCAAACACTTTGTGGACCATGATTTTATATCATGAATCTATTACACTGGCTCTCTGCTGGGCAGGGCTGTGTAAAGAGGCTTGGATTGATGATGATGGGTCAGGGAGGGAACTGTTTAAGTTTGTAAACTTACTGCAAAGTTAATAGATAATATCTGGGGCTCTTTACACAAACACTAGAAAAGTCTCACCCCTTACCTTGGGTTTGTACTGGGACCACAATGTCCATGATCTCCACAATTTAAAAAAAGCTTTCAAATACACAATCATAATAATAAGTGAATAAGCATGATTGGACTATAGGGCAATGGTGGCTTGGTGGTAAAGGACGCTGGATCGCTGATCCGAGGGTTGGGGGTTCGAGTCCTACTCTTCACAAGGTTGTCACTGTCCCTCCAGTGCAGCTAACTGGGTTATCAAAGGCCAGCCATGTCTCTAACTGTCTGTGGTGAGAGGTTCATGTAAAAGAACCATTGCTGACTTTCGAGAAGAGTAGCTGTATATCCGTCAGTGTGTTTCTGTACTGTGATGGCCTGGCGAGCTGTCCAGGGTGTACTCTACCGTCACCCAGACTCAGCTGAGATGAGCAACAGTCCGCCCGCAATCCTAAATAGGATTAGCAGTTCAGAAAGTGAAGGAATGACTATCACTATTTGCATCAAATCGTAATTACAGATGCTCCCCGACTTACGTTTTTAATTGGTTCCGGACGGCGGAACGTAAGTTGAAAGAGAACATAAGTTGTTACAGTGACGTGTGACGTATGACATGTGATGTATGAGGCTCATACTGTACTATACATCCATAAATACCATTACCGTATCTCATAAAACACCCCTAAATCAATTATTATAAACATAACATTGTAAAATAATATCAAATATATCAAATAATATCAACATTAATTTCAAATCAATTAGATTCAAGCAAAATAATTTCAAATTGATAAATTTTAATCTAATTCACTCATCAAATATCAAATACAGTATGACATGAAGCTGAGCCGACTCACTTTACATGAAGCTTAAACCAGCCAATCAACGCTTACAATATGTGAGGTGCTCAATACCGAAAGTAGTGTACTTGCTGTGCTTGAAGGTGGGTTATACGGACTTCCGGTCTTTCAAGTGAGCAAGAGTGCCGCTGAACTCGTTTAGTACTCAGCCTGCACTGATGTGAATCACCAGCAGAGCAGAGAGTTCTCGTTCTTTTCTGGATTTGGGTTTTCATTCATTTTAAAACTCTCTTTGCTTAACTGCGTATGCATGGTAGATTGCGCCGATCCGAGCAGATAGTTAATTCATCTCTGTGTATGAGACTTGCACCCATGCTAGTAGGCTTACGCTTCTGACCAACCATATTTGCTTAGGGTTACAAAAGTCCGCAAAACAGTGTAAACACAAAGATCACAGAGATGACGTCTTAACACAAGGGTAACACACTATATAACTGAGATATAATACATATATATATATATATATATATATAAAACTGAACTGGGAAGAAGGAGGGGCACGTTGTCTGTCGTTTGTAAACAATGTAAACAATTCGTCATTACGTCATTACATCAGCGTACTACGTAGGTATGTCTAAACTCAAAATTTGACTTTTTAAAAAAAAAACAAAAACAAAACGTAAAATAAAAAAAAAACCCATAAAACGGAAGAACGTAAGGGGGGGGGGGGGGGGCGTCTGTAATCATAATAATTATTCAGTTCATTTTCTGTAACCGCTTAATCCCAATTAGGGTCGGGGGGAGGCTGGTGCCCATCCCAGCCAACTTCGGGCAAGAGCAGAGTACACCCCGAACAGCTCGCCAGGCCATCGCAGGGCGGAAACACACTGAAGGCTTTGCAGCCTACTTTTGTCGAAAGTCAGCAATGGTTCTTTTACATGCCTCACACCATAGACAGTGAGAGACATGGCCAGCCTTTGGTAACCCAGTTAGCTGCACTGGGGGCAGTGACAACTTTGTGGAGAGTGAGACTTGAACCCCCAACCTTTGGATCAGCGATCCAGCAACCTATACCACTAGACCACCACTGCCCCCATAATAATTGTGGCAAAATTTTTTTTGAAAGTCAATTAGCACCATGATTATCATCACCAAGTTCTCTCAAGATCAACACTACTTTGCTAAATTCCCAGAAGATCGTCACAATTCCATGAAGTTCCTTCGAGAACATCAAGACTCATTCCCTCGACCCACCATGCCCCTCATGATTTTCTCAAATTGTGGAAATTGTGGAACCAGTGTAAACCCAGGTTCATGTCCCCAAGGACTCCACTCTAGAGATTCAAACAGGTGACATCGATACATGGCATTGCTCCTTTATTTGGCCCATCCCCCTTCTCTGGTTCAAATGGTCAGACGAGGAGTCAAAATCTTAAATTCTCTTTATAACATCTGAGAGCTTGCATAGTTTCAGTTGGACCTGAATTAATTTCATCACCACAGGTGTACCAAGGAAGGACTTTTATCACGTGGACATGAAGTGTAAATTTGTCAGTAGGTTAACTCTGGCTTTCAGGAGGCGCAGAAGCCTGGTTTAACACATCAGTCAGAAGTGATGAGTCAGTTTAAAATGCGTTGCTTAGGACATTTATTCATAAAAGTCATCCTAATGTAATGGTACTGTATGTCTATGGAAAAATAAATGCATTTGCACAAATTTAAATAGCTGGATTTTGTTAATGCTGAAATAACATTTGTTGTATGGCTATGTTTCTCGTGAGATTTTCCTTTTAAAGCTCTAAGTATTTGAAATAATTTTATTTAAAATAGGTAAGCGTTGGCATTAATGTATGTTTACATTTAGTTTTGTAAGGCCGGTGGCGTAGTGGTTAGGGTGCTGCTTTCATGATCAGGAGGTTGTGAGTTTGAATCCCACTGAGACCCTCACTGTACTAAGACCCATGGGCAAGGTCTCAACCACAAGTGTGCCTCTGTTCACCCAGCAGTATAAATGGGTAGCAGTAAAAATATACTGGGAAAGTAACCTGCGATGGACTAGCGTCCCATTCAGTAGAAGTTGAACTCCTGGTTGCTTCACGCTATGGAAACCGGGGATAAGCAATGGCCTGATGAGCCACGAGGCTCGGGTGTAAAAACCCAACAGACTTTACCTACATTTAGTTTTTCTGAAGCACTTAATCCTATTATGAGAGGCTGGTGCCTATATTATCCCCAACTGGGCGAAGGAGGAATACACCCTAAACAGCTTGCCTGACCATCACAGGGCAACACACACAACCATGAAATCTATCGAGACATTAGCAAGGTCAAAGGTTCCGAAAGAACTTCCTCGTAGATAACTTCCTTTCTATTTGAAATAATACTCAATCACTCATGTACCAAGTCACTTAATCATACTAGACCAGTGCTTCTCAATTATTTTCTGTGGCGCCCCCTGTAGGAAGAAAAAAAACATTTCACGCCCCCCCCCCCCGCCCCATGAGCGACTATAAATAGTATTATTTATTAATAAAATTGTTATTAGTACACCTCTGCATAACATTGTATCTTTATTAACATTAAAAACAAAAAAGAACGAAATATAGTTCAACTTACAATAAAGAAAAACTTCATGAACATTGTTTTTTAATCTGTAATAGAAAAGATTAAAAGTGCACCAGAGTGTCTGAAATAATACTAAAAAAAAATCCTTATTTATGTCTTAATATCTCCGTCTCTCTCCACCTTTCTCTGCGTTCCATGTTGTTTCTTGACGGGTTGTTTACTGCACTTCATATCGTTTGCTAATACACCATAGCGCGACAATGAGAGCGTCACTGTCAACTAGTGGAGTGGACGTGCAATTACACTCAATTCCCATACACTATTCCATAAAAGTATGTTCCCCAGGATCATACCCCCCCCCCGCCCCGGCATCATACTGAGAAGCATTGTACTAGAGTCACAGGGAGGCTAGAGTCTATCTCAGCCGACATTGGGCAAAGGCAAGGTATATCCTGAACATCTTATCAGCCCAAGTCAGACCGACACACTATCTCTTTCTCCCTTTTAAGTATCCCTTTTAAGACCTCCTTCTGCTTCAATATCGTACTGATGGTAGCTCGCTTCTTCTTTTCACTCACACCGGGAAACACTTTCACCATGAATCACACGCGTGTATGTGTGTGTGTGCACGCTTGAATGTGTGTGTGTGTGTGTGCGTGTGTGTGTGTGTGTGTGTGTGTGTGTGTGCGCGCGCGCACATATGTGCGTGCGCGTGTTGACCATGTCTTCTTAGCAGAGTTATAATCTTACAAATGTTTATGCAAGGTTAAAAGCCTGAGCCAAAAAATAAAGTTGCAATGAGCACACTCGAAAAACTCAAGAAACAACAGTAACTCAGTCATTTACGCTTGTTAGAACTCCGTGATGAACGAAGGCACAGGAGATTAAGCTCCCTCCTCGCCAATGGTCGAAGGTACACGAAAAGCATCATTGGTATTATGGAGATACAGCTCCCTCCAGGCAAATGGGAGGCCAGCGGGGTGGGGTGTTGGGAGATAGCCAATGGGAGAGCAACTCGTGCATTGTTTGAATTTTTGAGATGGCGCGTTTCATAACGTGAACTTTTTTCGTATCCAGAGATGGAAATTTTAGGTAAATGCGTTTCATAACTTGTATTTTTCGTTTGTTGGGTCTTTCGTAAGGTGAGGTACCACTTATGGTTAGATGCTAAAGTTAATTTTGTTACCCTGAATTTATTACAAGTGTATCGACAATAAAGTTGAAGCTAATTTAATCTAAAAAAACCAGCATGGTGGTGCTGGGAGGCAGACATGCTAAGCACTACGCCACAGTGCCATCCTATTGGAAGTATATTTTAAGGACATTTTAAGAATACATATTTACAGCAAGATGGGCTAGACATGTTTGGAGGTTAAAGCATCCCTCCTGACAGTTCTTTTTGTCGTGTTCGACTTGTTTAATTATTCATGTTAACGTATCATTGTCACTGACGATTGTGACATTACTTACATCTGTTCCTGGTACTGAAGTCAACAGTGAGAACCTTACACCACACACACAAACATGGAGGCTGACATGGAGCTGTATGAGTATGCCTGCCTCTTGACAACGGCTCCAAGACAAGGAATCCTATAAGAAAGACTACCAGTCCTCGCTTTACCCCACCACTCTATCTGACCTACACCTGTTTCACCCGTCCAGAGACGAGATCATTCACTTCATCACATCACACTGTGTGTAAGTCAACTCGAGCATGCGTGTGTGTGTGAGAGAGAGAGAGAGAGAGAGAGCGAGAGAGAGAGAGAGAGAGAGAGAGAGAGAGAGAGAGAGAGAGAGAGAGAGAGAGAGAGAGCGTGACTAAGAGAATTGCAAGCAGCCTGGGCAAGTCTGGTGTCTCAACATGTGGTGGCTTTCACCCTTCTGGACAAGGTCCACAATTTGCAGACAAGGCACAGTGCAGAGTAGACTGTGGGCAGCAAGCATGCTGTTAGTATGGAAAAGTCTAATTACAGAATTATTAAGCAAAACATGTCAGGATTACTGCACACTGAGCTCAGAGATGGCTGCCCAGTGATTAAAATGAACACCCCGTAACTCACCAAATACCAGTTAAATATACCACGGATGGGTAAATTCTTTACTTAGCAGCCACTTTGACAGTTGAAGTCAGAATGTTGTCAATTATAACAACAGGATTATATTACAAGATATAAACATGTATAATGCTTATAGAATATCTTTACACGTTTAGTGATTCGTCATTCCTGTCAGTTTATCTTAAGGTAGATGCTGTTTCTATGAAACGCTTCTCGGCTTTGCTTGGCTAGATATGTTCCCAACAAAACAACAGTCAAAGGGTGATAAGAAAAAAGGTAACACACCATGGACACTCAAAATGTACTGAATGTAATGTTGGCACTAATGCTGTAACTGTGACATTTCAAACACATTAGTCCTCACTTATCAGTCTAATGCCTTGGCAGGCGAAAGCGACTAAGTAGCCACATGTTACTCTTGTTATAAGAAATCCTCGCCATGCTGACAAAACACACACATACAACAACAAAAAACAAACAAACAAATGATGAAAGCCTTTTGTTAGTAATTTAATAAGTGCCTAACCTTGCAGACTGAAATCGCTTATCCTCATCACGACTTTCATTTACTTATTTTAATAAGACGACTCAGTCAATGTAGGCTTTTTAAAAATGAATATATTCCCATCAGCTTCATAGCCTGTTTTTACTGATTATGTGGCAGCATGTCCTTCAGTCACCCTGTGGACAGGCCTGACTATTTTATGAATCGAAGACCTTATGGGAAAAACTAGATGCTGCAACTACAGTTGCTTCCAACATCCCGCCCTGCTGGCCTCCCATTGGCCAGGAGGGAGCTGAACCGGACCCATTCCTGTACCCATACTTCCTGTTTGTCACTACCTGTTGGTTCGTGAAGGAGATTTGAACAGGACTGTTGGCTCGTGAGTTTTTTTGAGAGTAATCACTGCAGCGTTATATTTCGTTATCCATCATGGACCCCAAGAAAGTGAATCCCGGTGACACTGAAAAGAAGAAGCGAGCTCCATTATCAATTGAAGTGAAGCAGGAGATAATAACAAAATACGAAAGTGGGATGCGGTTGAGTGAAATCGCAAAGGAGTACAATATAGCCGAAATTCCTCTACAATTGGGACGATATTTAAGCAGACAGAGACCATAAAAGCGGAGATACAGTGACAGAGGCGATTATTTCGGAAAAAGCAACTGCCATATTTAAGGACCTCGTGAGGGAGGGTGGGGGGTGGGGGTTCTTCAGACCAGCAACCCCCGGACTTTAAAGCGTCGCATGGGTGGTTCGAGAGATTTTAAAAAAGGTAAATAATTTTCTTTTACTTTTAACACATATTTCATGTAAAATTGGTGTACTTTTATAAATTTTAAAGGGTTTATGGGGTAGTCTTGGGAGCCTTGGAACGAATCACGCGTTTTACATGTAATATGCACCTCTGTTTACGAAAACCCCAGGTTACGAAAAAGGCACTGGAATGGATTAATTTCGTAGGTACTTACCCCACTTACGAAGACCCCTGGGTACGGAACCCCCAGGTTACAAAGATCATTTTCCTAAGTTTCCATCCCCGTGATATGAAAACAACCCCCTCTTACGAAAAGAAACTAAAAATTCAAACACACCAATCAAAATTTCACACGACGCACGAGTTGCTCTCTCATTGGCTGTCTCTCAACATCCCGCCCCACTGGCCTCCCAGATAGAGACAGAAGGAAGCTTAACTCTTTAGTTTTTAGTTTAGTTTTTTAAGGTGTTGAATTCAGTAAATGTTTAATAAATGTGGACGCATTTGAGCTCATCTGGAATTCCAATCCCTCAAGGAATCAGTTAAAGTTGAGTTTGTCAATCAGGGAATACGTTTTGAATTCCACGTCTTGTGGGTGTGGCCCGTAGCACTTGCTCGAGAGAGAGAGCGGTGTGTGTGTGCGTGTGTGTGTGTGTGTGTGTGTGTGTGTGTGTGTGTGTGTGTTAATAAAACGGTTTAATATGTTAATAAAATGTTTAAATGGTTTAATAACTAATTTTCTTTTACTTTTAACACATATTTCATGCAAAATTGGTGTACTTTTATCATTTTTAAAGGGTTTATGGGGTTTATCCAGTCCAAAGACTGGAGCCTTGGAACAAATTAGGCGTTTAACATGTAAAATGCGACCCCTAGTGACGAAATTCCCGCGTTACGAAAAAGGCACTGGAACGAATTAATTTCATTGGTAAGGGGCCGACTGTACAGTATATATATATATATATATATATATATATATATATATATATATATATATACACACACACACACACACACACACACACACGGTATATTTTTTTCTGAAAACATTGATGATGCATCGCTATGCAAAGCTTGGTGGGCAAGTAGTTATTTCGTCTGCCTCTATGCCTAGTCTGTATCTTCAGCAGGTGTTTCAGGGTCGTCAGTGTTTCGCCCCTAAACCTGAACGCTTCACCTGAGTGGGGCAGCAAAGACAGAAACTGTCTTCACCTGCAGACTGGCTTCTGGCTGCATATTTTGAAGATCTGATGTAGGCATAAATGCTTACTATTTTCTTGACTTGATTGGCTAGGTGCTGCTGAGGTACACTGTAGGTGCATCCGCACGCTACTCTTCTGGCTTCTGACTGGCTGAGATCCACTCTTCCCTCCTTTTCATCCATAGCCATCTCGAGCTTGACTCTGGCGAAGCACTTATGGCCTTGATTGGCTTCTTTGTAGTGGTAGAGGAAAGACCTAACCTGCAAAGGAAGTTCATTGTTGTTGATGCGATGAAGCCCCCACATCCAACCTCAGTTGGCATCAGGCTTACTAGCCACCCTTGGTGTATGCTTTGTCTACCAAGTGCTGGTACTGTGCTACTTTCATGTCGTGAGAAATGTCGAGTCTATCCTCCCAGCGGACTGTGAGCTCTACTATGTGGATGGTTTTCTTTTCTCGTGATAGTAGCAGCATATCTGGGTGCTTTGAAGTGCCTACTATATCAGTTGGAAATTCTAGCTTCTTCTGCACATCCACAAGAAGCTGCCAATCAAAGGCTGTAGACATAAGTGAACTTCATTTTGCAGACTTGCTGGGTTTGATCTTCTCACCTTCTTTCCGGAACTGTACAAACTCTACTGTGTCCTGTTTGCTTCCAATCTTTGCTGACCCACTATTGCTGCAATTTCTCCAAGAACACTGTCGTGCCTCCATCAGTACCTCCCTTCTCCTAGAGCTCCCGGACATGCTGTCAGGATGTGATTCAGAGAGCAGTCATTCCGTTTACACATAGAGCATGAAGCATCTTCTTATTTTCCCCACATACACAAGTTCAAAGGTGTTGGAAGCATTTCTGACACTGCACGGAGTAAGAAGCTGAGCTGTCTTTGGTCAGTAGTCCAATCGGTCCTTCCAGGTTAGTGGGCGTTGGAGAGCTGACTCTCACCTGGTCCAGCTACCTTGGCTCCCTAAACTGACTGCCCTTACAAACCTGTTGTGTTCTGCTTCCTTTCTAGTCTGCTGCAGAATCATGTCCCTTCTTGTCTTGTTGTCTGCTGTGCTCCAATGGCTCTCCTCATAGTTGCCAAGGACCAAGCTTCTTTTACAAACTGTTCCTACTACTTCTTGATGATGTAAGTCTTCCTCTGCCACTAGGACTGCTTTATGAGGGTTCCATTTCTTGCCACTCTTAACAGCCTCTCCTGCATGATGCACTACGATGCCTTTGGATAAGCGCAGTGTAGAAATGGCTTGCACTTTTGCAGTCTGGAATTCCTCAGTCACAGGTGACAGGGGTAAGGTAATAAAATATTAAAAACATATATTAAGAATAAGGTAAGCTTGGCAGACCTGCTGTAAAGATTAACAGTGCTGAAGCTTGGTGGAACCCCCAGCCACTTGCGAAGAAATCTGCTACACAGTCACTCCATTGACTCTGCTGTAGAGAAGGTCACGTCATACAGCAGGAATGGCCACTGAAGCCAAGGGACCATACCACACTGGAAGCATCAAGCCTTAAAGCAACCCTGGAGACGACTTGCATCAATTGGTTGCAGCCATTTCTTCAGTGCCTTGTGGGTGTCTTTGCTGTTGTTCAGATCAGTCAGTGAATGATCAAAGCATTTACCTAGGCATTTAAATGCTCTCATCCTGGATGGTGGGAATCTTCTCATTTTGAATGATAAAGAGATATGATATATATGTACTAGTACATATATATATATATATATATATATATCCATCCATCCATCCATCCATCCATCCATTCGCGCAACTGCTGACGGGTAGCCTCCATTGGCCTTCTGCTGACGGCCTTCGCTTCTATCTCATCTCTCCATCTCCTCTTTGGTCTACTTTTTGCTATGTTCCCCACTCTTGGTTGCCACTCAGTTGTTTTCTTTGCCCATCTGTTATTTTTCATCCAGGTGAGATGTCCTGCCCACTGGCCTTTAGAGATGATGTCCACCACTTTGGTTCTTGATCTTATAACCTCATTCCTGATCTTGTCTTTACGAGTGATGTTCAGCATTGCTCTTTCCATACTTCTCTGTGCCACAACAAGTTTGTGCTTCTGACGATTTGTTCGCGACCACATCTCGGCTCCATATGTTGGTAGTATGACCATGTCCATAATCTTTTTCTTTAGACTTATGGACATCTTCTTATCCTTTAGAAAGTTGCTGTACTGGCCGAATCTTTTTCATCTTGATGTTATTCTTTGATCGATCTCCTTGGCCATCTCATTTCCTGGTGTTAACAGCCTTCCTAGATACTTATACTGGCTGGCCCACCTCTTCTAGATGTTCTCCGTCAATGGACATCCCTTGTCTCTGTATTCTCCTTGCCACTTCATTGCACATGATCTTGGTTTTCTTCTTGTTCATCTTCATGACAACTTTTTCCCCCTTCTCTGTTCAGATTGTTTAGCAGATTCTCCAGTTCTTCCTCTGTCTTCGTGAACAAGATGATGTCATCCGCAAATCGTAGATTGTCAAGTCTCTCTCCATTGATGTTGATTCCGGTTTCAATGTCTATCCTCTTAAATATATATAAATATGTGTATGTGTTTAAAGGACAAAAATGAGAATAGAATTAAAGAAAATTAATCATGAGGATAGCAACAGAATGATCATATGCTTGATATAACATCAATATAAATAATTCAGGCCACAGGTAATCAATTTCATCAATTAACAATGTTTTCATTTATCCAAATGCTTTAATTAATTCATTCATTTCTTTATTTATTTAAATGGTAATTTTTACAGTGCCTATGCTTAGATCCTCATGTATTACTAATCCTTTGATTCAGAGAGATTTACTGTGATACACTGTTCAGCTCCACACTGACTCGAAAACTTGCATACACAAGGCATTGATAAATTGCACTACTTTGCATTGAAATGACTGTGTTCCTGCTTTTCTGTTGCATGTGTATTTCATACTGCCTTTTTATTACACACAACTCATTTATCTTTATAGTTACCCAGTTAGACACAACAGTCCCTTTTTCCTCTGCACAGTCAGTGTTGCTCTTCCTCCAGTTAAAGAAATCCTTATACCACTTTTTCACCTCCGATACAAATACCTCACTTTTGGTCAATCATAACATCAATCTCATTCACTCATTTGCCCAGTCACTTAGTCCTACGACCAGTCTTGCAGGCAAAACTTTATCTCTGCCAACTCAGGATGAACATAGGGTACACCATGAACAGCTCACCAGAACACTACACACACACACACACACACACACACACACACACACACAACCAACCACATCCAGTGAGATTGGCTAACACACTGAAATGGGGCCCAACAAGGGATGCCACACCAGTTTGTCATCCCTCCCCATTAGCAACACCAGAATGGAATAAGTTTCAGGCCCTCTTGAGATGGGTGGTTCCAGAGCCAAATGTATGCATCGAAGTGAGTCCACACACACACACACACACACACACACACACACACACACACACACACGCATATATATGTGTGTATCTATATATATATATATATATATATATATATATATATATATATATATATATATATATATATATATACACACACTGTATATCTTCTATTCTTTTCGGCTTTTTCCCGTTCTCGAGAATCGCCACAGCGAACCATCTGATTCGCACATTTGATTTGGCAGAGGTTTTTATGTTGGATGCTCTTCCTGTCACAACCCTTTTAGCAAGGGACAGAAACACGCTGACGGCTTTGCAGCTACTCTTTATGTAAGTCAGCAATGGTTCTTTTACATGCCTCTCACCATAGACAGTGAGAGACATGGCCCGCCTTTGATAACCCAGTTAGCTGCACTGGGGGGGACAGTGATAACCCTGTGGGGACTCAAACCCCCAACCTTAGGATCAGTGATCCTGCGCCATCACTGCCCCTCTATATATATATATCTATATATATATCTATATCTATCTATCTATATATATATATATATATATATATATATATATATATATATATATATATATATATATATATATATATATATATATATATAAATCTCCATTTGATTGTCTGGGATCCAGTGGATCCGCTTGAGTTAATCAAAGTCAGAGCTTTGGCTTTGGGACAGCCGCTATTTCAACCTGAACTGTTGGTTTGAAGCTGAAGTAATAGCACAGAGCTGCGTGGAAAAACCTATGCCTTCTTGTGCATTTTGTTCATTCCATTTGTTCATTCCATCATAATTACTTGTTAAAGGATTTTATTAATTAAACCTGGGGATTTGTTATTTATTTTGAACGCATAGAAGAAACTAGATCAGCTTCAAACGGAACAGATCTAAGATGTGTGTTCCTCAGTCTGCTGTAAAAAGCAGCGTGAGCAGTAAGGCAATAACTACACACTCAAGGCATTTTAATGTGAAAAATAGAGAAAAGTAATGTAATCAACTCAAGTTTTCATGAGTATGAAGCTAATCTACATATGACTGCACATGCCGCAGTATTCCTTACTTTCAATATGCTCAAAAGTTCACGAGTTTATAACAAATTTGATAGTTTAATATCTGCATACTGTTATTATTGCCATTAACTTGCCTTATATGAAATGAAAAATTCATGCACTTCTTGTCAAGAGTAGAACAGCAGCTTTTTCAAACTGGCTAATACAAACTATCAGTCAGATTGTGGTACATTGCAACTTCAAAAATGTAAGTAAAAACCACAAGATGATGAAAATATACATATGTTCATGTATAAAAGGAAAACTTGGAAGGCTTACTTTTGATTTCACTTTAAAGAAGCTCTTCTCCTGTGAACATTATGTACTGATTTGGCAAAAAAAAAAAAAAAAGCCGATCTCTGCTTATTGTCCTATTTATTTGTTTATTGTTTCGTTTACCAACCCACTTCATAGTGCTATAGTCACAAGGAGGTTGCAGCCTATCTTAGCCTACTCTGGCTGAAGGTGGGGTACACCTTGAACAGCTTACTAGTCCATCACATTACCAGCACACATACAACCATTCACAATTGCACCCACACCAAGGGGCAGTTTGTAACAGGATACTATGCATGTCTACCAACTGTGGGAAGAAATCAAAGCACTATGAGAAAACCAATACCTTTACTAAGCTCAGGAATTATACCCAGGACCTTCTTGCTTTGAGGTGGATGTGCAACCCATCACACTTCTGTGCCACCCACATTGTATTATGAAGTTGAAAACTATTAATGTTCTGACTGTAATCATGTTGTAAATCCAATAGCTTCTCATTAGGGCACAGGAGCATAGTGTAGACAAGAAATATCAGGGAAGGTTAAGAAAAGAGCCAAGATCAGCTCAAGCTCTGGAGAGATTGTTTAAATGCAGTACATTGAAACCTGAAGCACATCACTGAGGAGAGAACTCATTATATACGTCTACGTACATGTGTGAAGAAGAACTCAATCATTTCCAGGATGTTCATTTAAACAAATGCACTACTAGTGGAGGTAATACGATACACTGAGCTCTCTGAGAACTCATGGTTATGATACCATTATTACCATTATACCACTGTACTGTTGATGTCTGTTCCCAATAACAGAATATATAGACAGGGTTTTATGCCGAGTAGAACCAATGTTTTACCATCTCCAACCATGTACTCCAACCCTAATCGAGGAGTCATAGATTTATCTATCTATCTAGTGCCTCACTCGTAGAATGACCATTGGCGACCCGCCATGAAGGACAACGCCCTGGTTATCATCTTCATGGAGGTTTTCTTGGCAGGATTAGTGCAGTGGTTTGTCATTGCCTTCTGCACGATGCGAACCTACGGGCAACTTAGAACGGCCAATTAACCTACTGTGCATGTCTTTGGACTGTGGGAGGAAACCCACGCAAGCACGGGGAGAACATGCAAACTCCACACAGAAATGCCCAGGCCGGGAATCAAACCCAGGCCTTCTTGCTGTGAGGCGGACGTGCTAACCACTACGCCACCGTGCCACCCCATAGATTTATAGTTCGGACAAATTAAAACAAGTTACGTATGGTTGCATTTATGTACAGTATGGTTAGCTTACTGTATGTGTTGAGGAGATGATACCTTACTGTCTGCAAAGCAGTTTTAAAAGAAAGTTGTTAAAACTTTTCAATTGTTTGCATATTTGAAAGAATATCCAGGGTTGATTCCCATCACAAGGTATCATTTGTGTCACATGTTGAATTTTATCAGGTTACTGCTGCCTCCTGTACTGATTTGCCATTCGGACCTGTAGTGTCTTGTCTGGGATGCAAGCGTGGGTGGTGTCTGTGTGTGTGTGTGTGTGTGTGTGTGTGTGTGTGGGGGGTTGGGGCTCCTTGGTTACCCAATCATTAGGACTGGACGCCCATCTTAGCCTTCCTGGTGTGTTCCAAATAAAAGCAAAGTGATATAGGAGTTGTTGGAGGAAAATTGGAGTTCAACATCCAGTGCGTTTTGGCTCCAGTTTGGATTATCTGTCTGGGTTTGATAATATAACTTTCTCACAAAACGATAGTATATAAATAGGTTTATTTACCTAATAGATGACACCCTGACACCCTAACAGGTGCTAAGATCCTTGGATGGGACGATCCTTGGAGTAATATGACTCAAGGGTAATTCCACTCTTCCTATAACTGCAGAACGCTGATGTGTCACCACTAGATCTTATACCCAAGACACATTCATTATTGTACTCCTTTACATTTCCATTTCCAGTTAACATTATGTCTTAAAATTAAAATTAATACCGGATGATTTCTAATTAACACCATAATTTAACCTTTTAGCTATATGAAATTATAATGTGAATCATAATTAAGACAATTTTTTTCATTTAGTTAAAGCGGTTGTGTCCTGTACATTTATGCCATTTGACAGACTCTCCGATCCAGACCAACTTATATTTTATCTCATTTGGAGCTTCTCAGGAGTTCAGGGCTGAAAGCCTTGCGCAAAGACTCAACAGTAGCAGATTGATGCTACTGGGGTTTGAGACCATGGCCTTCTGATCAGTAAACCAGGGCTTTAACCACTGAGCCTCCACTTCCCCCTTTGAGCCACATAGATTAATAGTGGCCTATCAGAAGCATTTTTCTCTGTATTTGTTAAAGTTCCTGTCACATAAATCATACAATGAGTATACAACAGGTCCACAACAAAAACTGGGTCAATTTCGAGCACAGTTGTAAGTCCGTCGTACAAAAACTGATCTGTCGTGCAATGTAAAATGTCATCATAGGCCCTTGTCATGGAATTTTAAACATGTTCAAACCCATCTCATAGGTAACTCTTGACATCGGGTCCATTTCAAAGATTTATTGTGTGAGTCCCTATGATATCTTATGGCTGTGTGAGCATACACATTTTGTGGATCTTGCGTTCAGAATCATACAATCTAACAGTAATTCTGTGTTAGCCCTGACTTATACATACTGGACCTCCTTATATTGTATACATACATAGATGGTACAACATTTTTCAGCAGTGTAAGTTTACGTACCAAATAAGTATAACAGAAATATCACACAAGGTTGTTTTCATCTAGCAACAGTCGTATCACTTTCGCATGAACATCATACAATTTGACCTACAGACCTGAACTAATTTCCCCACAACGGAGGTGCAAAATACTGTATGGGGCAGTGGTGGCCTGGTGGTTAAACGTGGTGGATTGCTGATCCTAAGGTTGGGGGTTTGAGTCCCACTCTCCACAGGGTTGTCACTGTCCCCCAGTGGGTTATCAAAGGCCAGCCATGTCTCTCACTGTCTATGGTGAGACACATGTAAACGAACCATTGCTGACTTTTGACAACTGCAGGCTGCATAGCCGTTAGCGTGTTTCTGCCTCTTGCTAAAGGGTTGTGTCAGGAAGGACATCCGATGTAAAAACTTATGCCAAATCAAACATGCAAATCATCAGATGGTTCGCTGTGGCGACCCCAGGGAAAAAGGGAACAGTCGAAAGGAAAAGAAGAAGAGATGCAACATATACTTTAATTGATATGTGAACACAACTGCACAGCTTTCCCCTACCTCAGCCAAACCTCAGTACTTTTTACAAAGTATCGCCTTTGAATTGGTACAACAATAAAGAAATAAATAGATAAATAAACAACTGGTGGAGTGACATTTCACATGGCACCAAATGGCATATATAATGTCAGATCATTGTTGTTATATAATGGGTCCTTATGTTACGCTACCCGAGAGATGTGTTTGTGCTAATACTACGAATAACAATAATGTCATGACATTAGTTAATATGCCATTAATGGAGAAGTTCAAATTTAAAATCTTACCTCTTTTGAGGTTTCTGACACACTCACGACTAACTTGAAGATAACTGAACATATATTTATCTAATTGGATTGCAGCGTTAGACCTTTTGGAAAGTTCTTGTCTATGTAAATGTAATAACAATCATAATATTATTTTACTTTCGTACATTTCCATAAGACAGTTAAACGGCGCCTGTACTGGTCCGTCGTGATGAAGAGGGAGCCAAGCCGCAAGGCAAAGCTCTTAATTTACCAGTCGATCTACGTTCCAACCCTCACTTGTAGTCACAAGCTTTGGGTAGAACAAGAACGAGATTACGAATACAAGCAGCTGAAGTGATCTTCCTTCGCCTGGTGGTGGGGCTCTCCCTTAGAGATAAGGTGAGAAGCTCTACCATCCGGGGAGAGCTCGGAGTAGATCCGGAGCTCCGCCGCATTGAGATGGGCCAGTTGTGGCTCGGGCATCTGGTCAGAATGCCTCCCGATCGCCTCCCTGGTGTGGTGTTTCGGGCATGTCCGACCGGGAAGAGACCCCCGGGTCAACCTGGAACATGCTGTAGGGACTATATCTCGCAGCTTGTCTGGTGACGCCTCGGTGTCCCCTCGGAAGAGCTGGAGGAAGTGACTAGGGATAGGAACGTCTGGACCTCTTTGCTTAGGTTGCTGCCCCCGCGACCCGACCGCGGAAGAAGTGGAAGATGATGACGATGACAATTTCCATAAGCTCTGAAATATCTTGTAATAATAACATGAACACTATATAGCCCAGGTCAAAGGTAATAACGTACATTTTGCTGTAGAAAGACAAATTTCCCGAGGAACAAAACTCGGCAGATTATAGTACCTTCCGTGTCAACAAATAGGCGAACTGTTATTCATAGCCCATTTTCACATTTTCACCATCTATACTGTACGTCTGTACTGAGAAAAACAGTATGTTCATATCATACAATTTAAACCAACAAATTAATCTTAGAGTGTACCTGCACTATAAGTAACTTTGCAGTCAGATTTCCCAGCTAAACCGCGATCAGGTCATTGAACAGGTGCATAAATCTAATCAGTAAAGTGGTGGAATAAGATATTTGAGTCTGGATTAATGTAATCCAGGATCATCTTCATTTCCTCTGTCCAGCCCAGAGAGTCCATAAAGAGATCTATTACAATATAATTCCATCATTTCCATCAGTGAGCAATCGGAATGTCTGTAAAGCAAAGAAGTGTCAGCTGACTGATTCGAAACCATTAGGAGAACATTATGAGCAGGCTTTTTAAGATGCACACGAGGAGATGTACAGGGCTTGACGAAAACATGATCAACAGGATTTGACTGATTTTTCACTGCGGTGTAACTCAAGAGATAACAGCCTTGCATTTCAAGAAAGAGTTGAGTTTGGGAAAACTCCATAATTTAACATGAAAAACAAAAACATCTCATTACTTATTAATTTTTCAAAACTACATAATCCTGTTAGGGTCATGGGAAGGCTGGAGTATATCTCAGCCAACATTGTGCCAAGGCTGGGTTCACCCTGAAAAGCTCACCAGATCATTGCAAAGGCAACATTCTACACACACACACACACACACACACACACACACACACACACACACACAAGCTCAAACCTAGGGGCAATTTGGATTGGGAAACCAGAGTACCCAGAGAAAACAAATGCAAGCACGGGAAATTCCACACAGAAACGCCTGTGCCTAGGACTAGGACCTTCCTGCTATGAGTGGGGTTTTCTAACCACTATGCTACTGATACTGCCTGGCAAAAGAAACCCATGTATACAGATGCTCCTCGACTTACGTTTTAGTTACGTTCCAAACGGCCGAACGTAAGGTGAAAAAAAAAAAAAAAAAAATCGTAAGTTGTTACTGTACATTCCAGTGACGTACGACCGTTCATACTGTACTATACATCCATAAATACTATAACCGTATCTCATAAAACACCCCTAAATCAATTATTATAAAAATAACATTGTAAAATAATATCAACATTTATTTCAAATAAATTAAATTCAAGCAAAATAATTTCAAATAAATAAATTTTAATCAAATTCGCTTATTCCCACTGATCCTGATTACCACTATCACTAGTAGGCTTACACTTCTGACCAACCATATTTGCATAGGGTTACAAATACGCAAAACAGTGTAAACACAAAGATCACAGAGACGACGTCTTAACACAAGGGTAACATGCAGTGAACTGGGAAGAAACAGGGCACATTCAATCTGTCGTTTGTAAACAATGAACGACGCAGTGCCATGTAAACAATGTACACAGCGTCATGTGTAAGTAGCGTACTACGTAAGAACGTCTCATACTACGGAGAGTGCGCTAAACTCAAAATAAGGTGGCGATTCAAGGAGAAGTATTTATTTAGCATATAATATATAATATATGCTAAATAAATACTTCTCCTTGAATCGCCACCTTATCGTGGTGGAGGGGTTTGCGTGATCTAATGGTCCTAGGCGCTATGTTGTTGGGGGCATAATGCCCCTGGTAGGATCACCCAAGACAAACAGGTCCTGGGTGAAGGTCCAGACGAAGTATGGTTCAGAAGACCCCTGGAGAAGGACAACTCTTACTTCAAACCCGGGCAGATGGAGCTCGTTAGCCTTGTCAGGTAGTTCATCTAGGACAAGGACAGGTCTAATATAAAACTTATGACCCGAGGACCTCGCTGTTGGTATCCCAGCATGCTTGGCTATAGCAGTTGAACCACGGGTGTAAAGGGTGGGGCAAGTACTGCGCACACTGAACTCCACCTAAAAGCTCCACTGCGCAGGCTAGAAGGACATGTCCACATCTCCGTTGCCACCAACTCTGAAGCCCTGTAGCGATGAGAGAAGGACAAAAACGGCAGGTGGGAGATATCACTGGAAGCCGCAGCTCCGATTCTGCATGCAGGCGATTCAGAATATTGGTCGTCTGATATTGACCTGAGATGACAGCATCACCCGGCTGCACCCTGAATGACCAAGCAGCCCTCTTTAGGGACAGCACTGCTTGCTTCACACAGAGGGGGCCCTAGAAAAGGTGGCCTATACAAATATGCGAACTAATTTTGGTCAAAATTAATGCTGAACTCTATTTGCAATGTGGGGCTGGTGGTGTAGCGGTCAGGGTGCTGTGCTCATAATCGGGAGGTTGTGTGTTCGAATCCCAGTCAGACCCCACTGTAAGTGGGGACGGTGGTGTAGTGGTTAGGGAGCTGGGCTCATGATCGGGAGGTTGTGTGTTCGAATCCCAGTTAGACCCCGACAGTGCTAAGATCCCTGGGCAAGGTCTTAACCACAAGTGTGGCTCTGTTCACCCAGCAGTATAAATGGGTACCAGTAAAAATATACTGGGAAGGTAACCTGCGATGGACTAGCGTCCCATCCAGGAGGAGTTCTACGCCTAGTCACTTCACGCTACAGAACTGGGGATAAGCACTGGTCCGATGAGCCAGTAGGCTCGGGTATAAAAAGCCCAACGGACTTTACCTTTTTACCAATTTTCAATATGTGATGAGCTTTACATGTTATTTCCGGGTCAGTGTGGACTTCCACATGGTACATGGTTACATCCCATCTCCGAAATGCATCAGTAGAACAAACTGTGACACTAAATTGCTGTTAAATGTGAATAGTATTGTCTTTATATGAAGCATTCGAACCACTTCTCCTTAAAGATGAGTGGACGTATGAGGCTAATAAAGCAGTTACAAGGTTTTGGTTTTGCTACGATCATATTACAATAAATTGTGATGTGGATGTTTCCAGAAACATACAACCACATAAATTGCTATCACCTTGCGATCACAGAAACCACAAATAGTCAGACATAATCTACTTGTTATTTTGAAGCATAACACCTATAAAAAGGTAACTGTGATAGGATGGTAGTTCTTATGTATTTAATGTGTTTACACAATCACAGAAAGTAAAAATATTTTTTTGAAAATCCTGCAGCACATACAAAAGAGATTTCAGCGGAGAGGCTTGTATTTACATAAGTTGTGCTTCTGTAATCCATCTGCAACAGTGCATAAATCCTCACTTACATCATAATTGCTTGCAAACAGACTTAACAGATATAACAATAGAGAGAATTTATATGAACTATCCACTATTTGCTTTAACTGCTACACTGCTATGTTTTTCTGTACAGTATTATGCAGATGCAGCATGCTACATTATACAGGGATCCCTCACTACTTCGAGCTTCAATTCATGCGGCTTCAGTACTTTTTTTTTTTTTTTTTTTTTTTTTAATATTCATCAAATTAAAAAATAAGGAAATTAAGGAAGAATAGGGGAAAAATTTAAGGAAAATGCCACAAAACAAGCCCAATTATGCAAAAAAAAAACCCTAAACAAACACAAAACAAAAAACAACCCAAAACCTCCCATCAAAACGAGTTACATTTTTGTGAGGTGCGCATCTGCGTGCGTGTCCGTGCGCGTCTGTATGCGTGTGTATTTATATTTTATATACATCTTGTGCATTATTTTTTAATATTTAATTGTTATTATAAGCATTTATAGCATTGAACATGTATTTATTGATATTATATACACATATACATGTACGTATACGTCAGTCAGGTGGGGTTGGGGGGGGGGGGGGGGTTTGGTTGATGCGACTTCGCCGACTTCAGTGGTCGTGGGGGCTATCTCGGTCCCAATTTACTCGGAAAGTGAGGGATCCCTGTATATATATTTTCATAACAGCCAATCAAATTTACTGTAACATTTACTAGTTATTCTTTTTCATTGGAAATATTTATAAGATAAGGTCAATTCTAACCAATCTACAGCCATTTGTTTGCTATGTATGGAAAGCCATGATAAAGGCTCGCCGCATTTCTCACATATCTACAGCAGAGCCACGACCACGGCTCGCCGCAATTCTCGAGTACAACGTCATGAGCTGGTATAGCGGCTCCCGTAGCGTAACAGTCAATGACTTTTTTTGAGTAAAGCCTACATGTGAAAGGTAGGTTTTAAATAAAAGACTGTTTTTACTTGTTATTTCAATAAATATATAAAAGCAGCACTGTACTGTACCTTTATCTTCATCATGAGTCTTCCTAATTACTTTCATATTCTCAAATGTATTTTATTTTTTAATCTTAAATGTAGTCAATTGCCTCAGCATTGTCATATAAATAGGAACCAGGGAAACAAGAGGATGCAACTACAGATTAAAAAAAACAAAAACAAAAAAAAAAAACTGTCTGTAGCATCCAGAAATTGCAATCCAAACAAAAGATAGGTTTTCAGTTAATAGGGAAATCCATCGGAAATCCAAACAGAGTTCGAATAGAAGCAAATAAAGCAGCAATGATAATCAGGTAACAGGTCAATTACCATAAAAGGGAAACGTACTATGGCTTGGTATGCTTCAGAATACTTTGTGCTGAAACTGTGTGTGAGAATCATTTGATTAGAGGTGATAGTTAAAAAAAAAAAAAAAAAAAAAAAAAAAAAAATCATAGTCATGTGATCATTACGCAGGCGACTGTAGCAGCATGTGGTATCCTGGGAGTTTGAGTGTGTGTGGGGAGAGAGGCTGATGATATGGCATTCATTTCTTGGCTTAGGAAATCAATACCTTCTAACACCTTCTACAATAATGCTAATATTAGTCACGTCACCTTGTTAGCAAACAAAAAAGGCTAATAGGTAATGTTTACTCAAACTGAACAGGAGTGTTTGGAGTGCTGCATGAGGTTCGGCTCATTTTGTTTTACAAATAAAATGGTTTTGATCTCATCATCATCACTATGACTTGGGAATTTCTGTTATTCATCTGGGCTTCTGTCGGATGTGGACTTCAGATAGATTCGGTCTTAAAAAAACATGAGAACACAAACAATATTTCCATCAAACATGACCAAAGAGATTGATTTTTCTAGCAGTCTGTTTAAGAACACAGAGCAAAAGAATTCTGGGATTACTGGAACATTGAGTAGTAGATACACGTCCATGCCCACCCACCTTCAACCGCCAGGACATTCTACTGAACTTTGATGCTCATAGATCACCTGCCCAGATTCCTATTCCTCGGGGAGGGGGAATCACCCAAACTAATACAACCAGTACAGATCCATCATTTAGAAAGAGAGAGAAAGAGAGAGAGAGAAAGAGAGAGAGAGAGAGAGAGAGAGAGAGAGAGAGAGAGAGAGCGAGAGTGTAGGGAGAAAAATTGGTATGAGAGAAAACAGGCTGTTTGTAGCAGCTGGCTGGGTGGCAAGGTATGTTTGTGTGTGTGTGTGTGTGTGTGTGTGTGTGTGTGTGTGTGTGTGTGTGTGTGTGTGTGTGTGTGTGTGGCAAGGTATCGTCTTTGCATGCGGGATGGCAGGCAATGCATCAAAAGATGACAGCTCCCCGATTCTTCTTTAAACAGGAGTGCTGGGCTGGGATTTGTGGCTGGGCCTTAACTTTAATCATTCATCTAAATAAGACCCGCACTCGTCCGACTGGGCTGCTTTGAGTTCCGCATGCCTGCACGCCATCGGGAATAAGAAGTGACGGCGTTCCTGCGCTACTCTCATTTGGAAACTTGTAAACATATATTTGAGTCAGATTGGAGGCGCATGACCACAGATCACTTTGCAGACTAATGTATTGAGGGAGTTTAACATAAACTCAAGTCGTAAAATATGGGACTGAGAAAGAGAGAGAGAGAGAGAGAGAGAGAGAGAGAGAGAGAGAGAGAGAGCGAAAAAGAGAAAGAGGGGATGAGGTGGCACTCCATTTTAGATGAGTGGCGCAAAGTGACAGTGATTGATGCCCTCTCCGCTCTGCTGGCAAGAAAAATCAACAGAAAAATATTGGCCATAAATAAAGAATAAAGTAAACATAAATAGGAAGTAGAGGTAGAGCAGAAGCAAGAGAGAGGGAGAGAGAGAGAGAGAGAGAGAGAGAGCGACAGAGATCTGCATAATGAAAAGACTTGGAGAGAAAGGGAGGGTTGAAAACCTACCCAAGGGAACAATAAAAACAGAAAACAAGATAATGCAGGAGGGAGGAAAATAGAGTGAATTTAGAGGGGGGGAGAGAGAAAGAAGGAAAGATGAATAAATGGCTATAGGGATGTCAAAAATAAAGGAGGCGGGGGAATAACAGAAATGCCAGAACGACGATCAAAGTAAAGGCATGAGGGTCGGCGGGATGGCAGGGCATGTGGCATGTGTGCGTGTATGCTGGGAGTGACAGTGTGGGCTGACTCAGTCAGGTGGTCAAATAAAGTCCGCTCGCTGGTGTTTAGCTACAGGAGGGCGCAGTGACTGATGGCCTGGCACAGAGCACTGTGCTCCAAAAGCAGGTTGAGCATGACTGCTACCACCTCTCCGTCCCCCAGTTCTGCCCATGTCTCTGTCTCTTGGTGTATTTATTATTTCGTGGTATTCACTACGCACAGACTTTTAACGCTTTTTCGACTGCTGTGTATTTTGAGGTGGATTACATGAGACAATGAGGCTAAAAATAGCTGATGCAAGAGAAATATCTCTTTGTGTGTGCGCGTACTTGCAGTGAAGTTGGAGACATGTGAGGAAGGAATGAATTTGCATCCATTTTTGGGTCCTAATCTATCGACAAAAAAAAAAAAAAAAAAAAAAAAAGAAATTGCTGAATCATTTAACTAAATGCACAGAGAATTGGTAATGGCTCTCCGCATTATTCTCTCTATATGAGTGTGTGTGTGTGTGTGTGTGTGTGTGTGTGTGTGTGTGTGTGTGTGTGTGTGTGTGATGTAAGTGCACAGAGGCAAAGGTTTGCAGCCTCAGACAAAATCAAAACTCCGCCCACAAGATGGTTTGGCAAAAAAAAAAAAAAAAGAAGAAGAAAGAAAGAAAGAAAAAAAGAAAGCAGTCAAGTTTCTTTTCTGCCAAAGGAAAAAAGATCAATACACATTTGAAACCCATTAATCAAATCCACGCCTCTCCGCCCGCTTCTTCTAACATTTGCAACAAAGTTGTGTTGAAGTTGGGATTTCATTTTCCGTGACTTTGCCCATACGTTGTTTCGCGCAGACACGCAGGTTGCTGAATAGTCGGTGCAAAGCATATTCAAGGACGAAGCTTGTGGACCCCTTGCTGAGAGACGATTGCACACACACACACACACACACACACACACACACACACACACCATCTGCTAACACCAACCGTAGTGCTGACCACCACTTCATTTCAGTCTGGAGGGAGAGATGTGACGGCTAAACAAGACATACACATGTGCACAAATACTATAATCATCATATATGCACATACATGGAATGGCATTCTGTCACAAAAGAACACCTCATCAATTTCACTAGCATGCCATAATGCTGTTTTCTTAAATGTTTGTGGGTGGCTGTTGATGAAGCTCATGATGGCCTCACAGCAAAAAGGTTGTGAGTTTAAATCTCAGCGAAGGGTCTGTCTCTGCTCAATATGCAGGTTCTCTCCAGGCTTGTATGTGTCTCCTCCAGGTATTTCAGTTTCCTCCCACAATTCAAAGACATGCACATTAAGTCAACCGGCTATACTGTACATTGCCTGTAGGGGTGAAACTGAGTGTGAATTGTTTGTTTATTTGCGTAACCCCTGTCGTTGCCTGGTGACCTTTCCAGTATGTACCCTGCCTCTTGCATGAAGTCAGCTGGGACTGGCTTCAGCTGCCCTCATGATCCTAATGGGTAAGCAGAATACATGATAGATGGATGGATGGGTGGTCTCGGCTGAGTTTACAAATCTGTGGCTTCCTCAGTCCCCTCACATCTTTTGAAGGAGTTGTGAGACCTTTGTGATATCCAGGGTGTGTTCCTGCCAAGTGACCACTGCTCCCAGAACTGACCCAGGATCCACCACATCCCTATGCAGAATAAAGGGCTTACTTAAGATAAACAAATAAAAGAATGATCCAGTCTTTTTCCCTGATTTTTAGTCTGATTTTTGTTGACCTATCAACCAAGAGAAGTCTTGTATATTTCCTATTGTTTTCACAATTCTGATTGTCTGCACATGTGTGTGTGTGTGTGTGTGTGTGTGTGTGTGTGTGTGTGTGTGTGTGTGTGTGTGTGTGTGCAGGCGCCAGATGGAACAGTTGCTCTTGCTCCATTCAGGTCATCCTACCTGCAGTTAGCTGCCTAGAGGCTATGACAGCTGGCAGCTCAGTAAACACACACACACACACACACACACACGCACACACACACACACACACACACACACACACACACACACACACACACATATACTCCTCCACACACATACACACATAGAGAGAGAGAGAGAGAGAGAGAGAGAGAGAGAGAGAGAGAGAGAGAGAGAGAGAGTGAGAGAGTTTGTTTTCCATAACTTTAGGGAAGAATACGTAGATGTACATTAATGCAGCCGTGAGGGATGGACAAGCCAACGGTCCCAAGCCCGGATACATGCAGAGGGTTGTGTCACTAAGGGCATCCGATGTAAAACTTATGCCAAATCAAACATGCAAATCATTATTATGACTTCCAAACTGGATCAGTCAAGGCCCGAGTTAGCAATGACTGCCATCAGTGCTGTTAACCAACAGGGTGCTGGTGGAAACTGGACTACTGTTGGTCGAAGAAAGAGAGGCAGAAGGCGTGTCCGTATGCAGAGAGAGAAGAGGAAACGCATGAGTCTAGGACTGAAAGTAGGGACTTTGAATGTTGGAACTATGACAGGAAAAGGTAGAGAGCTGGCTGACATGATGCAGAGGAGGAAGGTGGACATACTGTGTGTTCAGGAGACCAGGTGGAAAGGTAGCAAGGCTAGAAGCTTAGGAGCAGGGTTTAAGCTGTTTTATCATGGTGTTGATGGGAAGAGAAATGGAGTAGGAGTCATTTTGAAGGAGGAGTTTGTCAGGAATGTTCTAGAAGTGAAAAGAGTGTCAGACAGAGTGATGAGTCTCAAGTTAGAAATTGAAGGTGTGATGTTTAATGTTGTTAGTGCTTATGCTCCACAGGCAGGAGGTGAGCGAAAAGAGAAGGAGAGATTCTGGAGTGAGTTAGATGAAGTGATGCAGAGTACCCCAGAGGTGAAAGAGTGGTCACTGGTGCATACTTCAATGGACACGTTGGTGCAGACAACAGAGGGGACAAAGAAGTGATGGGCAGGTTTGTTATCCAGGACAGGCACGCAGAAGGACAGATGTTGATAGATTTTGCAAAAAGGATGGAAATGGCTGTGGTAAATACTTTCTTCCAGAAGAGAAAGGAGCATAGGGTGACTTATAAAAGTGGAGGTAGGAGCACACAGGTAGACTACAACACTATTTTGTGTAGACAATGTCATTCGAAGGAAGTCAGTGACTGCAAAATAGTAGTGGGTGAGAGTGTTACCAAACAGCATGAGATGGTGGTGTCTAGGATGAAGCTGATGGTGAGGAAGGTGAAGAAGACAAAGGCGGAGCAGAAAACAAAATAGTGGAAGCTGATAAACAAAGACTGTCGTGTTGTCTTCAAGGAGGAGTTGAAACAGTCTTTGGGTGGTCAGGAAGTGCTTGCAGATGACTGGAAAACTACAGTTAATGTGATCAGGGAGACAGGTACGAGAGTACTTGGTGTACTTGGTCCTCTGGAAGGAAAGTAGATAACGAGACTTGGTGGTGGAATGAGGAAGTGTAGGAATGGGTACAAAGGAAGAGGTTAGCAAAAAAGAAGAGGTGGGACATTGAGAGGACTGAAGTGAGTAAACCGGAGTACAGGGAGACATAGTGTAAGGCAAACGTAGCAGTGTCAAAGGCCAAACAGAGGGCGTATGATGACTTGTATGCAAGGTTGGACAGTAAGGAGGGAGAAGATGATTTATACAGGCTGGCACAGCAGAGAAATAGAGATGAGAAGGATGTGCAGCAAGTTAGGGTGATTAAGGACAGAGAGGGAAATGTATTGACTGATGGCAGAAGTGTGCTGGGAAGATGGAAAGAGTACTTTGAAGAGCAGATGAATGAGGAAAATTAGAGAGAACAAACAGTAGAAGAGGTGACCCTTAAGGACCAGGAAATAACAAAGATGAGTAAGGGTGAAGTGAGGAGGGCATTGAAGAGGATGAAGAGTGTAAAGGCAGTTGGTCCTGATGACATAGAGGTATGGAACTGTCTAGGTGAGGTGGCAGTAGACTTTTTGACAAGAACATTCAACAAGGTCTTAGAGAGTGAGCAGATGCCAGAGGAATGGAGGAGAAGTGTGATGGTACCCATTTTTAAGAACAAGGGAGATGTGCAGACTTGCCACAACTCCTCCATTTATGAAGAACAGCTTGGTTTCATGCCAACAAAGGAAACCACAGATGCAGTGTTTGCTTTGGGGACATTAATAGAAAAGAACAGAGAAGGTCAGAGGGAGCTGCACTGTGCCTTTGAGGATCTGGAGAAAGCATATGATTGGGTGCCAAGAGAGGAACCATGGTATTGCATGAGGAAGCCTGGAGTGGCAGAGAAGTATGTTAGAGGTGCAGGACATGTATGAGTCTGCCCATAGCAAACATGAAGGGTCTCAGAGCTGATCCTTGATGCAGTCCTGAGACCCTTCATGTTTGCTATGGGCAGACTGACAGACGAGGATAGACAAGCTTCTCTATGGACTATGATGTTTGCAAATGGCATTGTAATCTGTAATGAGGGCAGAGAACAAGTGGAGGAAAATCTATGGTGGTGGAGGTATGCCCTGGAAAGGAGAGGAATGAAGGTTAGCCTCAGTAAGACAGAATACATGTGTGTGAACGAGAAGGACCCACAAGGAACGGTGAGGTTAAAGGGAGAAGAGATTTTAAGTACTTAGGCTCAACAGTCTGGAGCAGTGGAGAGGGTGGAAAAGAGGTGAAGAAGCGTGTGAAGGTAGGTTGGAATGGTTGGTCCGGTGTGATGTGTGATGTGTGATAGGAAGGTATCGGCAAGAATGAAAGGAAAAGTGTACAAGACGGTGTTGAGGCCAGCGATGTTGTATGGTTTAGAAACAGTGGCCCTGGGGAAAAGACAGGAGGCAGAGCTGGAGGTAGCAGAGATGAAAATGTTGAGGTTCTCTTTGGGAGTAACGAGGATGGATAGGATCAGGAATGAGTATATCAGCGGGACAGCACATGTAAGATGTTTTGGAGACAAAGTCAGAGAGGCTAGATTGAGATGGTTTGGACATGTACAGAGGAGGGATAGTGAGTATATTGGTAGTAGGATGCTGAGGTTGGAACTACCAGGCAGAAGGCCTAGAGGAAGACCAAAGAGACAATTCATGGATGTGGTGCAGGAGGACATGAAGGCAGTTGGTGTAAGAGAAGACGATGCAGAGGATAGGGTGAGATTGAGGCAGTTGATTCGCTGTGGCGACCCCTGAAGGGAACAGCCAAAAGTAAAAGAAGAAGACATAGATGTACATTAATTTCCGGGAAACTTACCCTAACTCTAACCATACCCTGACCCTTATCTAACTGGTCTTCAAATATGTCTTCACTTTATAATTTGACGATTTATTGCATATGTTCCCATAAAGAAGACAAGTCCATTTAAAAAGACTCTCTCTCTCACTCTCTCTCTCTCTCTCTCTCTCGCTCTCACACACACACACACACACACACAGCAACACAGAAAGAGAGAGAGAGAGAGAGAGAGATGTATATATTTATATGCATTTGCAGAAGCACGCATGGCTCGCTTACTGAGTAAATAGCCATTCCAAACCCTGGGACATCACCATGTTCTGTGGAATCACTTCATAATATATTAGGTCCAGCAGCAGAGCAAGATTCAGTGATTACAAAGTCAAAAAGTCTCAGCTCTACCTCCATTTTAATTTCATATCAAAACAACGTGTCTCAGAGAAATAAACAGAGAGATATAAAGCTGGCATCTGGATAAATAACTGCTTACTGGCCCTGGGACACCAGCTGAGATACCTACTCACATCCCCCTACACCTGTTTTATTTGAAATCTTTTTGTGTCCCTCAAAAAAGGAGGGTGTCTTCCATGTTCAGGAATCTTATTTATTAATGATGCACAAAGTACTTTGAATTTCCACACTTCACTCACTCATTCTAACCAAACCACTTGCTCCTGTAAGGATCACAGAGAGGCTGGAGCCTATCTTAGCTGACATGGGGTGAAAGAAGGGTACACCCTGAACAGTTCACCAAGCCATCGCAGAAACAACATACATACACAGACAACCATTCACGCTCACACTCACACCTAGGGGTAGTCTGGAAAAGTCAACTATCCTACTGTAACAAGATAATCAATGTTATTTCAGTCACATCTTGATGGTCATAATGTTTATATTATATTTTTTTATTGCTTCATATAGGGTTGTCTCGATGTAGACCAGAAAGATGGTGTTATTGTTGTGGCTGATTGGTGTCTATAGTGACATATCAAATGTCATTAGAAAAAAAAAAAATATATATATATACACACACACATATACATATATATATATATATATATATATATATATATATATATATATATATATATATATATATATATATATATATACACATATATATATATATATATATATATATATATATATATACACACACACACACACACACTCACACACATATATATATATATATATATATATATATATATATATATATATATATATATATATATATATATATATATACTGTAATAGCTATGCTGATGGAGATCCCTTGATTGTCTGAAGGCACCTGTCAGGGGGCCGGGTCGATCTGAACGGGATGCTGGTGATTAATTGCAATCACTTTTTTGTAATCATTCTATTGACTGGGGCAAAGGGAATCCTCAGGTTTTATGCAATCTGAGGCTGTTCAAGTCTGCCCTCAGTCTGACGCACAATATGCCTTTTAAAATTCAGGCGACTCTCTTGCTTCTGGTGTAGCTAGTTGCTATAAACTTTTTATATCCGTCAATATATATAAACCGTATATTAAATGGTTTGATCATGGACAGCACGGTGGTGTAGTGGACAGCACTTCAACCTCATAGCAAGAAGCTACCGGGTCCGGTTTCCGGGCTTGGGTGTTTCTGTGTGGAATTTGCATGTTCTGTCTTTCTCCTCTTGTGTGGGTTTTCTCTCTGCACTCAGGTTTAATCCACCAGTCCAGAGTTCCCAATCGCCTCTAGATGAGAGAGAGAGAGAGTGTGTGTGTGTGTGTGTGTGTGTGTGTGTGTGTGTGTGTGTGTTGTCCTACAATGACTTTGCGAGTTGTTCAGATTGGAACCCACCTCCCAACGTCACCCAGTGTTGGCTGAGATAGGATTAAGTAGGATTAAGTGGCTTGGCAAATTAGAAATTTGATCAGATGCATTTCACAGTTAAAATTCTACAATGAAAGGTATCTATTTACTTTTGAAAGAGGCTAGATTGAGATGGTTTGGACATGTACAGAGGAGGGATAGTGAGTATATTGGTAGTAGAATGCTGAGGTTGGAACCACCAGGCAGAAGACCTAGAGGAAGACCAAAGAGACGTTTCATGGATGTGGTGAAGGAGGACATGAAGGTAGTTGGTGTAAGAGAAGAAGATGCAGAGGATAGGGTGAAATAGAGACAGAAGGGAGCAGCTGAAAGGAAAAGAACAAGAAAGAAGAATACTACTGACCAGGGAGGGGCAAAAGCATGCACACGCCTCCTCCGTGACATGCAATGCTAGTCACCTACCACCTTTCAAGCTGTGGCTCATGCGTATTTTAGTGGTGGTCTAACACACTCGGAGGGAAAGGGCCGTCCGCCTGGTCGTACGAATGAGCTCACAGACACCCATGATTGGCTGGCGATCACTGTGAGTGACAGAGCTCGGCCAATTTGCTCGCATTTACTCCATGCCATGGATGGCTGTGGCATTATCCTGGATTTGATCTTGTGATATCTGAATTTATAGTGAAGGTAAAATCCTAACCAGAGGCCTTTCTGTGTGGCGATTGCATGTTCTGTGCATGCTTGTGAGGGTTCAGCAGGAGGGAAAGGGAATAAAGGTTCACTCGTGTGCTTCAGATCATGATCTAAATAACACTTTGTAAGTTATTCAAAGATTTTCCAAACCGATTCTAAATCACACATGTACAGTAGCTGCTGGTATGGAGGCATGAGATCTAATTGGTGGATTGACTCTGGGCGCTAGGTACATGTTCTACACACACACACACACACACACACACACACACACACACACACACACACACACACACACACACACACACACACACACAGGTAAATGTAATTTGCAATGTAAAATAATTCATGTTCTCAAAAGAGCTGCTTAAAAATCATGTTTTGATGAATTGGAATCAAGAGAGCGCTGACTTGAGAGTGCAAATTAATTTCTGAGAAATAGTACATGGTACATTCCTTGAGGATTCTGCCTTGTGAATTAAATGGCTAAGTGTATCACGTCATTCTGAAGCTGCCAAATTGTCACTATTTCATGCAAAAGAGGTGACTGGCTATTGGCTTAAAGTAATATAAGTACAAAACCTATGTGCATAGTATTATATATTCATTGCGTACAACGGACTTGGAGAGGAGTCACTGTCTGTGTGTGTGTGTGTGTGTGTGTGTGTCCTGGAAAATTAAGTGAATCTGTCATTGCTAACAAGCTGTGAGGCATTGAGGCAGACAGGTCAGCATCACAGGACACTAGACCCAGCACTCACTTTTCATTCTGACACCCACATCCACACCCCAGCCCAGCATCCCCACCACCACCACCACCACTACCCACACAAGCACACTGTTAATTAGATCACAGGTCTAATGACGCAAAATGTCAGACATTCCCGGTCATGCTCCGTCGCTAAATATTGAAGTTTTATCTGCTTTCACACAAAACATTTCCTTTTGCAAGTCAAAAAATGAACTGCAAGTACATAGTTATATAAATATAGAATTCTTATGAATTATGTGACTGACAAGATGACAGAATAAGGTCAGACTCGGGTTTACGATGAGAGAGAATGAGAGAGAGAGAGAGAGAGAGAGAGAGAGAGAGAGAGAGAGAGAGAGAGAGGAGGTGAGCCCATGGTGTTTGTTCCCAAGGCCTGCTGTTCTTCAGTCAGGGGAGGAAGACAATAAATTCTGGGCCAAAGTCAAAGACAAACAAGACATCCATTCTGACTGGGGCAACTTTCCCACAATGCACTGCTGCAGACTGCTGACCTTCAGGACTAAGCAAGTGGTAACATCATTACTTTCTCTCTCTCTCTCTCTCTCTCTCTCTCTCTCTCTCTCTCTCTCTCTCTCTCCCTTCTTTCAGCATCAAATAATAGAGCTCTAACACTACAAATGGTTTCATTGCACTAAGACTCCTCTCCAGGCTACATGTTTCAGGCTTCAGTTGCCTTGTTGGGATCAAATTGTGCACTAGTGATACGTGATCCATAAATCGTGTTCTGTAGAAAATGAAGGACTGCAGCCTTTGAAAAGTTCATGCATGTTATAAGTACTAATGCACCTTACAAACTTAATCACTGTACCGATTGTCACCAGTTATGTTATAGCATGAATTCCGTTCCCCGAACGGGCAACACTCAGTCAATTTATTTGCTGAATCATTTAATCCTACTTGGATCATGATCCTACTTGAGTCCCAGCTGACACCGAACAACCCCAGCTGACATTGGATGACGGCGGGCTACACCCTGAACAGCTTGACTTTCGATCTCAGGGCCAACACATACAAAACGATTCAAACTCACGCTTCCACCCAGGAAAATCCAGAACAGCCAATTAGCCGAACGTGCATGACATCGGACTGTGGGAGGTAACTGGAGGCAATCCTCCCAAACATGGGAAGAACATGCAGACACCGTACAAAAACACCCTCACCAAGCACAGGACTCAAATCCAGGACCATGTTGCTGTGAGAGAGAGACATGCTGATGCCACCACGCTGCCCCCGGATGAATGGACCACACACTGTGGTCAAAAGGGTTTTCATCAAAACTTCCATACATTATCCATCAGGCAAGTCCATGAGGGTCACAGAGAAGCTGGAGCTAACTTGTGACTTCAGTGTGGTACACCCTGATCATGTTGCCAGTCTAAAGGAGACACAAACAACACCTATGGGCAATTTAGAGTAGCCACTTGATGTAAGGTGCATGTCTTTGAACTATAGGAGAAACTCTGGGTACCTAGAGTGAACCTCATGCATAGTGAGAACATGCAAACTCCACACACACACACACACACACACACACACACACACACACACACACACACACACACACACACACACACACACACACACATACTCAGGCCCCAGTCAGCCATATGATTTGAACCTGGAACATCGGGCTATGAGGAAACACTGAACCACTTTCCTGCCAAAAAAAAACTTACACATGATCATTGATGATTGAAAAATACTTTGGATATAAAGTACAACCTTATGACCAATTATACTAAAATTCCTATGGAGTACAAATTTTATGTGAATAATATGGTTGACTGGTATGGTGGCAATCAAAACATTTGCAATTCTATAAAAAGATGCTCAAGGTGTGTAGTGGTTAGCATGTCAGCCTCAGAGCAAGAAGGTCCTAGGTTCAAGTCCCCGGCTCAGCATTTGTGTGTGGAATTACTCTGGTTTCTTTTCGCAGTCCGAAGACATGCACATTATGCCAGGGGTCCCCAATCTTTTTATCAGCGCGGATTGGTCGACGCTTGACAATTTTACCAGGGGGGTGTGTCATAGATACTACTACTACTACTACTACTACTACTATTAATAATAATGTCTGTCTGTCTTCCTTACGGCTTTTCCCCTTTTACTCGGGAGTCGCCACAGCGAATCATCTGATTCGCACATTTGATTTGGCAGAGGTTTTTACGTCGGATGCCCTTCCTGTCACAACCCTTTTTTAGCAAGGGACAGAAACACGCTGACGGTTTGCAGCTACTCTTTACGAAAGTCAGCAATGATTCTTTTACATGCCTCTCACCATAGACAGTGACAGACATGGCCCGCCTTTGATAACCCAGTTAGCTGCACTGGGGGGGACAGTGACAACCTTGTGGAGAGTGGGACTCAAACCGCCAACCTTTGGATCAGCAATCCAGCGCCCTGTACCACTAGACCATCACTGCCCACACTACTACTACTACTACTACTACTACTACTACTACTACTACTACTAATAATAATAATAATAATAATAATAATAATAATAATAATAATAATAATAATAATAATAATAATAATAATAAGCTCTCCATGAATGTTATTTTTCAATAGCTGAAATAAAGTTGGTTGGGAAGTAGAGTTTGAACTTTTCTAAAAAAAAAAAAAAAACAAAACCCAACAACCACAGGTGATGGTGCACCAGCTGGGAGAATGAAGGCTCAGGCTCAGTCTCACCCAAAATCCCCGCTATTCTTTGAAACATGTCCACCTCGCCTCCATTCATGTGCCGTCCACTTGTGGGTTACATTTTCGCGCTCAAATGACCGACATGTAACCGAGAGAATCCGGTCATTTTTCAAAATAAAAGATTTTTCAAAAATAAAAATCGTTCACACTCAGATAATAGATAAAACGGAAATAATGAATGTTTTCTTCTGTGGACCAGTACCAATTGAGCCGCCGACCGGTACCGACCCGCAGACCGATGGTTGGATACCCCTGTATTATGCCACATAGCAGTTCCAAATTTCCCCTTGATATGAGAGTGTGTGTGTGTGTGTGTGTGTGTGTGTGTGTGTGTGTGTGTGTGTGTGTGTGTGTGTGTGTGTGTGTGTGTGTGTTTGCTACTCTGCAATGGCCAAGCAAGATGTGCAGGGTTTACCCCATCTTCATCACGTATTGATCAATATAGACTCCAGGTCTCCTCACAAAGTGAGTGAGAAATTCTACAAAGCTGATGAATAAGAGTCATGACAAAGTGTGTTGGACTTTCCCTCCACGATCGTTCTGTCTTGTTTCTCGCAGCTTTGTGATCAATACAGTTCACCTGTGACTGAATCTGCAATAACAAAAGCATTACAGGAGTGGAGAAAATAATACAGAACCTTATTAAAAATAGGTGTCAGTTTCACTCCATCACTCATGTTGTTGCCTTGGAGGGAGAGAGAGAGAGAGACAGAGAGAGATGGGAGGAGAGGCAGCGAGAGAAAGAGCAAGTGAGAAAGTATGAGCGTAGAGCCAAAGAGGAAAGTACAGGGCTTGATCCTATGCTATCTCCTCCAGTAATGAAGCGACTGTGGAGGCCTCAGAGCAGGTAAACCTGGCTTAGCATTCAGTTTGTTTCTTGCTCTCTATATATATTTAATACTCTGTCTTTTATTTTCCACCAGCCTAGCCTCAACATAGTGCTCATCTTTATTTCATTTTCAGATGTTTTTTAATTTTGACTGACATTATTATTCTCTCTCTCTCTCTCTCTCTCTCTCTCTCTCTCTCTAAAACCTGTTTCCATCCAATTTTTTCCAATCCATAAACCGTTCATGTAATAAAACCGCATAACCCTTTTATAATTGAATTATTATTTAATATTTACTTGCCAACATATGGCAGCGTTTTTGGCATGTGGTAAGCGGTGCAAATAACAAATAGAAAAATTAAATAAATATATCTATACATACCTACATTTATTTATATATTTATTGATATTTATGTAATAACAAAACATCGACATTAATTTATGGCAAAAGACACATAAATTTATATGTACTTTTCTCTGCACCCACATTTTCTGACATTTTGACAATTTGATTCTGAATTGCCAGGTTGCAATGACAGATGCATTGAAATTGTTCAAAGTGTGTATATTTCTTAGATGATCTCAGATGATCTGGCAACTTGTGTTCCAAATATAAAGAGTCATGTACAACTGTTATTTATTTATTCATTCTTTCATTCTTTCATTCATTCATTTGCTGAGCAGCTTCGGTCCTCGACTAGGGTTGCAGGCTAGTTAGGGTCGGCTGGCTCTGGGAGAAATCAGACCCCGAAGCGGCTCAGCAGACCATCTCATGGCCAGCACACATACACAGTCACATTCACTCCGGGGGTGGGGGTGGATAGGGTGGAGGTTAAAACAGTTAATTGGCTAATGTAAACATTTAATCAGTTAATGCCTTTGCATTGTGGGAGTAAAAAAACAGAGTACCCTGAGGAACTCACGCAAACATGCAGAAAACATGCAAATGCCAGAGATGCCAATCATTCCCGCCAAACCCGAGGCTTGAACCCAGGGCCTTCTTGCTGTGGGCTGGACATGATAACCAGTGCTGCTCACTGCAGGGTTATTGACAATAAAATTTACGAAATAACAACAGAAATAAACAAAAACGACCCCAGCCATAACCCAGACCCCAACCATTACTCTAATTATTACTGTGGGAATATAAAGAGATCGTTGAGGGAATGCAAAAGTAGCTAAAACCCTTTTTAAAACATGAATCATAGGATTGTCCGCAAGAAACAGGGACTTTTGGGAGATGACCTTGAAATGCAGCAGAAACCAGGGGAAAAATGATGTAATGGCAAGTGAGTTAGAAAGCACAACAAACGTTCTCTAAGAACGATACATAATCTATACAGTAGGCCCTTGATATTCACGAGGGCTTGGTTCCGGCCCCTCCCGCGAATGAAGATAATCCGCGAGTTCTGTACCCGGAAGTAAAACCCCATGTATAATATTACATGCGCGAATGAGCAACCGGAAATAAAATACTGTGTATCTATTACATGCGCTAAAATATGCTTCTTAAACACATTCTATAGACAGTCTCACTCATTAATACAGTATTAATGTCGTAAAATATTGTAATGATTAAGAAAAAACTTTTAATTTTGGACTGTGATATTTATTAATAAAATATATAAACATTATACAGCATACATTATGTCTATCTATCTATCTATCTATCTATCTATCTATCTATCTATCTATCTATCTATATATATATATTTGGCGGGTATGATTGGCATCTCTGGCATATGCATGTTTTCTGCGTGTTTGCGTGATTTCTTCAGGGTATTCTGTTTTTTCCTCCCACAATGCAAAGATATTAACTGATCAACTGTTTACATTAGCCAATTATCTGTTTTAACGCCCACCCCACCCCACCCCACCCCACCCCCAGAGTGAATGTGAATGTGTATGTATACAGTATGGTTTCATTTTGTATGCATAATATCTTATCCAGTTAAGCTCTATGATGTCACTCAAACGCCGGCTAAGCGTCGTCTCGTCTGAAGAAATAAGACTTTCTCCCGAAGAAACGACAATTTCCTCTGAAGTACCTGAAGATAATCATCTCAACTGTTGTAAAGCTGTAGTATTAAAGTCTTTTTCAATTATTATTCCAGTACAGTGCCTAAGTTAATGTTCAGAATGTTTAGAAGCCATGGAGCAGCTCAGCCACGCCCCTCAGCAGGAGTGGAGAGTTAGAGAACACAGCCATCAAAATCAAAGTCCCCCCTAAAACAGACCCCAACAAAAAGAACATAAAATAACATAAAATGTAATAAATTGGATAAACAAAACTATAAACGTGCTACACCACAGTACATAAAAATCACACACACAAACATTCTAAACATTAACTTGGGTACTGTATTGAAATAATGATTGAAAAAGACTTTAATACTAGAGTGCTTTCAGATGATTATTTCTCTTCAGACACTTGAGAGGAAACTGCCGTTTCTTCAGGAGAAAGTCTTA
>CM045741.1:34542515-34582515 GCA_024760905.1 Plotosus lineatus
CACACACACACACACACACATACTGGTATTGCTTATGCTTAACAATATTCCATTTATAACACACACACACACACACACACACACACACACACACACACACACACACACATACTGGTATTGCTTATGCTTAACAATATTCCATTTATAACACACACACACACACACACACACACACACACACACACACATACACATACTGGTATTGCTTATGCTTAACAATATTCCATTTATAACACACACACACACACACACACACACACACACACATACACATACTGGTATTGCTTATGCTTAACAATATTCCATTTATAACACACACACACACACACACACACACACACACACACATACTGGTATTGCTTATGCTTAACAATATTCCATTTATAACACACACACACACACACACACACACACACACACACACACACACACACACACACACACACACACACACACACATACTTGCCAAACTGCTTAATCCTTTGTAAGGTTCCCCATCCCACCCAACTAAAGCAAGGTACTCCATAAACAAACCGCAGCCCATCACAGGGCCAACACACACACACACACACACACACACACACACACACACACACACACACACACATACACAGTCATTCACAATTACACCTAGGGGCAATTTGGAACAGCCAATTGGCTGAACATACATGTCTGTTGGTGAAAACCAAGGTACCTGGAAGAAGCCAATGGAAACACAGGGAGAACATCTCTACTACAATGTATGGTTCCCACCTGCCTGATAACAACCACTGTCATCCGACTGCCTAAGAAGAGCACAGCAAGCTGCCTAAACAACTACTGCCCAGTTTCCCTAACCCCCATCATCTCCAAATGTTGAGAGAGACTTGCATTGTCTCATATCAAGGCTGCCATCAGTTTGCATACAGAGCAAACAGGTCAACAGGGGATGGCATGAATACGGCCCTCCACATGGCCCTCACACACCTGGAAAGCAACAAGTCCTATGTGAGGATGCCGTTCGTAGACTTCAGCTCGGATTTTAACACAGTCCAACCACATAAACTGGTTCAGAAGTTGGACAATCTAAGCCGAGGCAGCTCACTGTGCATCTGGATACTGGACTTCCTCAGTAACAGACTTCAGACCGTCAGGTTATGAGAACACATTAGGAGAACACATTTCCTCCATTGTCATCCTGAACACCGGAACACCACAGGGGTGTGTTCTTAGCCCTCTCTTCATGCAACACCATTGTCAAATTCACTGACAATACCACCATTATAGGTTTGATTACAGATAATAATGAGTCAGGAAGGAGGTCCTGCATCAGCAGTACTGGTGTGAGTCTCTTATCTAATCTCTTAACATGCAACCGCCACACAGAAATACCCTTATCGAGAACAGATTTGAACCCTGGACCTTCTTCCAAGTGGTGAATGTGCTAACCACTATGCAACTGTGAAACCTTTTTCTGATATAAGAAAAGGTATAGATATATAGAGAGATTTTTTTGGACACTCAATTAGAGTTTAGTGGAAAAATGAGTTCATACAAATAAGACCTAAATCCCTACTGTTAAGTTATGGTCAGGAATCTGTGATGCTATGGGGATGATTTTTTTCTCAAGAGGCCCTAGTAATCTTTTTTTTTTAATCCATAACATATCATTTTAGCAAAATATCATGTATAGATTTTCACTAAAATTTTTTGTCTGTCCCTGACATGAAGGTATGACTGGGGCAGGATTGGATCAGTGGATTCAGTGACCTCAGAATTCATGCTATGCTCATATCCTGACTTAAACATGGAAAGATTCTTTCTGAAGAGCGGCCTCAGATTCCTTCCACTGTATTCTCCAGTCAAGCATTAATAGCACAGAAGACAGACTGCTATTGTGTAATATGTGACAGAAACATCACTATAGTAAGAAGTCTAGTTATCTTAAAACGTATTATATTTTGTTCTGGTTTCACCCTAATGAGGATGGGTTTCCTTTTTTTAGCCCGGTTCCTCTTCAGGTTTCTTTCTCATTTAACCGAGGTATATTTTATATTTTATATTTTTTATGTTTTATATATATATATATATATATATATATATATATATATATATATATATATATATATATATATATATATATATATACAGTGATACCTCAGCTCACGAACATAATTGGTTCCCAGAAACTGAGTGTAAGGCAAAAAGTTCGTCTTCCGAACATTTATTTCCCATAAGAAACCATTAAAATGAGAATAATCCGTTCCCAGGTCCCCATAAAACATAATTTTCTACTAAATAAGCCTTAAAACTACACAAAAATATACCTTATTTTATGTATAATAAATGTGCTATTGCATTGTAATTAAATAAATAAACTGTACTGTATAATAAAGTGGTTTTATTTACCTTTGTGATGGTAGTTGACGGCTTGATGGAATGGAGTGGGAGGAGGAGGGAGGGAGGGACTTACTGTTTGGAAGGAGTGTTTGGAAACGCCTACTGTTTGGAAACACCCTTAGCCACACGCACCCTTAATAGCTTCCTTGTTCTTAAGGATGGGAGCAATGGTAGACTTAGCGTACTGGTACTGGGACGCTGAGTCACACAAACGCACACCTCGTTCGTGTTTTTCAATGATCTCCGCCTGTGGTGGGGTCTTTTTCGGTCCCATAATAGCAAAAGTACACTCAATATGGTCCAAAATGTCTATCAAACACAAACCACGTCCGCACTCAAAGAAAGGGGTGATTTAACTGGGACGCCGTGAGCGTGCGTCAGCTTCTCGTGGCCGCCACCGTGGCGCTGTTCGACCGCGTGGTTTGGTTCGTCCGCCAAAAACTAGTTCGTCAGCAGAGACTATATGCTCGCAAATTTAATGTTCTTGAGGCGAAAGGTTTGTGAGCTTAAGCGTTCGTCAGCGGAGGTTTTACTGTATTCTTTTTTATAATGGGGATGTGTATGGTTTTTAGAAGAATTTTTCGACTCTTTAACAAATTTGTGTCTACTATGTAACGCTGTTTGGCGACAATGCCAATTACTGTATTAAAAAAGGTGCAATACAAATAGAACTAGATTGAATTTAATAACGGCAGCCGTACCGTAATCGTTAGAGAAGCGGCTTTGGGACTGAAAGGTCGCTGGTTTGATTCTCAGACCAGCAGGTAAAATATGTGGCGGTGGGGGATTGAGCTGCACCTTACCTTCCTCCACATAAACGGCTGAAGTGCTATTTGAACAAGGCACCTAAACCCCGACTGCTCTCCAAGCACCATCAATGTGTGCTCCAAGTGTGTGCTCACTGTTTAGGTGAGTGCGTTAGGTTTGGATGGGTTAAATGCACAGGAAATAATTTCCATAATGGGATTAATGCAGGACAGTATATCCCGGTTTCTGTAGCGTGAAGTGACTAGGAGTACATCTCCTCCTGGATGGAACGCTAGTCCATCGCAGGTTACCTTCCCAGTATATTTTACTGGTACCCATTTATACTGCTGGGTGAACCGAGGCACACTTGTGGTTGAGATCTTGCCCACGGGTCTTAGTACAGCGAGGGTCTAACTGGGATTTGAACACACAATCCCCGATCATCAATGCAGCACCCTAACTACTACACCACCGGCCCCACCAAAAAAATCAATAAAAAAAGAAAAAAATTAAAAATAATAAAAAAATTTAAAAATTAATAAAATGCATAAAATACAAAATTCGATCAGTCAATCTACGTTCCAACCCTCACCTATGGTCGCGAGCTTTGGGTAGTGACCGAAAGAACAAGATCGCGGATACAAGCGGCTGAAATGAACTTCCTTCGCCGGGTGGCGGGGTTCTCCCATAGCGATAAGGTAAGAAGCTCTACTATCCATGGAGCGCTCGGAGTAGGTCCACTGCTCCATCGTATTGAAAGGGGCTAGTTGAGGTGGCTCGGGCATCTGGTCAGAATGCCTCCTGGATGCCTCCCTGGTGTGGTGTTTCAGGCATGTCCAACTGGGAAGAGACCCCGGGGTTGACTGAGAACACGCTGGAGGGACTATGTCTCTTGGCTTGTCTGGAACCGCCTCGGTGTCCCCTCGGGAGAGTTGGAGGAAGTGGCTGGGGAGAGGAACATCTGGACCGCTTTGCTTAGGTTGTTGCCCCCGCGACCCAACCCTGGACTTAGCGGAAGATGATGATGATGATGATGAAAAGGCAAAATTATTTATACTAATAAATGTGACAACAGATTAGGTAAATATATTTCATTCTTTTCCTAATTAGGGTCGTGGCAAGGTTGGTCCATATCTCAGCTGACTTGGGTTGTGGGCGGGGTACACCCTGAACAGTTTTCCAGGCCATTGCAGGGCCAGTTAAATATATTTTTAATTTAAATTAAAACATCCAGGGTGGCACAGTGCTATAGTGGTTAGCATGTCCACGTCACTACAAGAAGGTCCTGAGTTCGATTCTTGAGCTCAAGCATTTCTGAGTCCTGTGCTTGTGTGGGTTTCCCGTGGGTACTCTGCTTTCTTTATACCGTCCAAAGACATGCACATTAGCTTAATCAACTGTTCTAAACTGACTTTAGGCTTGGATGAGTATGAAAGGGAGTGTGTGTGTGTGGTGTGTGTGTGTGTGTGTGTGTGTGTGTGTGTGTGTGTGTCTTGGCGCTGTGATTATCTGTTGACCTGTTCAGGGTGTACCCCGCCTTCACCCAGTGTTGCTGAGATAGTCTCCAGCCTCCTTGTGACCCTAATAGAATTAAACAGCACAGCAAATGAGTGAGAGCTTTCTGTCACATAGTCAGTCTAAGTCTTTTTTTTTTTTTTTTTTTTTTTTTTTTGTTGCAAAAATAACAATAAATGTGTAGCTTACCATCCATACAAATGATATATAACATATAATATTAATAGAGCTGAGACTAAGCATATCTAAATACATTAAAAAAAAAAACAATATAGAAACAATAATAAATTAAACAAGACATTATTGAGCCATAAGTGCTCAAAGGACATTCAGTGCTACCGAGGGACTCTGGTGATGTACTGGTGCACATGTTGTGCTCATTCAAATTCTCAGTATCACATCTGTAGGGATGTCAGTGTAGAAAATAAAGGCAAGTCCTGCAGTGTGAAAAGTTGTGATGCAAGTGTAGGAATATGCAATTTAATGTTGACTGGCATCACATCATGCTCATGCTGAGACCAATACAGCTGTCAGAGGCTCTCAGAGGAAAAGGTGTCTATAGATGCCTGAGTGTCAAGCATCAAGAGGGAATAAAAACAAGACATTTTAGGGAAATGTCAAGGCAACACTTAAAATAAAGATGCCGACGAAAGAACACCTAAAAGAAATGATAATTTACTTGGTTTATTCTCCATCCTGCAAAATCAGCCCACAAAAGGACCACAGAAAAGTCTGTTCTGGTGTTCTGGCCCTACTCTCGCAATTCCCCCCTCGGACAAGACTTGCATTTTAGTTCAGTTATTGGTTGCTGTGCTTATCCTCTGTAAATGTCAGGTTGGAGATGCGTTCTGCTCTCTGATCTACACTGTTGCAGGAATACATTGTAATCCAGGATTATAGAGGAATTACTGTCATGAACATACACATACATACACACACACACACACACACACACACACACACACACACACACACACACACACACACACACACACACACACACACAATCCTTGTGAGCAAAGCCTTTTTTTCCCACTTTCTTTCTGACTCACTTGCCAAGACCCAAGAATCCCTGAAAGAAAGTGCTCCCTACCCTTTTCCATATACATTAAGTGACACACACCTGCAACCTTGTACTCAGTAAAAAAAAAAAAAAAAAAACCTGAAAAAAGAAACAACAACACCACAACAACAATAAAAAATCATTTAATTTTCTATATGCGGTCATTAATTTGCCAAACCAATGAATAGCTTGAGTTTTCAACATGGATTATTATCACCATAAGGCAGTGCTTCTCATATAGTGGGGCACACCCCCCTTGGTTATGATGCCAGAGGGAGCGCGGTGTAATGCCGCGCTCCCTCTGGCATCATACCCAAGGGAGCGCGGTGTAATGCCGGGGGGTGGGGGTGGTGGGGGTGGAGTGCGTATGACCCTGGGGAAAATGCTTTTCTGGAATTGTGTATGAGAATTAAGTGTAATTGCACCTCCACTCCACTAGTTGGCAATGGCGCTCTCATTATCATGCTATGGTGTAGTGGTTTTTCGCACGACCAAACGATATGAAGTGCGTAAACAACCCCTCAAGAAACAACACGGAAAAATTTCTAACAGGAATGAAGAGAACGGAGGAGAGAGACGGAGATATTAAGACATAAACAAGTTTTTTTTTTTTTTTAATTTCAGACACATTGGTGCACTTTAAATCTTTTCGATTACAGATTAAAAAATAATGTTAATGAAGTTTTTCTTGTAAGTTGAACTATATTTCTTTCTTTTTTGTTTTTAATGTTAATAAAGATACAATGTTATGCAAAGTTCTACTCATAATTTCAGTGGTGGTGGTGGTGGTGGTGGTGGGGGGTGAAATCTTTTCTTCTTCTTTAGGGGGGGTGCACGACAGAAAATAATTGAGAAGCACTGCCATAAGGACAAAACTGTTCTGGAGACAATCATTATGTGCCAAGGTATAAAAACATGCATCCATGACCCCACCCTCCACCCCCAACCCGCTGGCTCTCGCTCTCACTCAATCTTCAGCAATGCTTAAGTAAGCATTTTAAGATCCACAAACCATTGAGGTCAAAACCTTGAAAAGTATTAATTTACTTGACAACTCATTTCATAAAAAAAAAAAAAAAAAAAAAAAAAAAAAAGCTTAGGAAGCTTTAGGAAGACCCAATGTTAAAAAAAAAAAAGCTGAACCGTTTTCCATAAATTTGCCCAAGCTTGATGATCCAATTGACGGCTTTTCCCTTAGAGATGGCCCTGAGTGTGCACGTGAATATTTGTGGGTTTGTTGGTCTTGCAATGATGTGGCAAACTATTCAAGTTATACCCCACCATTGGCACCTTTATACTGATATAGTATCCACCGCCCCATGACTATAGTATGAGTAAATGGTTTGCAAATAAGTATGTGAGTGATATTTAATTGTTTTCAAGTCGAAAAAAAGACAAGCATGTAAACTGTCAATCAAAAGAATAGTTTCAGCGTGTTATCTGTATATCTGGCCTTTTCAATAATTCAAACAGAAAAAAACAGAACCTTGACAACCTTGTGGAGAGTGAGACTCGAACCTCCAACCTTTGGATCAGCGATCCAACACCCCATACCACTAGGCCACCACTGCCCACAACTAACTAAATTAATTAATTAATTATAAAATAATAATAATAAATAAAAATAAAATAAATAAATACATTTCACAGTAATGTATGAGGCGGCTTTCAGGCAATTTGTCAAAGCAAAGCGTTCACCTAAACATTCCTATGGTTACATTAATGGCTCCGATTGAAATGCCGTACAACACATCAGGTCTCAGAAAGCCAAACTACCAAGGAGAAAGAGAGGAGAAATTATAATATTGCACAACATTATTCATTAGAAAAAAAAACAGACCATCTGCAAGTAGGCTACAGTTGTATTAATTGGTTAGCACAGCCTCTTCACAGCAAAAGAAAGTCCTGGGTTTGAGCAATGTGTCCAGCGGATGCATTTCTGGATGCAGTTCACGTTCTTCCTGTGCCTGTGCAGGTTTCCTGCAAGTACTCTATACTCTGGTTTCCACGTTCAGTTCAGAGACATGCACATTAAGTCAACAGGCTATAATAAATTGCCCCTATGTGTAAAGTGAGTGTGAATGGCAAGACTATTCATTTCTGTGTTAAGCCTGTTGACCTGAACCCGTCTTGTTGTAGTACACCCACTGTACTTCCTTTCTGAACTCTCCACATCTAAAACTAAAGGCACACCTGTTTGCAACACAATCCGTTGATAAGTAAGTTGCCCCACAGTGGTCACTCACTGACCGAGTGAGCTACCCTGTGTACATTGAGTATGATAGTGTACTCTGACCTCAGAGCTACCAAGATCCACCACCATCTAGATAATACAGATCTGGTGGAGAAATTTTGAGTTGTAGAGTACAACATGCTGATTTTATTATTTTGTTTTGTAAGTTCATGCAGACTGAACAGAATGGGACACCTGGCTTGTGAATATCGACTTTGGCCCCTGTGGATATAATCTCATATAATATGAAATTCATTTGTATGGTTGGCACGATGAAAGTTCAGTGCTTTGCTTACAACCAGTAACAACAAATTTTTGTGTTTGAGTGCTCAGCATTGGTTTTGAGTTATATATTTCTGCTTCACAAAAAAAACAACAAAAAAAAACAACAAGCACTGATCACCTCCTCCTCCTGTCCGTATTCTCTGTCTCTATCAGGTCTCAGTCTTATTCAGGATGATTCATATTTTTTAGATACATGGGGGAAAGATGAGATTTGTTATATTTTTACCACATTCAATTGTTTGGGGCTCTATTACTATGTAATTGATGCTGAAATGACAGCCATACCACAGGTTCTATGTTATCTTGAAAAATATCCATCACACACACTTGCAGGGTAGAAGCAAGACAGCACAGTTCAGGGTCTGTTTAAAATCTTATCTCAATCCTTATCTTGTTATTAAACAAGTCTCTTTCTCATGTACTTCTTGTTCGCCTACATAAATTGTCGATTTCATATGTCGCCAACATGCAGCCATGAGGGGGGGGCACAAGCCAGTGTTCACCCTCACGCCGGTCCCAAGCCCGGATAAATGCAGACGGTTGCGACAGGAAAGGCATCCGGCGTAAAACATTTGGCAAAATTGTTATGCAAATGATCAAAACGAATTTCATACCGGATCAGTCGAGGCCCAGGTTAACAATGACCTCCATCAGTGCTGTTAACCAACAGGGTGCTTGTGGAAATTGGCCTACTGTTGGTCAAAGAAAGAGAGGCAGGAGGCATGTCCATAGGCAGAGAGAGAAGAGGAAAGGCATAAGTCTAGGACTGAGAGGAGGGACTTTGAATGTTGGAACTATGAAAGGAAAAGCTAGAGAGCTGGCTGACATGATGCAGAGGATGAAGGTGGACATACTGTGTGTCCAGGAGACCAGGTGGAAAGGTAGCAAGGCTAGAAGCTTAGGAGCAGGGTTTAAACTGTTTTTTCATGGCTTTGATGGGAAGAGAAGGAGTAGGAGTCATCTTGCAGGAGGGGTTTGTCAGGAATGTTCTAGAAGTGAAAAGAGTGTCAGACAGAGTGATGAGTCTCAAGTTAGAAATTGAAGGTGTGATGTCCAATGCTATTAGTGCTTATGACTCACAGGCAGGATGTGAGCAAGAAGAGAAGGAGAGATTCTGGAGTGAGTTAGATGAAGTGATGCAAAGTACCCCCAGAGGTGAAAGAGTGGTCATTGGCACAGACTTCAGCTAATGTGATCAGGGAGACAGGTATGAGAGTACTTGGTTTGTCCTCTGGAAGGAAAGTAAATAAGGAGACTTGGTGATAGAATGAGCAAGCGCGGGAGTGTGTAAAAGGAAGACGATAGCTAAGAAGGAGTGGGATATAGAGAGGACCGAAGAGAGTAAACAGGAGGACAGGGAGACACAGCATAAGGCGAAGGTAGCGGTGTCAAAGGCCAAACAGAGGGCGTATGATGACTTGTATGATAAGCTGGATAGTAAGGAGGGAGAAAATGATTTATACAGGTTGGCACCGCAGAAAAATAGAGATGGGAAGGACATGCAGCAAGTTAGCGTGATTAAGGACAGAGAGTGAAATGTATGGACTGATGACAGAAGTGTGCTGGGAAGATGGAAAGAGTACTTTGAAGAGCTGATCAATGAGGAAAATGAGAGAGAAAAAAGAGTAGAAAAGGTGACTGTTGAGGTCCAGGAAGTAGCAAAGATTGGTAAAAATGAAGAGTGGAAACGCAGTTGGTCCTGATGACATACCAGTGGAGGTATGGAAGTGTCCAGGTGAGGTAGCAGTTGATTTTCTGACAAGAACATTCAACAAGGTCTTGGAGAGTGAGCAGATGCCGGAGGAATAGAGGAGAAGTGTGCTGGTGCCCATTTTTAAGAACAAGGGAGGCGTGCAGAGTCGTGGCAACTACAGAGGCATAAAGTTGATGAGCCATACGATGAAGTTATGGGAAAGAATAGTGGAAGCTAGACTAAGGGCAGAGGTCAGCATTTGTGAACAACAGTTTGGTTTCATGTCAAGAAAGCGCACCACAGATGCAGAGTTTGCTTTGAGGATGTTAATAGAGAAGTACAGAGAAGGTCAAAGGGAGCTGCATTGTGTCTTTGTGGATCTGAAGAAAGCATGTGACAGGGTGCCGAGAGAGGAACTGTGGTATTGCATGAGGAAGTCTGGAGTGGCAGAGAAGTATGTTAGAGTGGTGCAGGACATGTATGAGCGATGTAAGACAGTGGTGAGGTGTGCTGTCGGTGTGACAGAAGAGTTCATGGTGGAGGTGGGACTGCATCAAGGGTCAGCTCTGAGACCCTTCTTGTTTGCTATGGTGATGGACAGGCTGACAGACGAGGTGAGACAAGATTCCCCATGGATTATGATGTTTGCAGATGACATCGTGATCTGCAGTGAGAGCAGAGAACAAGTGCAGGAAAATCTAGAGAGGTGGAGGTATGCCCTGGAAAGGAGAGGAATGAACGTTGGCTCAGTAAGACAGAATACAGGTGTATGAATGACAAGAACCCGAGAGGAAAGGTGCGGTTACAGAGAGCAGAGATAAGGACGATGGAGGATTTTCAGTACTTAGTCTCAACAATCCAGAGCAATGGAGAGTGTGGAAAAGAGGTGAAGAAGCGTGTGCAGGCAGGTTGGAATGGTTGGAGAAAAGTGTCCGGTGTGATGTGTGATAGGAAGGTATCGGCAAAAATGAAAGGAAAAGTGTACAAGACGGTGTTGAGGCCAGCGATGTTGTATGGTTTAGAAACAGTGGCCCTGGGGAAAAGACAGGAGGCAGAGCTGGAGGTAGCAGAGATGAAAATATTGAGGTTCTCTTTGGGAGTAACGAGGATGGATAGTATCAGGAATAAGGACATCAGAGGGACAGCCCATGTAAGATGTTTTGGAGACAAAGTCAGAGAGGCTAGATTGAGATGGTTTGGACATGTACAGAGGCGGGATAGTGAGTATATTGGTAGTAGGATGCTGAGGTTGGAACTACCAGGCAGAAGGCCTAGAGGAAGACCAAAGAGACGATTCATGGATGTGGTGAAGGAGGACATGAAGGCAGTTGGTGTAAGAGAAGACGATGCAGAGGATAGGGTGAGATGGAGGCAGTTGATTCGCTGTGGCGACCCCTGAAGGGAAAAGCCGAAAGGACAGGAAGAACAAGAAGACCTCCGTGAAGGATTATTTATGGGTTTGTTTGCAGGATTATGTAAAAGTAATGTGCAGCTTTTTACAATTGTACAGACCAAAGAGAAGATTTATGGATGTGGTGAAGGAGGACATGAAGGTAGTTGGAGTAAGAGTAGAAGATGCAAGGGTGAGATGGAGGCAGATCATTTGCTGTGGCGACCCCTGAAGGGAACAGCCGGAAGGAAAAGAAGAAGATATATCGCCAAACACAGAATGGTTCCTAAGGTTATCTATGAAGACATGAGTATCAATCCCCGGATGATCAACTTGTTTTTGTCCTTTTTTAAAAGAATAAAATAAAATTCTGTTTGTCACACAACATGGCAGTTAATCTCACTGAGCTCTGATTTTAATCTCACTCGAAGATTTTTTATTTGTCATGGTGATACAGGATAGGCTACCTGTGTGTGTGTGTGTGTGTGTGTGTGTGTGTGTCAGTGTGATAACAGACCCCTACTCTGCCCTCTCACACACACACACACACACACACACACACACACACACACACACACACACACACACACACACACACACACACAGAGAGAGAGAGAGAGAGAGAGAGAGAGAGAGAGAGAGAGAGTGAGACAGACAGAAAGGACTAAATATAATACCAGGGGGATTGGGGTTGCCAGTTCACCTAGATTGGCAGGGAATTTACGGTAATTAGCATCAATTCCTGGAACATATCATTCTCATATCTGTGAAGGTTTTCCCTGGGTTTCCTCCCACTTCCAAACTCATGCTGTTAGGTGAGGTTATAATGTTAAATTGCCATTATATTTGAATATGTGTGTATGATGTCCTGTAATGAACCGAAACCAGGCATTTAGGAGTGTAATATTGGATTTGCGGCATTATTCAGACAGAAAACAACTTCTTTCCACTTGGAACACCATACAAAGCTGCCTGCTACAGTGTACAGTCTTGCCGGTTGTAGATGATGAAAGCAGCCTAATAGTCGAAGGAAATTAATTAAAAAACCAAAAAAACAAATCAAAAGTCTGTTGATTGGATTCATAAATTGAATGAAATGGAAACCTTGTTTTTTTCGAAGACCTTGAGCACCTTTAGCTAAAATTTAGGCACAGAATGTGTAACACAATGTACATATGGTATCTCCTATGCTTGCACATTCCATATATGTGAGGCGCTCCACCGAAAGTAGGCGCTTGTCGCAAGTGACGTATGGTGCTTGTGAGACAAAGTGCGGCTTATCCGGACTTCTGATCTTTCAAGTGAGCAAGTGCGCATTGAATACTTGTTTAGTACTCAACCTTCACTTGCTCACTTGAAAGATCGTAAGTCCCGATAAGCCGCGCTTTGTCTCACAAGCACCATACGTCACTTGCGACAAGCGCCTACTTTCAGTGGAGCGCCTCCCAGAAACATAACTCCAGTTCGGTCAGGGGACAGTTGTGGTCGAGTACTATTGGGAGCTGGATCGATGATCCAAAGGTTGGGGGTTCGAGTCCCACTCTCCACAAGTTTGTCACTGTCCCCTCTAGTGAAGCTAACTGGGTTATCAAAGGCCGGCCATGTCTCTCACAGTCTATGGTGTGAGGCATGTAAAAGAACCATTGTTGACAAGGTGGCATGAATTTGGAGCATTCAATCTGTTGATAAGTGAATTGAAGGAGAAGAACAAAAATATTTAAAAAGCACTGTAGATTACAGCTGCAGTGGCTTGGCGAGCTGTCCAGGGTGTACTCTCCCCTCGCCCAGAGTCGGCTGAGACGGGCACTAGCCTCCCCGCAACCCAAATTCAGATCAATCGGTTCAGAAAATGAATGAATGAATGTAGATCATGGTCTATAATCTCACTCAGACAATCTTCAGTGCTTTGCTTAAAGTAAGTAGACTGGCATTCACACATTACCAAATTAACAGCCTATTCATTTGTGCTGTTCAATATGTATCAACTACTTGATGGTCAAAGTTCAATGTTGGGTCATTTTAAAAGTTTTGGTTGTTTGCAAAGTTCATCTTGCTTATTTAATTCATGAAAAGATACCATGAAACACACATGTCCTATTTTCAATATGGATCTAGCAAAAATTTCGACATGCACCGATTGTTTCTGCTGCATGGAGAATACACATGCTTATTCTCTTTCCTTTCATTTTGGATTTTTCTCTTTTCCATGGGTCACCACAGCGAATCATCTGATTCTCATGTTTGATTCGGCATCGGTTTTTATATCAGACACCTTTCCTTGACACAACCCTTTACCAAGGGGCAGAAACATTGCTGACGGCTATGCGGCTCCTCTTGACCAAAGTCAGCCATGGTTCTTTTTACATGAACCTCTCACCATAGACAGTGAGAGACATGGCCGGCCTTTGACGACCCAGTTAGCTGCACTGAGGGGACAGTGATAACCTTGTGGAGAGTGGGACTCGAGCCCCCCCCCCAATCCTAAGATCAGCGATCCAGCACCTTTAACCACCAGGCCACCACTGCCCACGGAGAATATACATGCTACAGTGTATACACGTATATGGCATCTGTCCTGCTTTAAGGAAACGTTTAGATTTTTACACACATTCTCTATATGCATTCCGTTCATATGGGATCTTAACATTAACATGTCCATATCAGCAATATTTGTAATTAGCTCAGTGACCGTTTCCCTACAAGGTCAAAATCAAGCAGCAAAATCCGTTATCTTATATGGAATAGGCCCTAAACCTGTGATATGATGTACCACTCATGTGCAGTGTGTTCTGTCTGATGGACCCAAGCAAGACTGCATAAGTATTTCATTTTGGCAAGTGTGTACTGCGAATCGACTTTGGGTGTGATGCTTTCAGTGATCAAGTAACGTTCAGGCAACCGATTTCCTTTAATAGAATTATAACAAATCCAGGCCAAAACACAAAAATATACTACATGGCCAGAACTATGGTGGTATCCCACATAAGCTCATTGAGAAAGGCTGCCGAGTCCTAAAACACATTATGCATGAAAACAAACTATTTACTGTTACATCACTCACTGCAGAGCTCCAAACTGCCTCTAGAGGTAACACCACCACCACCACCACCACCACCACCACCACCACCACAAAATCTGGGAGCCTTATTAGATGACTGAGCAGCAGCCCACAAGCCTAAGATCACTGTACACAATGCCAAGTGTCAGCTGGAACAGTGTAACGCAGAGTGCCACGCAAATCTGGAGCACAAGAAATGTGCTCTGTGGACTGATTAATAAGGATTTCCACTCCAATGCCAGGAGAAAGCCACTTACCCAAATGTACAGAGCGTCAGTAAAGTTTCAGGAAACAGGGGTAACGGTCTGGGCTGCTTTTCAGAGTTTGGGTTCAGAATGTATGCTTCTAAAACGGTGTACATTTACAGCACTTTGGAGACATCCTGATCCAAAATATGTCACATTTTTATGCCATTTATGCCATAAACACAGTTAAGGATTAAGGTGCTTGCTTAATTGCCCAATAGTGGAAGCCTGGTAGAACTGGAGCTTGAACCCCCCCAATTTCTGCTCAGCATCCCTTAACCACTGAGGCACCAGTGACTGAGAACTGAGCTACTGAGAACCAGTGCGTGACCTGCACAGAGCCCAGATCTCTCCATTACTGACTTCCTCATCCAACTTAATCCAACTGACCTCAAAAACACTCGCGTAACTGGATGAGCATTAATTCCCCCAGACACACTTCAGAATCTTGTTGAAAGTCTTCCCAGAAGACTGGAGGCTGTTACTGCCACAAACTTCTCATTCTTTCTTCTCGCTCGTGCTTTTAAATTGCAGCATCCAAAATGAGAATTTCTGAAATGGCCTGATTAGCTGCCAGGGTGTACCCCGCCCTCGCCCAGAGTCGGCTGAGATGGGCACCAGTCTCCCTGTGACCCTAATTAAGAATAGGCGATTCAGAAAATGGATGAATGAATGAAACCTGTAATTTCAAGCCAATACTTTTCATGTCATTCTTCGAACAACTTTAACCTTTATTACGGTCACAGGGAGGCTGGAGCCCATCTTAACTGACTCTGGGCAAAGGTGGGGTACATCATAAACAGCTCACTAGAGCATCACAGTGCCAATACACACACATAGATACACACACACACACACACACACACACACACACACACACACACACACACACACACACACACACACATTTGCATTCATAAATAGGCGAGATCAAGAATATCCAACTGGCTTCATGTGCATGTTTTTGAAGTGTAGGAGAAACCTTAGAACCTGGAGGAAAACCATGCAAGCACAAGGAGAACATGTAATCTCCACACAGAACCAACCTTGAAACCAGAACCTTCTTGTGAGGCAGAAGGGCTAACCACCCCACGTCCACTTTGCCATCCAATGTCCTAACGTCCACTTTGCAAACGTCCACTAACTTCTAACGTCCACTTTGCTAACGTCCATTTTGCTAACGTCCACTTTGCCACCCAAAGCATTATAACATTGCATTATACATATCATTCCAACACCCTCACCATTTTCCACCCGAAATTAGTTGCACCTGATTTTCACCAGCTGAGTATTAAACAGAACCATGGAGTGGAAGACATGTAAGTATGCATGTGTCCCTTTCGTGACATGTGATGCTGCCACCTACATCTTTTAATGAACTAACACACTTGAAGGGAAACAAATATCCATCCCTTTGTACCGATAATCTCAAAAGTGCCCCTGATACTCATAAGTCACAGGACGGAGAGCATATGCCATCCCACCCTCCAGTGATGTCCAGGTTGATAGTCGCGCAGCTTGATGATGCTAAATACTGTAATTTTAACAAAGCAGTTAAAACATAGTTTCTGTTCAGGAGGTTGCCACGAATTATTCACATCAAACCAATTAAGTGTACTTTTGAAATCATGTACCATTTGTACTGAGACACAGATATATATACTAGTATATATGGTATAGGGCGCTGGATCGCTGATCCAAAGGTTGGGGGTTCGAGTCCCACTCTCCACAAGGTTGTCACTGTCCCCCCCCCCCCCCAGTGCGGCTAACTGGGTTATCAAAGGCGGACCACGTCTCTCACTGTCTATGGTGTGAGGCATGTAAAAGAACCATTGCTGACTTTCGTAAAGAGTAGCTGCAAAGTCGTCAGCGTGTTTCTGTCCCTTGCTAAAAAGGGTTGTGACAGGAAGGGCATCCGACGTAAAAACCTCTGCCAAATCAAACGTGCGAATCAGATGATTCGCTCTGGCGACTCCCGAGTAAAAGGGAAAAGCCGAAAGGAAGACATATATATATATATATATATATATATATATATATATATATATATATATAGGGATCCATCACTCCTTTGCACTTCAATTCATGCGGCTTCAGTGCATCGCATTTTTTAAAAAATATTCAACAAATTAAAAAAATAAGGAAATTAAGTTAGAATAGGGGAAAAAGTTAAAGGAAATGCCACAAAACAAGGCCAATTATGAAAAAAAAAAAACACAAAAACCACAAACAAAAACAACCCAAAACCCCCCAACAAAACTACATACATTTTTATGTGAGGTGCGTATCTGAGTGTGTGTGCGCATCTGTATATGCGCGTATTTATATTTTATATATCTTATGCATTATTTTTGAATGTTTGATTGTTATTATAAGCATTTATAGCATTGAATATGTATTTATTAATATTATACACACATATACATGTACGTATACATCAATTGAGGGGGGTTGATCCTACTTCGCAGAATTCAGTGGTCGCAGGGGGATCTCGGTCCCAATTAACTGTAAAAAGTGAGGGATCCCTGTATGTGTGTGTGTATATATATATGTATAAATATATATATATATATATATATATATATATATATATATATATATATATATATATATACATACACACACACACACACGCGCGCACACACGCGCGCACACACACACACACACACACACACCTGGACAAAATTGTAGTGTGTATTCTTTTGCCACGTATCTGTTGTAATAATTTTTTTCCAAGTCTAATTCTTTAAACTCGCTGTGTGTATTTTTTATTAGTATCATTTTTTTTTTGTTGTTGTTTTTAAGGTCACCAAGTGAATAATAACAACGAGAGGATGATGAGAATATCTAAAGGCAAAATAAATAAAACCTTAGTCCCATGAATCACTATTATGTTGACAACAGAACAACTATATAAATAGTAGAAATGTAAACAAACTTTTTTCAGAAGCTTTAATTTTCTGATCTTCCCTTACCCCTCTTGCTGTTTATTTTAATCCATAGCCTACAATCACATACCTGTCCTTCTTTCAGTTTCTTTCTTGGACCGTTCTTCCAATCTTACCGGCAGGACCATTAGTATTCACACCTATGACCTGGTCATGAACCAATTCAAGCACACGGAGACGTACAAAATCCGTCTTGCTGGCCACAAGATTCGATCACATAATGAATAATATACAGTACTCTGCAAATGTTTAGGCACATGCAAAGGAATGGTCTAGAACAAAGATTCCTTTACATTTATTTACATTTAAATAATGACATTAAATCAAAGTTCTCTAAATAAAAATTATTTAAAGCACAGTAAACAGTAATAAATTAAACTAATTCAATATTAGCTGTGATCACTGTTTAAAAATTGAAAAGCATCAGGTCCAGTTTGTGTAGTTTTACAAGTAGAGAATCAGTTGTTGTTCCTTCGAGGTTGAAGATGACACTGACTTCATACCAGATCGAGGATCTGTGGTATTGGTGAAGTCATGACTTGCGCTTGACTTGGATTTAAGTGAGGGAGAGTTGCACAGATCATCAGCCTCACTCTCTCGTCCAGGTCTATCTGAGTCCAGTGTCATGACATAGTCGAGACAGCTGGACATAGGTCAGGAGGCAGTGGATGGCCAGCAGTGTCCTGTGTGTCTCACTGCGCACTGGTTGCGCTCCATGACGCTTTGCAGGGTCCGCCTTCTTGTCCGCTGAACCAATTTGATTGTCTCTTCCGCACAATCAGTCGTACCCATTCTTCGCATGCATAAGTGGAGAGGTCCTACTCTTACCGACTGTCTTGTGGCATGCACAAATGACAGTGGAGGCTTGTGGTGGCTGGGACGCCTAGCCCCATCACAGGCCTGAAAGACCTGCCCAGTGCCCTACAAGTACAGAATCTACCAAGTTCTCCTGGAAAATGTTGACTGTCGCACTTGATTCTTTATTTGCATGTAAATTCCTGCAGCCTTCATTATACAGTCGGCCCTCTACTTACAAAAACCTCTGAATACGATTTTCATCCTCTGTATACGAAACAACCTCTTCTTACGAAAAGCGCCAAAAGCGCCATTCAAAAATTCAAACGCGCCATTCAAACATTCAAATACACCATTCAAACATTCAAACAATGCGCGAGTTGCTCTCTCATTGGCTGTCTTCCAACATCCCGCCCCGCTGGCCTTCCATTGGCTAGGAGGGATGACGCAGCTCCCTCCCATTGGATATATATATATATATATATATATATATATATATATATATATATATATATATATATATATATACACACACACACAAACACATAGACGACACAGTAGATAGACACACAGTAGATACTTGCGTGCTCACACAAAACAGAGAGTATAATAGAAAATAATTCCTTTGCCAAACTACTTAATTGTTAGAGCAACCTATACTGTGTGTAGAAATGCAGAATGTTTGCAGAGTGTCCAGTTAAATATATGGTACACAGAAATTATTTCAAAAAGGATAATTTGATTTTCCTTTCAGCTTTTTCCTTTTTCAGGGGTTGCCACAGCGAATCACCTGATTCACATGTTCAATTTGGCATAGGTTTTTACGTCAGAGCCCTTCCTGACACAACCCTTTAGCAAGGGGCAGAAACACACTCATGGTTATGCAGCCTACTCTTGACGAAAGTCAGCAATGGTTCTTTTACATGCCTCTCACCATAGACAGTGAGAGACATGGCCAGCTTTTGACAACCCAATTAGCTCCACTGGGGTGGGGGTGGGGGCAGTGACAAAGTTGTGGAGAGTGGGACTCGAACCCCCAACCTTAGGATCAGCGATCCAGCGCCCTTTACCACCAGGCCACCCCTACCCCCACCAGGCCCCCACTGCCCTCATAAAGGATAATCATAATGAAAATATATTCTGATTGGCTAAAGTTTGTTGAACTACTCAGCTAAACAGCTACTCAGAATGAGATCACTGCAGCTGCACATGTGGGCACAAGCCAGTATTCATGCTCTCGTGGGTCCCAAGCCCGAATAAACGTAGAGGGCATCCGGTGTAAAACTTCAGCCAAAATTTGAAATGCAAATCATAAAAAACGAATTTCATAATGGATCGGTTGAGGCCGGAGTTAACAACGACCGCCATCAGTGCTGTTAACCAACATGGTGATGGTGGAAATTGGACTACTGATGGCCGAAGAAGGAGAGGTGGGGGGTGTGTCCGTAGGCAGAGAGAGAGGAGGAAAGGCATGAGTCTAGGACTGAGAGTGGGGACTTTAAATGTTGGAAGGTAGAGCGCTGGCTGACATGATGTAGACGAGGAAGGTGGACATACTGTGTGTTCAGGAGATCAGTTGGAAAGTTAGCAAGGCTAGAAGCTTAGGAGCAGGGTTTAAGCTGTTCTATCATGGGTTGTATGGGAAGAGAAATGGAGTAGGAGTCATCTTGAAGGAGGGGCTGGTCAGGAATGTTCTAGAAGTTAAAAGAGTGTCAGACAGAGTGATGAGTCTCAAGTTAGAAATTGAAGGCGTGATGTTCAGTGTTGTTAGTGCTTATGCCCCACAGGCAGGATGTGAGCTAGAAGAGGAGAAATTCTGGAGTAAGTTAGATGAAGTGATGCAGAGTACCCCCAGAGGTGAAAGAGTGGTCATTGGCGCAGGCAACAGAGGGGACGAGGAAGTGATGGGCAGGTTTGGTATCCAGGACAGGAATTCAGAAGGACAGATGCTGATAGATTTTGCAAAAAGGATGGAAATGGCTGCGGTGAATACTTTCTTCCAGAAGAGACAGGAGTATAGGGTGACTTATAAAAGCGGAGGTAGGAGCACACAGGTAGACTACATCTTGTGTAGGTGATGTAATTTGAAGGACTCAGTAACTGCAAAGTAGTACTGGGTGAGAGTGTTGCCAAACAGCATAGGATGGTGGTGTGTAGGATGACGCTGATGGTGAGGAAGGTAAAGAAGGCAAAGGCAGAGCTGAAGACAAAGTGGTGGAAGATGAAAAAGGAAGAGAGTCGTGAAGTTCAAGAAGGAGTTGAAACAGGCTCTGGGTGGTCAGGAAGTACTTCCAGATGACTGGACAACTACATCTAATGTGATTAGAGAGACAGGGAGACACAGCGTAAGGCGAAGTTAGCGATGTCAAAGGCCAAACAGAGGGCGTATGATGACTTGTATGATAGGTTGGACAGTAACGAGGGAGAAAATGATTTATACTGGTTGGCACAGCAGAGAAATAGAGATGGGAAGGACGTACAGCAAGTTAGAGTGATTAAGGACAGAGTGGGAAATGTATTGAGTGATGATAGAAGTGTGCTGGGAAGATGAAAAGAGTATTTTGAAGAGCTGATCAATGAGGAAAATGAGAGAGAAAAAAGAGTAATGGTCAACGGTGACCGCTGAGGACCAGGAAGTAGCAAAGATTAGTAAGGGTGAAGTCAGGGAGGCGTTGAAGAGAATGAAGAGTGGAAAGGCAGTTGGTCCTGATGACACACCGGTGGAGGTATGGAAGTATCTAGGAGAGGTAGCAGTAGATTTTCTGACAAGAACATTCAACAAGGTCTAAGAGAGTAAGAGGATGCCAGAAGAATGGAGGAGAAGTGTGCTGATGCCCATTTTTAAGAACAAGGGAGATGTGCAGAGTTGTGGAAACTACAGAGGGATAAAGTTGATGAGCCATACAATAAAGTTATGCGAAAGAATAGTGGAAGCTAGACTAAGGGCAGAGGTCAGCATTTGTGAAGAACAGTTTGGTTTCATGCCAAGAAAGAGCACCAGACGAGGTGAGACAAGATTCCCCATGGACGATGATGTTTGCAGATGACATTGTGATCTGTAATGAGAGCAGGGAGCAAGTGCAGGAAAATCTAGAGAGATGGAAGTATGCCCAGGAAAGGAGAGGAATGAAGGTTAGCCTCAGTAAGACAGAATACACGTGTGTGAACGACAAGAGGAATGGTGAGGTTACAGGGAGCAGAGATAAAGAAGGTGGAGGATTTGAAGTACTTAGGCTCAACAATCCAGAGCAATGGAGAGTGTGGAAAAGAGATGAAGAAGCGTGTGCAGGCAGGTTGGAATGGTTGAAGAAAAGTGTCCGGTGTGATGTGTGATGGGAAGGTATCAGTAAGAATGAAAGGAAAAGTGTACAAGACGGTGATGTGGCCAGCGATGTTGTATGGTTTAGAAACAGTGGCCCTGGGGAAAAGACAGGAGGCAGAGCTGGAGGTAGCGGAGATGAAAATGGTGAGGTTCTCTTTGGGAATAACGAACATGGATAGGAACAGGAATGAGTACATCATAGGAACAGCACATGTAAGAGGTTTTGGAGACAAAGACAACGTCAGAGAGGCTAGATTGAGATGGTTTGGACATGTACAGAGGAGGGATAGTGAGTATGTTGGTAGTAGGATGCTGAGGTTGGAACTACCAGGCAGAAGGCCTAGAGGAAGACCAAAAAAGAGATTTATGGATGTGGTGAAGGAGGACATGAAGATGTGTAAGAGTGGTGTAAGAGAAGACGATGCAGAGGATAGGGTGAGATGGAGGCAGATGATTCACTGTGGCGACCCCTGAAGGGAACAGCCTAAAGGAAAAGAAGAAGAAAGAAGAAGAAGGTAAAACTGCTCCATATGTCATCATGCAGAAACAGAATAATGATAACAGCATGCAACATGCAAGCGACTTGTTTCCATGAAGATGAAGAACTTAAGCAGCATCAGGTGATGAGATTTCAATTGAATCCAAAGCGATATGGATTGATGCAGTTCAGTAAGCATGTTCATTCATTCATTCATTTATTTTCTGAACTGCTTAATCCTAATTAGGGTTGAGGGGAGGCTGGCGCCTATCTCAGCAGAGTCTGGGTGAGGGTGGGTAACACCCTGGACAGCTCACCATGCCATCGCAGGTCTCAGTAAACATGTGAATATGTTTATCTATATTAGCACATGATGGCCAACATCTACTTACAATCACTTAAACCAGACATATAGTATCCAGTACAACAGTTACATGGTACATGGGGAAGTAATATGCAGTCAGGAAAAATCAATATTCATGAGCTCCGGTGTCATGAAAAGTACATGTCCCCTTTCTGATTTCCATTATTTTTGTTTTATTTCATTTTCTGAACCACTTAATCCTAATTAGCATCGCAGGGAGGCTGGCTCCCATCTCAGTCGACTCTGGGTGGGGGGGCACAATACACCCTGGACAACTCGCCAGGCCATCGCAGAGCCTTTTGTTTTATTTCTTGAAATCTATTCAAGGCACTTCAGGTTGTTCAAAAAAGGTTATATTTAATGATGTCTACATTCAACAGGACTGGCAGCAATCATTCTTCAGTGTGCCTATTTTAAATTAATTTTCTCCCTTTATTGATTACATTTTTAAATTATCCAGAACCTATTGAAAGCTTATGTAGACACATCTGATTTGAATCAGCGAGTGGCAGCCTTTTATAGGTTACATCACATTCTCGATGTCTGGGAAACACTACATCATAAGTTGGGCTATCATTGGTTACAATTTGCAAATGCTACCCACATGCTAGGCATTTGTTGGTATAAGTTATGCATAGGTCCAAAGTACACTAGACATTATATTCAAACTTATGAGTAACATGTGGGGCCGGTGGGATAGTGGTTAGGGTGCTGTGTTCATGATTGGGAGGTTGTGTGTTCAAATCCCAGTTAGACCCCCACTGAGTTAAGACCCCTGGGCAAGGTCTTAACCCAGTGCTTCTCAAATAGTGGGGTGTGCCCCCCTTGGGGGGGGGGGGGGGTGGTATGATGCCAGGGGGGGTGCGGTGTGATGCCGGGGGGTAGCGCGTATAACCCTGGGGAACATGCTTTTATGGAATAGTGTACGGAAATTAAGTGTAATTGCACATCCACTCCAGTACTTGGCAGTGGCACTCTCATTGTCTTGCTATGGTGTAACCACACCACAGTAACCACAGTTTTTCGCACGAGCAAATGATGTGAAGTGTAGTAAACAACCCATCAAGAAACAACACGGAAACATTTCTAACAGGGACGAAGAGAAAGGTGGAGAGAGACGGAGATATTAAGATATAAACAAGGATGTTTTTTTTATTTTATTTCAGGCACATTGGTGCACTTTAAATCTTTTCTATTCCAGATTAAAAAACAATGTTAATGAAGTTTTTCTTTATTGTAAGTTGAACTATATTTCATTCTTTTTTGTATTTAATGTTAATAAAGATACAATGTTATGCAGAGGTGTACTTAATAACAATTTTATTGACAAATAATACTATTTATAGTCGCTCATGGGGCGGTGTGGGGGCATGAAATGTTTTTTTTTCTTCCTAGAGGGGGCGCCACAGAAAATAATTGAGAAGCACTGTCTTAACCAAAGTGTGCCTCTGTTCACCCAGCAGTATAAATATAAATGGGTACCAGTAAAAATATACTGGGAAGGTAACCTGCGATGGACTAGCATCCCATCCAGGAGGAGTTGAACTCCTAGTTGCTTCACGCTATGGAAACCGGGGATAAGCACCGGTCCGATGAGTCATTTGGCTCGGGTGTAAAAAGCCCAACAGACTTTACCTTACCTTTTGAGTAACATGTGTGCGCAATCGCATAACTTACGTACAACTAATTGCCAGCATATGCAGAATGTATGAGCCTTATGCTAGTGTACATCAAAAATTTTGAGCATCCACCAAAATTTTCAACAACCTCGCCATACTTTGACTTATACTAGAATGCTGTAAATGTACACAAAGTGTGGCGGCACGGTGGCGTAGTGGTTAGCACGTCCGCCTCACAGCAAGAAGGCCCGGGTTCGATTCCCGGCCTGGGCGTTTCTGTGTGGAGTTTGCATGTTCTCCCCGTGCTTGTGCGGGTTTCCTCTGGGTGCTCCGGTTTCCCCCGCAATCCAAAGACATGCACTGTAGGTTAATTGGCCGTTCTAAATTGACCGTAGTTTCTCTCCTGCAGCGGCACTGGAACCCAGTCGTATCGGCACTTGCCTTTCCATTGGATCCTTCCGGTGGTGCCGAGAAAGGGGGGGACTTGCTGCTTGGGTAACAGCCTGTCCCTCATTACTCCCTACCCAGGCTCTGTGCACTGGGGAGTATCACCAGTCGGGATACTGGCCAGAGCGCAGCCATAGTCCTTCGGGACTGACGGAGGCCGATGCACACAAATATTTAATGTATACTAGCATAGTTGCTAAATTTCTAATTCGTCATCATACACTGGCTAAATCATCAACGTATGACATGGGTTTAAAAAAGTGAACACCTGTTGAGCTCAGTTTATGCTGTAAGGAAGCATTACTGGGCTTCATGCCTTCAATTGTTCATATTTTTCTGCTGTAGAATTAGCCAAAATGTATCGGCACCAAGGATTTACTAACTGAACTGGCTGAAGTAACAGCTGAAGTAAAATAAAATAGGAAAGCTGGTGAAACAACAAATAATGAAAAAGGAAGAAAATAAAAAAATACTCTGTAGGAAGGACAGCTGTCTCATCAAAGCCTGTCATGAAACTCCCATCACTTGAAACATAAGATGCAAACAAACAAGGTCTTTCAAACAGCAAAACACATTCTCCAGGGAAGGATCTGCAAGACAGGAATACCTTCTATAAATGATATTCTTCAACAGATCCGCTCAGTGAAGACTGCAACACACCAGTTTAATGCAATGAGTGTGGTGGTGATAAACATCTGTCAACACTCCAGAGTCAGTCCTTGGAAATTTGATGTCCTGGCAGCTACCGGATATTAGGGTAGTTATCAAAAAAGAACACACGTAGAAATCCGATTCCAAGGCCACGATATAAATTATACCCTCTGGGTAGTGGTTTGCATATCCACCTCACAACAAGAAGGTTATAGGTTCGAGTTAGGTATTTCTGTGTGGAGTTTGCATGGCCTTCTCACACTTGCATGAGTTTTCTCTCGGTACTCCAGTTTCCTTCCACAGTCCAAAAGCATGTCTAGTAGATTTATTGGCTGTTCCAAATTTCCTGTAGGTGTGAATGCGAGTCTGAATGATTGTGTGTGTGTCCTGGCCCTGCAATGGTTTTTCGAGCTGTTCAGAGTATACCCACCTTTGCTCTGTGTAGACTGTAAAGGGTACAGCCTCCTCAGAATCCATGATTGGGGAAAAAAAAAAAAAAAAAAAAAAAAAAAAAAAAAGGTGAGGTACGCATCTGAGTGCGTGCACGCGCATCTGTGTGTGAATGCGTGCATTCGTCTGTATGTGTGTGTATTTGTTTTATTTACATCTTATGCATTATTTTTGAATGTTTAATTGATATTATATGTACATGTATGTATACGTCAGTCAGCACAGGGTTGATCCTACTTTGCAAATCATGCAGATAGGACGCCGACTAATATCACGTTCCGTTATATATGTGAATCCATGTTGTATATATTCGTCCGACCACTTTCTTTTTTACTCAACATAGTATGGATTAAAACATTAAGAAAGAAATAACACAACGTACCATCACAACAGTCAAAATTCACACCAAATTTCCTGCAGCACAGATTGGCCGAGCAATGTAGCGTGATCACCAAGCGGGGCATGTCGTCATGAATATGAGTCAGGTGTGTGTCTTGACCTTCGCCGAACCCCTGAGACTGACTCACCGAACCCCTAGGGTTCGATCGAACCCAGGTCAGGAACCACTGATATATATATATATCAGTGGTTCCTGACCTGGGTTCGATCGAACCCTAGGGGTTATATATATATATATTGGCGGCACAGTGGCGTAGTGGTTAGCACGTCCGCCTCACAGCAAGAAGGCCCGGGTTCGATTCCCGGCCTGGGCGTTTCTGTGTGGAGTTTTGCATGTTCTCCCCGTGCTTGTGCTTGTGCGGGTTTCCTCCGGGTGCTCCGGGTTTTCCCTGCAATCCAAAGACGTGCACTGTAGGTTAATTGGCCGTTCTAAATTGACCGTAGTTTCTCTCCTGCAGCGGCACTGGAACCCAGTCGTATCGGCATTTGCCTTTCCATTGGATCCTTCCGGTGGCGCCGAGACAGGGGGGGACTTGCTGCTTGGGTAACAGCCTGTCCCTCATTACTCCCTACCCGGGCTCTGTGCACTGGGGAGTATCACCTTCGGGACTGACGGAGGCCTACGCTATATATATATATATATATATATATACAGTTGGCCCCCAACTTACGAAATCCCCGAGTTACAAAAAACATATATAATATCAACAAATACCTATTCAACATATAAATGTTTATAACAACAATTAAACATTCAAAAATAATGCATAAGATGTAAATAAAATATAAATACACACATATACAGACAGACACACACACACACACACACACAGATGCGCACCTCACATAAAAATGTAAGTAGTTTTGTTGGAGGGGGTTGGGTTGTTTTTTGTTTTTGTTTGTTTGGGGTTATTTTTTATTTATTTAAATTTTTTGCATAATTGGCCTTGTTTTGCAGCATTTCCCATAACTTTTACCTTATTTTTCCTTAATTTCGCGTGAAGTAGCGAGGGATCACACACAGTGATAAATAAATTAAAACAAAACAAAACAAAAAATATATATTTTAAAAAACATTTGTAACAATGAGTGGTGTTGTACAAGTCTTCCACATAGCAAACAGTAAAGCTTTTTAGTTTTGACATATTGGCTCACCACAGTAAGCTTATGAATAAAAATTGATCTAGAATGCCCACTGCTGTGAGTTTTCACATCTGTTTGTAAACAGTGTCTTTAACCTCTGACCCAAGTAAGCACAACCAGTACCACATAAAACCTGATAATTATTGTGTACCATATTTACAGATACCCCAAAAAGAGGACAAGGCAGCATATATGACAAATATCAAATTTCCCAAACAAACTCATTGAAAATATGGAATCTGTATAAAATTATTTTAAATATTTATGATAATATACTATACGGGGGTAGTGGTGGTCTAGTTGTATAAGGTGCCGAATCGCTGATCCAAAGGTTGGGGGTTCGAGTCCCACTCTCCACAAGGTTGTCACTGTCCCCTCCCAGTGCAGCTAACTGGGTTAGCAAAGGCCGGCCATGTCTCTCACTGTCTATGGTGTGAGGCATGTAAAAGAACCATTGCTGACTTTCGACAAGAGTAGCTGCAAACCGTCAGCGTGTTTCTGCCCTGCGATGGCCTGGCGAGCTGTCCAGGGTGTACTCTGCCCTCGCCCTGAGTTGGCTGGGATGGGCACCAGCCTCCCCGTGACCCTAATTAGGATGAAGCGGTTACAGAAAATGAACTGAACTGATGAATGAATATACTATACTGTATATGCAATACCTACAATCTGGAGTATCAGGGAACAACAATCAAAATCAATCAGCATTAGTATTAAAAATAATTAAAATTTTCTAGCCAAGTGTTTAAGAGAATACAACACAAAGACAAACAAGCCATGTCTATGGATGATTAGGCCAATGATGGACGAAGCAGTTAACATATAACACAATCGAGAAAAACACAAAGATTCCAGTTCATTAAATGAGCATGGTGTAGATGCTAAGCAATACACTTCATAACATAATGTCAGTCGTAGTGGTTAGCACGTCCGCCTCAGAGCAAGAAGGTTCTAGGTGCGAATCCTGGGCTCAACAAGGACATTTCTGTGTGGAGTTTGCATGGTATCCCTGTGCTTGTGTAGGTTTCCTCTGGTTCCTCTGATTTCCTCTCACAATGCGCAAATATATGAACATTAAAGATAATTAGCTATTCCGAATTGCCTCTAAATGTGCGTGCGAATGGTTGTGTGTATGTTGGTCTCGTGATGTTCAAGAAAGCTGTTCAGGGTGTAGTACAAGCCTAGTAGGACAGTGGTTTAGCAAATGAGTGTGTGAGTGAACATAATATCACAAAAGCCATCAACTGTCTGTCTTCCTTTCGGCTTTTTCCCTTTTACTCGGGAGTCGCCACAGCGAATCATCTTGATCCGCACATTTGATTTGGCAGAGGTTTTTTTTACGTCGGATGCCCTTCCTGTCACAACCCTTTTTAGCAAGGGACAGAAACACGCTGTGTAAAAGAACCATGCCTCTCACCATAGACAGTGAGAGACATGGCCTGCCTTTGATAACCCAGTTAGCTGCACTGGGGGGGGGGGGGGGCAGTGACAATCTTGTGGAAAGTGGGACTCGAACCCCCAACCTTTGGATCAGCAATCCAGCGCCCTATACCACTAGACCACCACTGCCCCACACAAAAGCCATCAACACCCTTAAATAAACAAAAGATATCCAAACAAGACAGCTTTCTACAACAAACCATCGATGGATTTCTGCCAGAAGGTCATGGTAAAGACCATTAGAATTGTAGATGTGAATGTAGATCATTTGCCATTTCAGCACGACTCGGGCCTCAGCTGGAATCTTCAATCTGACAATTTTACATTATGTGTTGCTTTGTGAAGAGAAATCATTCACTAGAAGAGGTAAACAGTCAACTGCCATATGACCTGTTATGGTTTACAGTGCCCATCACTATGCAAGCAACGCTTTAGTCAAAGACCTGCTTACCAGATGTGGGTGGGATGAGCCCACTCATAACAGAAAAACAAAACAAAAATGAGAGTTGAAACTTTCACTTGAAGAACATGGACAGGTTTACATTAAAAGGCTGTGTACTTCCTCCTCACTTTGTTTACTCTGTGGGAATATTCATATATCCATCCACAGCATGTGGTCTGTGGATCATAAAAAAAAAAATCTGCTTCAAATAGTTGTTGATTTTGAAAATAGACATGAAGAGCCTGAATCGATATTGTTTCAATATTACATTTGATACTCAAAAGCGTTTTTATTTGCAAATTTCAGGACTAATCTTGGCCCATTTTTCTTTACAAAACTGCTGTAGTTCAGTCAGATTCCTGGGATGTCTGGCATGAATCACTGTCTTGAGGTCATGCCACAGCATCTCAATGGGGTTCAAGTCTGGACTTTGACTTGGCCACTCCAGAACGTGTATTTTGTTCTTCTGAAACCATTCTGAAGTTGATTTACTTCTGTGTTTTGGATCATTGTCTTGTTGCAGCATCCATCCTCTTTTTAGCTTCAACTGTCTGACAGACGGCCTCAGGTTTTCCTGCAAAAGATCCTGATAAACTTTTGAATTCATTTATCCATTAATGATTGCAAGTTGTCCAGGCCCCGAGGCAGCAAAACAGCCCCAAACCATGATGCACCCTCCACCATGCTTCATGGTGAGGATGAGGTGTTGATGTTGGTGAGCTGTTCTAATTTTCCTCCACACATGACGTTGTGTGTTCCTCCCAAACAATTCAACTTTGGTTTCATCAGTCCACAAAATATTTTACCAAAACTTCTGTGGAGTGTTCAAGTGCCTTTTTGCGAACATTAAACGAGCAACAATGTTTTTTTTAGACAGCAGTGGCTTCTCCTTGGAGTCCTCCCATGAACACCATTCTTGGCCATTGTTTTACATATAGTTGATGTGTGCACAGAGATATTGGACTGTGCCAGTGATTTCTGTAAGTCTTTAGCAGACACTCTAGGGTTTTTTTTTAACCTCTCTGAGTATTCTGCGCTGCACTCCTAGTGTCATCTTTGGTGGACGGCCACTCCTTGGGAGAGAAGCAACAGTGCCAAACTCTCTCCATTTGTAGACAACTTCTCTGACTGTCGATTGATGAACATCCAGACTTTTAGAGATGGTTTTATGTCCTTTCCCAGCTTTATACAAATCAACAATTCTTGATCGCAGGTCTTCAGACAGCTCTTTTGAGCGAGCCATGGTGCACATCAGACAATACGTCACATCAAGACAATTCTTACCAGGTGTGTGTTTAGTGGGCAGGGCAGCTTTAAGCCGCTCATCAGTGATTGGACACACACCTGACTTAAATTGTTTGGTAAAAATTGGTTTCAATTGCTCTTTAAGTCTCCTTAGGCAGAGGGTTCAGTTACTCATCCATCCCCTTCTGTCATTGTTTGCATGCTATCCTCATTAAAATATGAAAACCTATAAATGTTTGGGTGGTTTTAGTTAAAGCAGACACTGTTTTTTCATCTGTGTGATTTTGACAAAGATCAGATCACATTTGATGGTGATTTTATGGAGAAATGTGAGAAATTCCAAAAGGTTCAGATACTTTTTCATACCACTGTATACACACACACACACACACACACACACACACACACACACACACACACACACACACACAATATGTCTATTTATTAAAACTATGGCGTATTTTGAACTTTTCACTGACAGGCCATTTTAGGTTTGATTTGGCGTTTTTTTTTTTTTTTTTTTTTTTTTTTTTGTTTATTGGTTACATAACGTTTTGAAATGATTAAGTTCAACTGACCAGCTAAACAGATCGATAATTGTAACAACTCAACTCAGTAAATACGATGGTTGATAATATGGGTTGGGACTTCCACCACTAATCCTACTATGTTCCAAGGAACACTTTGAGAATCAGTGGTCCAGTTGTGGTGTGTCTTCTCATTATATGCTACTGGGCCAAAAAATAATTCTGCTCACTCAGATGTTTTGTTCAACCGCCTTTAACCTTGATTACAGTATGTAACCACCATCACACTGTTTCGACAAACTCAAGGAAAACATCACAATATTTATTTTGATCAAGAGTTGGGTTAATTTTTTTCTAACAGATATCTTGAATTGATGATGGAAATATTGAACCTCTTCGTAAAGTCTTCTTGAGCTCATCCCAAAGATTTTCAATAGGGGTCAAGGTCAGGACTGTGTGGCGCCAGTTTATGTGTAAAACTGATTCCTCATGCCCCCTCAACCATTCTTTCACTATCTGAGCCCCAAAATTGCTGCCAGGGGAAAATCTTTCATTGCGAGGATAACCTAAGCTCACTCTTTTAATGACGCATAATGTTGCTTGTCCTTTACCTGAAAAATTAAAGCAATAGAGCAATCTTGCGCTGGAATCAAGGTTAAAGGTGAACCAACAAAATATTAAAGTGGAGATTAATTTGATACATAATACAAGGTTTTATTCAAACAGCATAACAGTACTGTACATTTACAAAACACAGGACAATTCATGCATACAATGGCATTTAAGAATAAGTGAACCATTTGGAATTAACTGCACTGATATATAATTCTATATTAAAATACAATCTGATTCAAGCCCCATGATTGTCTCATTTGTCAAGTGTGAACTGATAGATGTCTAAACTCTTTGAGGTTGCTTCAGAACCCCTTCCTGCTTAATGTCAATCAATTCTTAATCTTCGGACTTCTTAGAACTCTTGATTTGTAAGGCATGCTTCACGTCAGTTGTACAGTCAATTGGCTCTGACTCCATTCATTTTAGTTGAAATTATTAGCATAGGATTTTGCATATTTTTGAATAATGTATTCAATATGGACTAAAAAAAAGAAATATTAAGCAATTATCGAATGAGGCAAAGTATGATATTGGTAATTATTCACGCGAGCGGTTATTATTTGCCCAGGCCGACGGTAACACCCTCTGAGACCGAATAATTTTATCATACAAAAGACAGCTTTTATAATTCTATAACTATGTTATTATTCTTTCAAACATAGTTTTTAAGTAGATAGTGAAGTTATTGCGCTGTATGTCCCAGTCATGTTATAATCATTCGACCTATCCAAAGGCAACAGTGCAATAATTCGTTTTATTGGAATGATGCAATACAAGTGGCTTCCCACCAATCAGAAATCTTCTCAAATCAATAATTATTTGTTTTATTCGTGAAAACTTATCGTAACAGAAACTACAAAAGTGGCATTTCATAGACAGAACAGTGTACCAAAAGAAAGAGAGGAAAAAATTCTCTGTTGTCTGTGTGCTTTTCATACTATATTACCTCTTGAACAGGTTTTTATTTTATCCTGATGTTAGTCATTGACCCAGTGAACCACTATCAGCATGTATTTATTGATGGAGATCTCAAAGCATTTCTGTAAGTTGCTCTGGATAGAATTGTCTGTCAAACACTATAAATGTAAAAGTAAATACCAGATATTTTAACTGTAGAACTCGATCTGACCCAGAAACACTTAAAACAGTGAATAACGTTGAAACACTTGAATGATTCATGTGACAAAGAAAAAAGACTTGTACGTTGAACTAATTTAAACTGAATTTCGGTGGTGTAGCGGTTAGCATGTTTGTTTCAGAGCAATAAGGTCCTGGGTCTGTGTCCTATATTCGGTTGAAAACATTTCTGTGTGGAGCTTACACATTCTCCTCAACTTGCCTGTGCTTTCTATAGGTAATCTAGTTTTCTTCCAAAGTTCAAATAAATGCACATTAGGAAAATTGATTATTCCAAATTGCTTATACAGGCGCTCCCCGACTTACTAGTCCTTCTAAAAAAATTAGCATATTGTGATAAAGTTCATTATTTTCTGTAATGTACTGATAAATATTAAACTTTCATATATTTTAGATTCATTTCACGCCAACTGAAATATTTCAGGTCTTTTATTGTTTTAATACTGATAATTTTGGCATACAGCTCATGAAAACCCAAAATTCCTATCTCAAACAATTAGCATATTTTATCTGACCAATAAAAAAAGTGCTTTTAATACAAAAAAAAAGTCAACCTTCAAATAATTATGTTCAGTTATGCACTCAATACTTGGCCGGGAATCCTTTTGCAGAAATGACTGCTTCAATGTGGCGTGGCATGGAGGCAATCAGCCTGTGGCACTGCTGAGGTGTTATGGAGGCCCAGGATGCTTCGATAGCGGCCTTAAGATCATCCACAGTGTTGGGTCTGGTGTCTCTCAACTTTCTCTTCACAATATCCCACAGATTCTCTATGGGCTTCAGGTCAGGAGAGTTGGCAGGCCAATTGAGCACAGTAATACCATGGTCAGTAAACCATTTAGCAGTGGTTTTGGCACTGTGAGCAGGTGCCAGGTCGTGCTGAAAAATGAAATCTTCATCTCCATAAAGCTTTTCAGCAGATGGAAGCATGAAGTGCTCCAAAATCTCCTGATAGCAAGCTGCATTGACCCTGCCCTTGATAAAACACAGTGGACCAACACCAGCAGCTGACATGGCACCCCAGACCATCACTGACTGTGGGTACTTGACACTGGACTTCAGCCATTTTGGCATTTCCTTCTCCCCAGTCTTCCTCCAGACTCTGGCACCTTGATTTCCGAATGACATGCAAAATTTGCTTTCATCCGAAAAAAGTACTTTGGACCACTGAGCAACAGTCCAGTGCTGCTTCTCTGTAGCCCAGGTCAGGTGCTTCTGCCGCTGTTTCTGGTTCAAAAGTGGCTTGACCTGGGGAATGTGGCACCTGTAGCTCATTTCCTGCACATGCCTGTGCACGGTGGCTCTGGTTGTTTCTACTCCAGACTCGGTCCACTGCTTCCACAGGTCCTCCAAGGTCTGGAATCGGCCCTTCTTTCACTTTTTCCTTCCCACAGACGTCCCACTGAGGTGGCTTGATACAGCACTCTGGGAACAGCCTATTTGCTCAGAGATTTCTTTCTGTATCTTACCCTCTTGCTTGAGGGTGTCAATGATGGCCTTCTGGACAGCAGTCAGGTCGGCAGTCTTACCCATGATTGCGGTTTTGAGTAATGAACCAGGCTGGGAGTTTTTAAAAGCCTGAGGAATCTTTTGCAGGTGTTTAGAGTTAATTGGTTGATTCAGATGATTAGGTTAATAACTCGTTTAGACTACCTGAACATGATATGCTAATTTTTTGAGATAGGAATTTTGGGTTTTCATGAGCTGTATGCCAAAATCATCAGAATTAAAACAATAAAAGACCTGAAATATTTCAGTTGGTGTGCAATGAATCTAAAATATATGAAAGTTCAATTTTTATCAGTACATTACAGAACACACACACACACACACACACACACACACACACACACACACACACACACACACACACACACACACACACACACACACACCAAAATCCCCATTATTGACAAATCAACATCTACAAATGTTCATGTTATGTCAAGCCAAGTACAAACTGGATTCCAAAAAAGTTGGGACATTATACAAATTGTGGATAAAAACTGAATGCAATGATGTGGAAGCACCAAATTTCAATATTTTATTATGAATAGAACATAGATGACAGATGAAAAGTTTAAATGTATCATTTTAAGGGAAAATATGTTGATTTTAAATTTCATGGTGTCAACAAATCTCAAAAAGGTTGGGACAAGACCATTTTCAACACTGTGAGGCATCTCCTCTTCTTCATACGACAGTCCGCAAACGTCTGGGGCCCGAGGAGACATATTTCTCAAGTTTAGAAATAGGAATGCTGTCCCATTCTTGTCTAATACAGGCCTTGAACTGTTCAACTGTCTTGGGCCTTCTTTGTTGCACCTTCCTCTTTATGATGCACCAAATGTTGTCTATAGGTGAAAGATCTGGACTGCAGGCTGGCCGTTTCAACACCCGGATCCTTTTCCTACGCAGCCATGATGTTATAATTAATGCTGCATATGGCCTGGCATTATCATGTTGAAAAATGCAAGGTCTTCTCTGAAAGCGACGACGTCTGGATGGGAGAAAATGTTGTTCTAGAACCTCAATATACCTTTTTGCATTGATGGTGCTTTTCCAGATGTGCAAGCTGCCCATACCACACGCACTCATGCAACCCCATACCATCACAGATGCAGCTTCTGAACTGAGCGCTGATAACTTGGGTTGTCCTTGTCCTCTTTAGTCCGGATGACATGGCGTCCCAGTTTTCCATAAAGAACTTCGAATCGTGATTCATCTGACCACAGAACAGTTTTCCACTTTGCCACACTCCATTTTAAATGACCCCTGGCCCAGACGAAACGCCTGTGTTTCTGGGTCCTGTTTAAAAATGGCTTCTTTTTTGTACCGTAGAGTTTTCACTGTACAAATTCCCTGACAAGAGCATTCCTGTCTGTTGCGCAGTGCTGTTTAAGGGCACGAAGATCACTTGTCTCCGGTATGGTTTTTCGGCCTTGACCCTTATGCACAGAGATTGTTCCAGATTCTCTGAATCTTTGGATGATGTTATGCGCTGTAGATGATGATAACTTCAAACTCTTTACTATTTTTTGCTGAGAAACACCTTTCTGATCTTGCCCCACTATCTTTCTGCACAACATTGGGAGAATTGGTGATCCTCTACCCATCTTCGCTTCTGAGAGACACTGCCACTCTGAGAAGCTCTTTTTATACTCAGCCATGTTGCCAATGGACCTCATTAGTAGTAATTGGTCCTCCAGCTGTTCGTTATAAGTGCAGTTGACTTTTCCAGGCTCTTATTGTTACCTGTCCCAACTTTTTTGATATCTGTTGACACCATGAAATTTAAAATCAACATATGATAAAATGATACATTTTCTAGGTTTACACTGTTAACACTTTCATCTATGTTCTATTGAGATTTGGCACTTCCACATCATTGCATTCAGTTTTTATTCACAATTTGTATAGTGTCTCAACTTTTTTGGAATCCAGTTTGTACCAAAACAAAGATTTTTGTATCGAGCCAACCCAAATTCACATCAAGAGACAAATTTCGCTGCTGCCTGCTAAGATCCTGAAGTATAAAGAAAGGCAAGTTTTACACACTCTTCTGTTACACGAGTGTTTTCATATTCATGTGTTTTTTTTTACCTGGAAATGTAAAATTTTAAGATCCTAAAATCTGTTTGGAAAAGCCAGTTTGAAAAGGCTACTCATGAGTACACGAGAATAGGAAATGAATCTTTCAGTTCATATAAGAAAGATCCCTGACAAAACAGTATACAGATATTCAACTAACAAATCAGATATAAACTACTTAACCTTTGAGTAAAATAAAACCAAGCAAAAAACAACAACAACATTAACAACAACAAAAAACATATGAGCTTCTGTTCATATAAATCAAACAAGTGTCTGATCGTGTGAAAGACCACTTGGTACCACACCATGTACTCATATTCAAGATAATTCCATATTACTGATGAAAACATAGGCTAATCACATGACTTCACCTTTCAGTGTCGTTCCCTGTGTGCAAATGCATTTACAAGTTGTTCAGTTCTCCAGCAGTGTGTTTTAACAGAACAAGAAATAAACTACACATTCAAGCTTTTGTTACGATTCAGTTTAATTTCCTTTAAAGCAAATAAAAACATTCCTTCCCAATCAGAGATGTATCTCGACCTTCATCCTAATACTTTTAGAGCCTGGGAGAGGCCGATACTGGCTGTGTTGCATTTTGGCCACCATGTGAATGCTAAGAACATATACATGGAGTTCTGGGAAATCTAATGGCTAAAGTCACAGCTATAATAAATGCCAGACTTCTTGTCCTTGTGTCTGCAGATTGAGACATGCCAGCTCTGCTCCCGCCAGCTATGCTGTTAAATCCAAAGACACATGCTGCATTTGTCCAAGAAAAAAAAAAAAAAAAAAAACATCCTTTACACAACGCAAACAAGTTCAAAGTGTTGAGGACCCATTCTGGCAACACCGGAAATGAGAATAAATATCTAAGATGGAGACGTCTTAATGATAAAATAACACAGATTCGAGAAGAATGAACGGCCTGCCTGGGTCATCATTGATATCACCCCCACCCCCACCCCCATCCCCACCCCTGACTGCAATGGCAAATGAGACCAGGCCCAAACTGAAGACCTGTCATGTTTATTTTAATAAAGGGTTATCGGAAGACTGCAGCCTACCTCAGCTAACACTGGGCAATGGTGAGGTACACCCTGGATGATTTTACAGACTGTTCACACACCCATTCATAGTCATTTAAGACAAATCTGGAACAGCCAGTTAGCAATAGGCATGTCTTCAGACTGTGAGAAGAAACAAAAAAACCTGGAGGAAAGCCACACAAGCACGGGGAGAACTTTCAAACTCGACATTTAACGCCCTCGTTGAGCACAGGACTTGAACCCAGGACCTTGCTTGCTGTGAGTCAGACATGCTAACTCTCCAAGCTTCCCATAACGAATCCTGTTGCTATGGTGATAACAGTTTGCTAATGCTAAATAAGGGAAACATGTACAGTAGTACATCGACTGTAAATTGAACTCATTGCTCCAGGCTGCTTTCACACGAGAATATTTTTCTCAACAACACTTTTTAAGTAGAATGTGGCTAATTTTTAGATGTGTTTTCACGTGTCAGTGTTTTTTTTTTTTTTATTTATTTATTTATTGCTGTTTTGTTTTTAGTTATATTTTCTCATTTTTGTTCCAATACAGTACTCAAAAATGTCTTTTCAGAAGAATGTTTAGTGATGATTCAGCAGCCTGCAAGTTAATAACGTGTCATTATTTATGAGCTCCTACAAAACAACTTGGGAGGTTGCACTGGCCGGAAGAGGGGAAAAAAAAAAAAAAAAAACAAAAAAAAAAAAAACGCGAAAGTATGTGTCATGTCGAAGTCAGGATGGAGACTAAATGCAAATGATCTTTCTATCAGTGATGCTCTATCATGAGCTCGTGCTGGGCGATTATTGGAAAAAAAATATCATATTATTACTTTTTTTTTTATATATCAGTTGATCCCAATATGTATCACAGTATAAATGACATGGTTGTTTCTATCAAGGTTAAAGGTTCTGCTCTACTCCAAAATAAAATATGTAGACATCACAAAGGTAATGTTGGTTTAAATTATAATAATGTTGGTTTTAATTGTGTATTCATATTGAGTGGCATATTTAAGCATAACTGGAGTATTATGATAAAGCTAGGGCAGCAAAGTGCTGTAGTGGTTAGCATGTCTGCCCCACAGCAAGAAGTCACTGGGTGCGAGTCCCGAGCACGGGCGTTTTTTGCATAAAGTTAATAAGTTCTCACTATGCCTTCCGGGTAACCTGGTTTCCTCCAACATCCAAGAGCATGCTCATTAGGCTAATTGGCTATTACAAATTGTCCCTAAGTGTGGACGTGAGTGTGTGTGTTGCCCTGTGATGGTCTGGCGAATTGGTGAGTATGTACTCCACTTTTATGCGGTGTCGGTTGAGATAGGCTACCCACAACCCTAATAGGATTCAGCGTCCGGCAACTGAGTGAGTAAGTGATGGTGAAACGAGGGCTGAGTGATATGACTTCAAAATAATATTGTCCAATTCTTAAGCAAAGGTGATATTTCTGATAAATCATGATCCACCTGATATTCGGTTATCGAACAATACGAATATTGCAATACAATTAATTACTGATATATCATCCAGCTCCATCATGAGCTGACTTCCACATGGCAAAGTCCCACTATGTCAGTTTTATCATACACAATAATAGTACCGGTATGAGAACATGTACACATACAGTACACACATATCCCAAGAGACACCTAAGACGTTTGAGCTGGAGACAACACATGGTGGACTAGAATAGCTAAGACAATCCAGCTGAGCTTGTGTGGAGGAGTGTGTGGACATGCCTGAACTACAGCACTCCGCACAACGGTTATTGAAACATAATAGATTTTCAGATTGTCAGGAAGGCAGGGACGGAAAAAAAAAAATCTCAAACCAGAATTGAGGAATTCTCTGAGAAAGAAAACTTGCGTACACACACACACACACACACACACACACACACACACACACACACACACACACACACAGACAAGAATTTAGCTATAAAAGAAGTAAGAAGTGCACCTTCACGTGGTTGTAAGCAAGCAATATATATGAAGCTTGCAAGATCAACAAGGGTCACATTTAGCGCTGACCACTGGATGGTGCTGGATTACTGATCCCAAGTTCAGGGGCTCAATCCCCACGATCAACAGGTTGTCACCGCTGTCCCCCCCAGTGCAGCTAACTGGGTTATCAAAGGCTGGCCATGTCTCTGACTCTCATTGGTGAGAGGTTCATATACAAGAAACATTGCTGGACTTTCGTCAAGAGAAGGCTGCACAGCCATCTGTGTGTTTTTTTTCTCGCCCAGAGTTGGCTGACATGGGTGCTAGTCTCCCCACGGCCTTGATTAGGATTAAACGGATCAGAAAATAAAAATGCACATTTAGCCCTGCTAGGTGCATTTACAACATTGTTATTAAAGGCTACCTGCGGTGAATTAGTGTTACTAGCTATTTGAAACGATCACATATAAAACATCAGTGGTTCTTTCCGGCCCAATTTTAAAGCATGCAAGAGTGTAACGACACTAGGCATGCTCGGAGACATGTTGACTTTCTGATTCGCTGTTCCAGCCTGGTAGGGACAAGAACCCGTTGGATTGGCTGGGCTACATCATACTGACCTGTGTAGAACAGCACATCATTGGTCAGTGCCAAGCTACACGACCAACAAGTGCAGAAATCACACACACACAAAAAAAAAAACTATTCTTTTTGTTTCTAAACCAACTGATGACAAAGGAAGCAGAGTCGACAAAATGTTAGCCGCATAAGCCGTTTTGGATTTA
>CM045741.1:34587515-34605015 GCA_024760905.1 Plotosus lineatus
TCACACTCACAGCTAGAGACAATTTGGAACAGTGCACGTCTTTGAACTGTGGGAGGTAACCAGAGTACCCAAAGGACACCCATGAAACCATGCGGAGAACATGCAAACTCTACACAGAGATGTTCTTGTTGAGCCTGGGCCTAAGTTAACTCTCATCTCCACCAATCTCAACTGCAATGATCTCAACTTCAATGTCCACCAATCAGAACTGGACCAATCAGTCTCAGCAATCTCTATTCCAAAAATCTCAACTAAAATAATCTCAGCTCCTCCGACTCCACCAGTCTCAATTCCCGCAATAACAGCTTCACTAATCTCAGCTCCACCACTAACAAATCCACCCATCTCAGCTCCATCATTGACAACTCCACTGATCTCAAACCCACCAAACTCAGCTCCACTAATAAGATCTTCACCAATCTCAAATCCACCAAGTGCTGCTCAAATAACCACACTGATCTGAGTCCAGGCAATAACAACTACAATGATCCCAGCTCCACCAATCTCAACTGCAATGATCTCAACTTCAATGTCCACCAATCAGAACTGGACCAATCAGTCTCACCAATCTCTATTCCAAAAATCTCAACTAAAATAATCTCAGCTCCTCCAAGCAATCTCAGCTCCTCCGATAACAACTCCACCAGTCTCAATTCCCGCAATAACAGCTTCACTAATCTCAGCTCCACCACTAACAAATCCACCCATCTCAGCTCCATCATTGACAACTCCACTGATCTCAAACCCACCAAACTCAGCTCCACTAATAAGATCTTCACCAATCTCAAATCCACCAAGTGCTACTCAAATAACCACACTGATCTCAGTACGGGCAATAACAACTACAATGATCCCAGCTCCACCAATCTCAACTGAACTAATCTTAGCTCAGATCCACCAATCTCGGCTCCGGTCCACTGATCTGAGATTGGTGAAGATGAGATCAGTGGACCGGAGCTGAGATTGGTGGATCTGAGACTGATGATAACTCACAGCCGAATAAATCCTTTTATGTTATTTTTGTCTGTAAAAATCCAAAAGAAAATAATAACGAGTGTAATGTCAGTGTGATGCTGCTCTCACTGCACCCTATACAGATATATGTTTAAACACACTATTAAACATAGTAAGTGAAGTGCCCCGACTGATTTGAACTATTTCTCAGCCTGTGTTGTTGGAAGTGACACACATTTCTTGCATACCACTGATGAGACGAGACACATTAACTAGGACAGATGCAATCTTAACTCGGACTAATCACTGTCACTTCCATCTGCCTGTCTTCACTGAACAGCAAACATTTCACATAAACACACTGTTTACTTCCTATACATGCCTTCATCCTGCTGTACCATAGCCATAATATAGTCTAACAATGGCCTAGCGAGCTGTTCAGGGTGTACCTCACCTCTTCCAAGTGTCGGCTGAGGTAGACCCTAGCCTCCCTGTGACCCTTATAGAATGAAACGATTTGGTAAATGACTGAGTGAGTTATAACTCAAATAACTGTCGAATCCGTCTCATCTCATCTCATCTCGTCTTCTTCCGCTAAGTCCAGGGTCGGGTCGCGGGGGCAGCAACCTAAGCAAAGAGGTCCAGATGTCCCTCTCCCCAGCCCCTTCCTCCAACTCTTCCGGGGGGACACCGAGGTGGTCCCAGACAATCCGAGAGGCATAGTCCCTCCAGCGTGTTCTAGGTCGACCCCGGGGTCTCTCATGGTTGGACATACCGGAAACATCACACCAGGGAGGTGTCCGGGAGGCATCCACCGTCTAATCCAGTGCTTCTCAATTATTTTCGGTGGCGCCCCCTCTAGGAAGAAAATAAAAACATTTCACGCCCTCCCACTGCCCCGTGAGCGACTATAAACACTGTAGTATTATTTGTCTGTTAAAATGATATTAGTACACGTCTGCGTAACATTGTCTCTTTAACATTAAAAATAAAAAAAGAAGGACATATAGTTCAACTTACATTAAAGAAAAACTTCATTAACATTTTTAATCTGTAACAGAAAATTATTTAAAGTGCACCAATGTGCCTGCAATTAAAAAAATTAGTCCTTATTTAAACTCACTGAACTTCTTAATATCTCCGTCTCTCTCCACCTTTCTCTTCGTTCCTGTTAGAAATTTTTCCGTGGGGTTGTTTACTGCACTTCATATGATTTGCTCCTGCGAAAAACCGCTACACCATTGCATGATAATGAGAGCGCCACTGCCAACTACTGGAGCGGAGGTGCAATTACACTGAATTCTTGCACACAATTCCAGAAAAACATGTTCCCCAATGTCACCCCCCCCCTCCCCGGCATCACACCGCGAACAACAACACCCTGGCATTACTATTTGAGAAGCACTGGTCTAATCTGTTTGGATCAGATCCTGACATGGGCTTTGCACATTTGAGAGACATTTCTACATCTCCAAACAAAATCCAAATGTTCATCTGCTATCATTCCTATAAAAAATAAAATAACCACACTAAAACAGCAGGGATTCAGCGGCAGCTGGATGGACTATCAAATCAAATATTTTTATGTAAAGATAAGTTCTACCACCACTAGGAAAGCTATAACTAATGGATTTAGAGCTCAATAGAAACCAAAGTAATTCATAACTTAGAAATATGTTTAATGTGTAAGATTTCAAGAAAAATAAATGGATACAACCTCAGGGCTTTAAATCCACAACAGTTCTAACAAGAACTGAAGCCTGAGAAACAGGTATAATTAATTATTAAGGGGTGTGGTCAAAGCAGAGCTGTGGAAATTTTTAAAGTGGAAAACAGAAAGTGAGTGCAAAGTCGTATCCACACAGGAAGCGGCCCACGATCATGCCACAAGAGGTGAGATGTTATCAAGTGATGCAAAGTGAGTGCACAGAGTTCAACTGAGCTGAACTTTTACACAGGCAACAACCAATCACAGCTCAGAGATACCACTGATGGACAGATGCCACCAAATACTGAGTTCCCCCAAACATTTTTCCATTTGCTTTCATAGACCGTGTAATACAGGCGATTTCACGTGCACTTTATCGCTTGTTGCTTTCGCTGTGAATGCAGCTTAACGGTCTGTGTGAGAGACTGAGACTGCATACAATTCCTTACACAGTGCACTGCTTGGAGAGTTGTTATTCTGTAGTCACGCCATACCTGAAAGCGTTGTGAAGAATACTGAAAATGTACCCCAAAGCAGGGGAACCTTCTGTAGCAGGGGACGCTATTAACAAAAAAATACTACATCTCACAACCCCATTGTTACACGTACTTTAACGAAATGCACATTAATGATCAAGACAATATTTTTCTTCTACTTGTTTCTGAATTATGAAAACTTCGTTTCAATACATTCAATCCAAGTAACTAATTTATTACCTATTAAAACGGAAATACAGGGATCCCTCACTTTCGGCGGTTAATTGGGACCGAGATTCCCCCACAACAACCGAAATCCGTGAAGTAGAACCCCCCGACTGATGTATACGTACACGTATATGTGTACATAATATCAATAAATGCATATTCAATGCTATAAATGCTTATAATAACAATTAAACATTCAAAAATAATGCATAAGATGTAAATTAAATATAAATACACACACATACAGACGTGCACACGTGCAAACAAATGCACGTGCACGCACGCAAATGCTCACCTCACAAAAACGTAACTAGTTTTGATGGGAGGTTTTGGGTTGTTTTCGTTTTGTGTTTGTTTTTGCATAATTTGCTTTGTTTTTGTGGCTTTTTAGTTAACTTTTTCCCCTATTCTTCCTCAATTTCCTTATTTTTTAATCATCGATGAATATTTAAAATAAAATAAAAAATGCGATGCATTGAAGCCACATAAATTGAAGCACAAAGAGGGATCCCTGTATTTACTTATTTGTTCTTTTTTTCTAAGCTGCTTTATGCTAATTAGGGTCATGGAGAGGTTGATATCCATCTCAGCCAACTCTGGGTGACTGCGGAGTACACCCTGAACAGCTCACCAGGCCACCGCAAGACCAACAGACACACAGTCAGAGGAGGAGGAGACCCATGCAAGCACAGGGAGAACACACAGTAACACCCTCACCAAGCCCAGAACTCATACCCAAAGATCTTTATGTGTCAGTGTAGGCGGATTAATAATTATAATAATATTGGGTAGCAATTTTTGCCACTGTACAATGTTAAAAAAATAAATAAATTACACACCACTTGACTATTCTTTACACACACACACACACACACACACACACACACACACACACACACACCCACACACACATACACACCCTGTGGATCCCTAGACCCCATATTGTGAGCCACTGCAGAACTAGACACCAAATACCATAATGCATTCATTAATTTGTATAAAACAGTGTCTACAGTACATTTTCATATATAGTGGGTCGGTATCTCTAATTATGCCACCGCATTTACTGTAGCGTTTTTATTCACTCACTTCCACTTTCAAACGTAGAACTTTAATAGTCTGTTTAAAAATCTGATTATGAAATTATAAGGTATAAACCAAGTCCAATGGTAATGAACATCTCAGGTAGCTTTCAAACAAGCAAGCACACATCACCTTTCAAAATCTTACAGAAATAATTTGCATTCAGTAACGTCCTACTCAGGAATACTATTCAGAATTGTTCTTCAAAAATTATTGATCAGGGCTCCAGAATGTCACAGCAGCACTGTGCTCAAAGAAAGTGTGCCATTATCACATGAGGGTCCGTGCCTAGGCTGATGCATACAGGCACCCAGAGCTAACTGGTCAAACTACCAAAGAGAAAGAAATGGCATATACATCTCTCTTTCCTGTCACTTAAGCAGTTCTGTCTGTGTGTATGACCTCATTCATTTCAAGGGGGCCCTGATTCCTCCAAGTATGTCACGCCTTGTTAAAACTACATGGACAATGCTACATGAAATATAAGGGGTTCTATCATGTGCATTAGAGAAAGCACAGGCGTACCTTCACCCTCGCTGCTTAGTTGGTGAACATTGTGTGATAGGGTGGGACTTGGTTATGACTGAAATGGGGAGGTGACAGTATGGTGGTGAAATCATTAGCATGTCCACCTCACAATAAAACGGTCCCGGATTTGAGTCCGGGCTCAGAAAGGACATTTCTGTGTGGAGTTTGCATGTTCTTCGTGTGCTTGCATGGGTTCTCTGTCTGGGTAGTCCAGTTTCCTCACAAAGTGCAAAGACTAACACATTAGGCTAAATGGCTGCTTCAAAATGCCACTCTGTGTTAATGTAATTGTGAATGATTGTGTGTGTGTGTGTGTGTGTGTGAGTGTGTGTGTGTGTGTGTGTGTGTGTGTGTGTGTGTGTGTGTGTGTGTGTGTGTGTGTGTGTGTGTGTGTGTGTGTCATGGTAAACCGATCAGGGTGTGCCTTGCCTTCGCCCAGTGTTAGATAGCCTCCCTGTGACCCTGCCAGGTTGAGATTCCACAAATGAGAATAAGATGATACTATAGCGAATCAAATTCATGGAAAAAAAACAAAAAAAAAAACACACTACCTCACACACACAAACACACACACAAAAAAAAATGACCGTTTGAACTCTGTGTTAGCTGATAACCTCTCTGAGATGTAGCCCTTCTTTCACTTGAATTCAGCTGGGATTGGCTCGAGCTCAGCCACGGCCCCGACAGATAAGTGGAATAAATACTACATTCTTAAATTCTCAAAAATACAGGGATCCCTCACTTTCCGCGGTTAATTGGGACCGAACACTCCCCACCAGTGTTCCCTCTAAGCTGCGCGCGTGAGCAATTGCGCAGGCGCTCACACACCTCAGCGCACAAGAAAATCTATGCAGCGCAGAAAATAAAATTCAACATAAACGTATTAATTGCGTTGTAACTCGGCAAATGACAGGTGTCCAGCCAATGATACGATAAGGTTCACTTCCGCTACGTAGCCAATCATAGCATTGACATTGCTACTACATTGTTATAGCCTACACGCGCCGTGCAGGTTAGCAAGCTAACACCAATGCGGGCGGAGTTCAGAAACGCAAATGCTAACCCCTTATCATGGCGAAACGAACGGGCAGCGACACATCCACTCACTCAGGTACAATTTAAATCAGATTTGTGTGTATTCTAGTGACATTTATTAAGATTGTTTAATTATGGATATGAATCATTAAATGCTGTTACTACGAGATAATTTACAGGCGGTAGAAATGCTAATAAAAAACTGAGTAATTAGATATTTTACAGAGAAAGAGTTAGATGAATTTACACTGTATCACAAGCAACAGCACGTCATTGTGCAAAATGTGAATGTTTTAACAAAACATAACAAAATGTTATGTCTGAAAGGTGGATATGTATCATTTCTTCCAGAACTGGACCCTAAGCCAGGCAACAACTGGTCCTCTTTTAGGCCAAAGCAGGACTCTTTCCATTGCCAAAGCAGGACTCCTCCCATGGCTAAAGCAGGACTCTCACATATAACATACTACACATCTCATGAAAAACAAGATTTTTGTCTTTAATTTTAAGTGGGCCAAATCACTTATAATGAAAGTAAACTAATGAAAATTGCTGCTGCAATTTGATTCTTTTAATAAGCCATGTAACTTGCCATGATCTAAAGCTTTGAAGTGTGATACTGGTGTCGTGGTGTGGCCACAGCGTGCACACCTGATATCGCTCACAATGGTCCTCAGTGTGCTCAGGGATCTTATGTGTTTGCTCGGACACATGAAAAATTAGAGGGAACATTGCTTCCCCCACCCACCTCCCCACCCCCGTGCGCAACCACTGAATTCCGTGAAGTAGGGTCACCCCCCCCCACTGATGTATATGTACATGTATATGTGTATATAATATCAATAAATACATATTCAACGCTGTCAATGCTTATAATAACAATTAAACATTCAAAAATAATGCATAAGATGTAAATAAAATATAAATACACACTCATACAGACTGACGCGCACACAGATGCGCAACTTACATAAAAATGTAATTAGTATTGGGGGGGGGGGAGGGGGTTGGGTTGTTTTTTTGTTGTTTGTTTTTTTTTTTGCACAATTGGCCTTTTTTGGTGTGATTTTTCTTACCTTTTTCCCCTCCTTCCTTCTTTTCTTTTCGGCTTTTCCCTTCAGGGGTCACCACAGCGAATCATCTGCCTCCATCTCACCCTATCCTCTGCATCTTCTTCTCTTACACCAATAACCTTTGTGTCCTCCTTCACCACATCCATGAATCTTCTCTGTGGTCTTCCTCTAGGCCTTCTGCCTGGTAGATCCAACCTCAGCATCCTACGACCAATATACTCACTATCCCTCCTCTGTACATGTCCAAACCATCTCAATCTAGCCTCTCTGACTTTGTCTCCAAAACCTCTTACATATGTGCTGTCCCTCTGATGTGCTCATTCCCTCTTAACTTTTTCCCCTAGTCTTCCTTTCGGCTTTTTCCCTTTTTACTCGGGAGCCACCGCAGCGAATCATCTGATTCGCACGTTTGATTTGGCAGAGGTTTTTACGTCGGATGCCCTTCCCGTCACAACCCTTTTTAGCAAGGGACAGAAACACGCTCTTCATTAATTTCCTCATTTTTTTAATTCGATGAATATTTAAAAAAACAAAAAAACAAAAAACGATGCACTGAAGCCGCATGAGTTGAAGCGCGAAGTAGCGAGGGATCCCTGTATAGATCAAAAGTTCCCTTAAGTTAGAAGACAATACATTTTGATTTAATTTCACTGTTTGTGTGTTTGTTTCTGTTCCAAATTCAATTGAATAGGAGACAATAGGATCACAGCTTTAAGGAAGCACTCTAATCTCGTCCTATTCATTTAACTCAATGCTATCTCACTTCTTTTGTTTAGGTCACTGTGGTATCCATGACCTGCTCCTTTCTGACCGTCCTTCTTTTGCCTGCTCTTCTTGGTGCCCGTCACTCCATTTTTGTCTTTGTCCCTCTTTCCGCCCTCGCTCCCTGTGGCTTTATTATCACATGCAAAACAGCACATGGTGAAAGATGCACATCTTAGCAGGAGTTGGACTGCCGAGACCTTTTCAGCTCCATATTTCACTGTCTCGCAATGTCTCACATTGGTTACATGGCAGACAAAAAGAGAGAGAGAGAGAGAGATGGAAAGAGCATGAAAGAAAAAAAAAAGAATCCAGGGCAGTTTGATGAACCCAAGCACAATAGCCCTTTATCAGTTCTCAGCTGAAGTGTTTCATTTTCCTCCTGCCATTACAGCAGAAATACCTCACTGGTAATTGCTTGGCGATAAATAAGGCCGTTTGTTCCCTTTCGCCACCTCATCATCAGCCGAGCAGCCTCCTTATGGAGTACTCCTTCACTCTTTTATTCGCTCATTCTCTTCCTCTGAGACAAGGTAATCCTTTTCCAGCCATCCCGTCCCTTCAGTGTGATATATACACACAGGTGGAGAAGACTTTGGGTGCATAGCATGTGACGAGCATGTGGAGGGGAATAATTTGAGATAGATTCCTTTTTATACATTCTGTACATGTTGGGGTCGCCGCTCGCTGTGCATGTCTTATAATTCGGCTGTGTTGTGATGAACAGGGAGCAGTGTAACATCGAGGAGACACGCGCCATCCATTTTGTGACGTGTGCCATTGTCGGCACGAGGAAAGCAAACACATTTGCACATGGACATGCATACAAAAAAGTTCCGGCTGATATGAATGGAGTAAAAGCAATTCTTGAAACAAATATCAAATAGTAAACTTGAAAGGTATGTTCATGTTGTGAGGTGGGACGATGGCGTATTGGTTTGCATGTCTGCCTTCTGTGTGAAGTTTGCATGTTCTCCCCATGCTTGTGTGCGTTTCCTCCAGTTACACCAGTTTCCTCCCACAGTCCATCGACATGCACAGTAAACTTATCGGATGCTCCAAATTGCTCCGAGTATGAATTGAAATGAGTTGTGTGAGTGTTTTTTTTTACTGTTGATGGTTTGGCAAGCTGTTCAGGGTGTATCCTGAGTCGGCTGAGATGGGCTTCAGCCTATTAAGAGGATTAAGCAGTTCGGCAAATAGATCGATAAATTAATGATTTAAAACCCCCCATATAAATTATCAAATGCTTATTATACGTTTATTTATTTATGTTTAGAACTGTTACTGTACAGCTTTATCAGTGGGCAGATCAAGGGCTTTATGTTTTATATGCTCCAGCTTTAGCACCCACTCTACACCGCTCCAGCCTCAGGACTCAAAATCCATAAACTAAGCAGCAGCTGGCCATGGGCATTTCTGGTAAAAGCCTGGTTTCAAGATGCTCTTTGTCTCTCTCTGTCTTCTGTCTGTCTCTCTCTCTCTCTCTCTCGTGCCTGGGGAGATCTGGTCTACTTCTGCTGAAAGATTAGACACATCTGTTTACCCCTCAAGCCAGTGGGAGGGCTGCGTATAATTGTTGATCTGTGATTGGGTGGTTTGTGTTGATTAAAGCATGTGATTGGTGCGTTTTAGATTTGAGTTCAGAAACACATGTGAATGTGCACAGAAAAAAGCAGCTGGATTTCACTTTGCTTTTTGGATCCTCCCATTATTTTCGGGACTGGCAGCATCAGTCATAATAACAGTGAGTATGATAAATACACTTGCTGTAGGCAGAAACCTTGGACCATCTTTATTAGATTAAGAATCATAAATCGATTTGTCTTTTTGTTATTCTATCATTTTCCTTCTTGTTTCGTTCCCAAATTATTTAGGATTTAAATCTGTAAACCAGGATAATTCTGCCTTATGGCACATTATTTTATTCATGTTATAAATAAACCAATAATCCCCATATCAAAAACACCTTTTTGTTTGTAGCAGTTAGCTCTCCCTTATTAATAACACAAGAAACACAACATAGTCAGCACACCACAGTAAATCCTAAAGAGGGATTGTGTCATTATCAGCTAAACCCTTTAATAGGGTTTAAGACATACTTTATGGCCACCACCTTCTCCTATATACACTATTAAACACGGTCTCCTGCAAGATACAACGACAAAAAAAAAAAAAAAAAAAAAAAAAGAATGCTTAGTTCTCTTTGCTGACTTTCAAGAAGAGTAGGCTGCATAGCCGTCAGCGTGTTTCTGCCCTGCAATGGCCTGGTGAATTGTCCAGGGTGTAATCTTCCCTCGCTCAGAGTCGGCTGAGATGGGCGCCAGTGTCACAGCGATCTTAAGTAGGATTATGTGTTTGAGAAAATGAATGAATGAATGAATGAAATTCTTGTTTCTGAAAACAGCTGCATGGTCAGTACCGCACTGGCACAGAATGAGCATATCGTTTCTGGTTGAAATAGACAATTACTTGACACAAGCACAGCAGCATATCGTGGCAGTGGTGGGCTGGTGGTAAAAGGTGCTGGATCGCTGATCCTAAGGTTAGAGATTCGAGTCCCACTCTCCACAAGGTTGCCACTGTCCGTCCGTGCCCCCCCACCCCCACCCCCCAGTGCAGCTAACTGGGTTATCGAAGGCCGGCCATGTCTCTCACTGTCTATGGTGTGAGGTTCATGTAAAAGAACCATTGCTGACTTTCGACAAGAGTAGCTGCATAGTCATCAGCATGTTTCCGCCCCGCAATGGCCTGACGAGCTGTCCGGGGTGTACTCTGCTCTCGACCGTAATCGGCTGGGATGGGCGCCAGCCTCCCCACGACCCTAATTAGGATCAAGCGGTTACAGAAAATGAACTGATGATGAACTGAACATGCATTAATGAACATGGAGGCAGATGATTTGCTGTGGAAAAAGGAAAAGAAGAAGAAACACAGCAGCATATCTCTTAACCTCTTACGACCCGACTGTCCTCATGTGGGGTCATATTATTTCTTCACAATGATATTGTGTAAAAGCCTTTGTAAGGTCCTCATATAAGAACCATTGAGTATTATATTTTTGCCGAGGTTTTTCGTGTTTAAAGACCAAGGCTGGTTTAGTAGCAATCCCGTGGTAAGGAACAGAAGTACTATAGAGCAATAACAAGACCTGTAACACTGGTGTTCGGGTCTTCGGAGTTTAAAATACAGTCTTAAGTGCACTCAGATGATAAAATAAAGTGTCAAATAATATAATAGTACACGCTACATGCGAGTGGTATGATTGTTTGGTCTGTTATCCAGAGGTTAATAGACATTGGTTTTCCTTCAAGAGATGTTCTTATTTGTGATTGGTGGAATGCCATCAAATAATTCTTGATATTGCATTGCTGCAATTGGTGAATTGGCACGAAAATAGCACGAGTGGCACACACCCGTGTTCTTCCTGATAGATGCCATATAATACAGATCTGCGATGTCCTACAGCAGATTGCCGAAGCCCTGCGGACCTGAGCTGTAAACCTCTTTATATTTTCTCACTGTTTATGCTGCTGTAAGCATAAGGATGGACATAGAGCCTGAAACAGCATAAATATTGAGAAAATTAAATGAAGTTAACAAACAGCTCAAGAAAACAGTTTGTGGAATATGGCGCAGCTGATTGCCACAGGGTGTATCTATCTATTTTATGATATCTATAGCTTCAACTCCCCTGTCATCTAGACCAAGTAACCGCCAGTTTCTTAGTTTTCTGAACATTGCAAAAAGACAAAAAAAAAAAAAAAACCAAAAAAAAAAAAAAACAATGAAAAAAGATACAGCTGTGTTTGGTAGGAAAAATATTTTTCTTGAAAATAAGAATACATTTTTAATATCCAATATTTCAATTCCACATGTTGTTGCTTTTCATATCTAAAGGGGAATTGGAAACAGCACCAGCTACAAGTATAGAGGTTTTGCAGCTGACGTCATGCATACGTCATCCCGCCATATTGGGGTGAAAACAAACCATTCACTCTGGTCCCAATACAGTAGCACACGCGTGTGTAAGGGATTAATACTGCATTTATTTATTAAACAAGCGCAAAATGGTAGTTAACTGTGTTGTTGTCGGCTGCACAAATTATAGAGGAAAGAAAGCCGGTGTTAAATATCACAGATTCTCTGCAAATAAGGCCCGACGAGAGAAATGGATTTCTGCTTTGAAAAGAGCTGATACTGACAACAAAAGGAAAGATTAGCGACCAGCTCCTACCAGTCGTGTACTGCAGCGAACATTTTGTTGGAGGCAAGTAATTTTTATCAGTAGATATATTATTATTTATTGTCTTCACCACAGTTTGATTCTATTTAACTGTATATCTGGTGTCCATTTATAAGCTGAAGGCAGCAAAAATGCTATTTATTCTTTATTATAACATGTACAGTGTATATATAATATATCTATTATAATACTTCATAGATTTAGATCCACATGTTTGTGCTTAATATATAATGTAGGCAAAATGATAAAAAAAAAAAAAAAAAGTGAGTCATAATGACCGTTGCCATGATTAATACTTTGGTGTCCTCACACAGCTTGCCATGGACGATATTAGAGGCTTTCCTGGGTATAATCTGCTCGCGAAGTGCCGAAACCCATCCAGATAAAAAAATACTCACACGCTTCCCAGATTTAACTTTAACAGTCTTTAATACATGTTCTAACACACACAACAAACATGCCGTGCTTTGGTTTCCGCTTCACTTGTTTAATCCCATAATGCATTACAGAACCGGAATATACCAAGCTCCGGGGGGGGGGGGGGGGGGGGGTGTGTGTGTGTGTGTGTGTGTGTGTAAATCATGAACAATGATTGCTACACTCTAAGCCCTTTGAAACTTTTCAATTTTCGTGAGTATAATCAGATGTGCGATTAATCAAATAATTATAGATATCTGGGTTTGTTAAACGAGGTATCCTGTCCGTTGCTTCATCCACGCAGTTAACAAACAAACCATTGGGCAAAACGTATGGGTCATTTGTTAGCCCTGATAACCGTACTTTTTGAATATACAGTAAAACCTCTGCTGACGAACGCTTAAGCTCACGAACTTTTCGCCTCAAGAACATTAAATTCGCGAGCATATAGTCTCAGCTGACGAACTAGTTTTCGGCGGACGAACCAAACCACGCGGTCGAACAACGCCACGGTGGCGGCCACGAGAAGCTGACGCACGCTAACGGCGTCCCAGTTCGTCACCCCCTTTCTTTGAGTGCGGACGTGGTTTGTGTTTGATAGATATTTTGGACCATATTGAGTGTACTTTTGCTATTATGGGACCGAAAAAGACCCACCACAGGCGGAGATCATTGAAAAACACGAACGAGGTGTGCGTTTGTGTGACTTAGCGTCCCAGTACCAGTACGCTAAGTCTACCATTGCTCCCATCCTTAAGAACAAGGAAGCTATTAAGGGTGCGTGTGTGGCTAAGGGTGTTTCCAAACAGTAGGCGTTTCCAAACACTCCTTCCAAACAGTAAGTCCCTCCCTCCTCCTCCTCCCACTCCATTCCATCAAGCCATCAACTACCATCACAAAGGTAAATAAAACGACTTTATTATACAGTACAGTTTATTTCTTTAATTACAATACAATAGCACATTTATTATACATAAAATAAGGTATATTTTTGTGTAGTTTTAAGGCTTATTTAGTGGAAAATTATGTTTTATGGGGACCTGGGAACGGATTATTCTCATTTTAATGGTTTCTTATGGGAAATAAATGTTCGGAAGACGAACTTGTCGCCTTACACACACTTTCTGGGAACCAATTATGTTCGTGAGCTGAGGTATTACTGTACTTTTGTTTATGATCGTTATCATAATTACCTGGGAGCTCGGAAAGCACTGGGATTGTATTACGGCTGTCAACATTCATATTTATATTGTCTACCAAACTAAAAACAGGCACCTCCAAAGTAAGTACATGTTTGTTTTCACCCCAATATGGCGGCAGCTACTCGGCGGTCATGTGACTGCAAAACTTCTATAGTATGCTAACCTCATAACTCACTGATGCTAACTAGCTAGCCAGCACCATAGTAACATAACTCTCTGTTGTATTGTGAAGAAAGGGATGTATTTAAATACGTTATTCATTAATATGCAGCTTTTTAAAAATATTTGATAATATATGAACAGACATAGACATTCAAGTGACATGTATTAAAATATGTACAGCTAACATGAGCATCCTTTCCAACTCTGCCTCTCCGTTCTCACACAATACTCTTCCAAGAACCTAACTCCACCTAGTGTCAAGAATAATTATCACACACCCCACACTGCCTACTTACTGTATGTATTTCATATGAATTTTCTGAATTTTTTAAAAAATGAATAATACAAAAAATAAAGAATTTGGCTTTCGTATGCTTATGGAGTATTATTCGGTGTCAGTGAATATAATAAGGTATTATGACACAAACCCATGTGGGCAGTGGTGGCCTGGTGGTAAAGGGCACTGGATCATTGATCCTAAGGTTGGGGGTTCAAGTCCCAGTGTCCACAAGGTTGTCAGTGTGTCGAGAGGTTGATGTGAAAGAACCATTGGTGACTTTCGTAAAGAGTAGCTGCATAGCCGTCAGCGTGTTTCTGTCCCTTGCTAAAGAATTGTGTAAGGAAGTGCATCCGACGTAAAAACCTATGCCAAATCAAACATGCGAATCAGATGATTCGCTGTGGCAACCCCTGAAAAAGGGGAAAAGCCGAAAGGAGAAGAAGATGATTATGACACAACCCCCTCAACTTAGTTTTTCTTCATATTTTACAACGCCTAAGTCAATATTATCTTATTATTCTGAGTGAAGCGAGCAGTGGTGGCCCGGTGGCAAGGTGCTGGATTACTGATCCCAAGGTTCGGAGTTCAATGTCAATGACTGTCACTGCTGTACACCCCAGTGTCACTAACTGGGATATCAAAGATATATAAAATATATAAAAGTATGTCTCTCATGATCTGTGGTGAGAAGTTGATGTAAAAGAACCATTGCTGACTCTTGTAACGACTAGGCTGCATAGCATTCAGCATGTTTCTGCCCTGCAATGGTCTGGCAAGCTGTCCAGGGTGTGCTCTGCCCTCACCCAGAGTCAGCTGAGGTGGGCACCCGCCTCCCCATTACCCAACTTAGAATTAAGAGGGTCAGAAAATGAATGAATGAATAGTCTGAGTGGATATTCTGAATCAAACTGATGGTCATTGAAGGTTTGTAACCATCACTTGGAGCAAACAACATCAGCATTGTTGCACTTGACAGATGGAAAATATATGATTTTAGCTATATTTTAATTTGCTTTTCTTTGTTTCCACATAAGGGGCAGTGGTGGTCTAGTGGTATAAGGCACCGGATCGCTGATCCAAAGGTTGGGGGTTCGAGTCCCACTCTCCACAAGGTTGTCACTGTCCCCCCCCCCAGTGCAGCTAACTGGGTTATCAAAGGCCGGCCATGTCTCTCACTGTCTATGGTGTGAGACATGTAAAAGAACCATTGCTGACTTTCGTAAAGAGTAGGCTGCAAAGCCGTCGGCGTGTTTCCACCCTGCGATGGCCTGGTGAGCTGTCCAGGGTGTACTCTGCCCTCGCCCTGAGTTGGCTGGGATGGGCACCAGCCTCCCTGCGACCCTAATTAGGATGAAGCGGTTACAGAAAATGAAATGAAATGTTTCCACATAGTATACAGGAATGCTGAACCTTCCATGGTGAATGGGGACCAGGACCCCCCATGCAACCGCCGATTTCCGCGAAGTAGGATCGACCTTCCTGACTGACGTATACATACATGTGTACTGTATGTGTATATAATATCTATAAATACATATCCAATGCTATAAATGCTTAAAATAACAATCATCATATCTTATCCCCGTAGGGTAGTGTAACAATTGGTCTCTTCCGGAGAAGATTAACCGGGACGCGACGGGAAAACTTGCTACTTGTCCCCCGGAAACACGCTGACGGCTTTGTAGCCTCCTCTTCATGAAAGTCAGCAATGGTTCCTTTACATACCTCTCACCATAGACAGTGAGAGACATGGCCCGCCTTTGATAACCCAGTTAGCTGCACTGGGGGGGACAGTGACAACCCTGTGGGGACTCGAACCCCCAATCTTAGGATCAGCGATCCTGCGCCCTATCCACTAGACCAGCACTGCCCATAATAACAACAACCATTAAAAAACAATGTATAAAATGTAAATAAAATAGAAATACACACACATACAGATGCGTGCTCTCTCTCTCACACACACACACACACACACACACACACACACACACACACACACACGCGCGCACCTCACATAAAAATGTAAGTCGTTTTGTTGGGGGGTTTTGGGTTGTTTTTGTTTGTTTGGGGTTTTTTTGCACAATTGGCTTTGTTTTGCAGCACTTTCCTGAACCTTTTCCCTATTTTTCCTTAATTTCCTTATTTTTGTATTTTTCGATGAATATTTTTGAAAAACCCGCGATGCACTGAACCCGCAGAAACTGAAGCACGAAGTAACGAGGGATCACTGTATGTATAGTAAAACACTGAATGAGGTCAAAACATATCATTACCTCACACACGTGTGCTTTCCTGTTTCTTCCTTCTTAATATATGACAAATTAAATGAAAAAAATCAACACTTAGTTTTGCCATTTATGTTTTTGCGTCGTACAAACTAAAACAATTATTCACCTCAGACTTAGTGAATGTTGCTGATGTAAACAGTCTCGACTATTCAGCAACATCTGCCTCAACTTTGGCGAATATTTGTTAATTTTAACACATATCATGGATTTAATGTTGGAAAAGGTAGATCGGAAAGTGATGATGTTCAGTGCCAGGCCAGACATCTAGAACATTGTACAGGATAACAAGAAAGACTTGAAATGAAAGAGGCTCTATTGAAGGGTGAGCACTTGAGACAGTTATAGCTGAAAACTGATTCAGATCCGTCATCAGTGACCAACAGTGTGTGTGTGTGTGTGTGTGTGTGTGTGTGTGTGTGTGTGTGTGTGTGTGTGGGCATCTGTGTGTGTGTGTGTGTGTGTGTGTGTGTGTGTGTGTGTGTGTGTGTAAAACTGTTTCATTCAGGGGCACCACAGGCCCAGGTCTCTGTCGTCTATTCCAAATCTAAAGGCAGAATTATAAGTATTTTCCATTTTTCTCATGAAAAGCAGTCCTAAAAGTTACTCGGGAGGATGCAGCAGGCTGTTGAAGTTTCTCTTCTGTTCAAAATGTCTTTCAACAACCAAGAAAGGTGCAGAAAACCCACACAGCATTATTGGTGTGAAGTCTGATAAACAAAAAATTTATCAAACCTTTATAGTGCTATGAAATTTTAATATCAACACATATCTTGTCGTGACATTTGCCATTATAATAGTATCAGCTTTTCAATATGATGATATTTATAGTTATTGTTTCATCAGATGCCACTGGGAAGTGAACCACAGTCGAGAAAAGACGTCATGCCAATGTAAGACACCCTAATGTCCCCGAGTGCGTGATGTTCATTAGATATGAAACATATGGATATTTATAAAGGGCAAAAAAATGATATGTACTTTTATGCAAATAAGATTATTAATTAAAACATTCTACCATATCCAATAATAATAATAATAATAATAATAATAATAAT
>CM045741.1:34625015-34747515 GCA_024760905.1 Plotosus lineatus
TGTGACCAAATGAATTCGAGATACCAGAGTATAGAGCGCTGGATCGCTGATCCAAAGGTTGGGGGTTCGAGTCCCACTCTCCACAAGGTTGTCACTGTCGTCCACCCAGTGCAGCTAACTGGGTTATCAAAGGCGGGCCATGTCTGTCACTGTCTATGGTGAGAGGCATGTAAAAGAACCATTGCTGACTTTCGTAAAGAGTAGCTGCAAAGCCGTCAGCGTGTTTCTGTCCCTTACTAAAAAGGGTTGTGACAGGAAGGGCATCCGACATAAAAACCTCTGCCAAATCAAACGTGCGAATCAGATGATTTGCTGTGGCGACTCCTGAGTGAAAGGGAAAAAGCCGAAAGGAAGACAGACAGACAGTGTCACTCTGGATCGATGGATATCATCATACTCAAAATAACCAATAATCTTTGAGGCTTGACTCATTTAAAGCAACGTATTCACTTTCTGTTTGTGTGGTGAAACAGGCAAAGTCAATGGATGTTTCTCAAAACTCAAATTTGTTATTTTCTCACCCCTCTATGCTCACACCTGGATTGGGTTTTATATATATATATATATATATATATATATATATATATATATGTATATATATATATATATATATATATATATATATATATATATATAGAGAGAGAGAGAGAGAGAGAGAGATAGATAGATAGATAGATAGATATCACATTAATACTTAATAGTCCAAAATGTGGGGCAGTGGTGGTCTAGTGGTATAGGGTGCTGGATCGCTGATCTAAAGGTTGGGGGTTCGAGTCCCCCCCAGTGCAGCTAAGTGGGTTATCAAAGGCGGGCCATGTCTCTCACTGTCTATGGTGAGAGGCATGTAAAAGAACCATTGCTGACTTTCGTAAAGAGTAGCTGCAAAGTCATTAGCGTGTTTCTGTCCCTTACTAAAAAGGGTTGTGACAGGAAGGACATCCGACATAAAAACCTCTGAAAAATCAAACGTGCGAATCAGATGATTCGCTGTGGCGACTCCCGAGTAAAAGGGAAAAAGCCGAAAGGAAGACAGACAGACTTAAAAGTCCAAAATACCACACTTGTTTTTAGGCATGGTTAATCCTACCAAGAGATGTATTTGTATTTGTTTACCTTGAGGCGCTCCGGAGCCCTACCGAATTTAATGTGTCCACATGCAACTGTACTCTACAAAACATTCCGTTACATGTACTGCTATAGAGTCATAGGCTACACTCGGGGTCAACTTCTGTTCTTTCGGTTCAGAAGCATGTGCATCAAATTTCATCTGAGGTTGTCCCATGGGAACCATCCTAAAACTGTTCAAGTTATAAAGAAAAACAAGAAATAAATAAACAAACCTCAGGAATCCAAAGGAAACCTGTCCATTAATTATCTATACCACTTATCATCAGGGTCCCATGAGAAGTTATAGCCAAAATCCAGTTAATTCTGAGTGAAACGTGGGGCACACCCTGAACAGTTTGACTGTCCATTGACGGGATAATACTGGCTCAAACAATGTTTAATACTAAGACTCAAGCCAATGAGATGCTTTCTAAGCTGCTTTTACAAGGGCAGTTGCTCCTGGAACAAGTTGCCCCGTGGAACTGCCCGGAAAATGATTTGTTCTGGAATAACTAAACACTGGTGGGCACAACGTGTTCCTCCCTTTGAGCAGGTGCATGCTGCTCCAGAATATCTTGCTCAAGGGACAACTGCTGTGCGAACATATTCTGTGTCAATAAAGAGTGTCTACAGAAGTGTCGTGGAGCCATTACGTATTATTAGGCCATTTCGCAGGATTTCACGAGAGCTGCCGAGTTCTTCTCTGCTGGTTTGCATAGACTGTATGGTGGCCCACTTGCTTCCACCTTGTATCTTGTAACTTGTTTGGGAGTGATTGTGTAAACATCACTCTTTTGGGCAGGTGGCTTTGAGACCGAAAGGTCATTGGATTGATTCCCGAGTGTGATGGTGGGGGAGTGAGCAGCTCATTCCCTGCCTCCACATAACTGGCGGAAATAATACAGTATCAACAAAATAATTAAATAAAAACATAAAAAATAAAAAAAAAATAACCACGTGGGACACTTGCTCCGTGCCCAGGGTTTTCTGGTGCGAACTTGCTCCCATCACCCGTGTAAAAGCAGCTGTAATCTACATGTTTTTGGTTCGTGGGAGAAAACTGACAGAAACCCACACGAGTACAAGGAGAACATGCAAACTTTTACAGAAAGGACCGAGTCAGCTACAAACTTCAACCAAAACCCATCTTGCTGTGAAGTGACCGTGATAACCATTGGGCTGTCCAAAAGGAACACCTTTAGGTTTCTTTAATTATTTACTTATTTATTCTTTCAAAGAAAACATTTGGGCTGCAAACAAAAAAAAAAAATTCTCAGCGACCACTGGAATTTATTTTCTTTTTCCTATTCTTGTGATGACATTTGTACCCAAGGAGGTTAAAAAATTCTCTCTCTCTCTCTCTCTCTCTCTCTCTCTCTCTGTGTGTGTGTGCGTGTGTGTGTGTGTGTGTGTGTGTGTGAGAGAGAGACTCCTTTATTTCTACACAGAAGGAATGATAACGAGGGTTACTCGAGGCAGGGACACACACCCCAGTGGCCGCCGCAGGTCGTTATTAGCACAGATGGACTGGGAGCAAGTTGCTCTCTATCGCTCTCTCTCTCCGGTGAAAGGCCTAGTTAAATCTGTCCAGAAGACTTGCAAACTATTTGTGTTTTCCACAAGCCACACACACAGCAGCTCTTCATCACCCCCTAGCGAATGACAAGGTATTTATAGATTTTTTAAAAAAGTAAAAGAAGATCTCAGTAACAGGACACATCAATATTTATTGTTTCAGTTTATTTTAAATATCATTTATCTGCTATAATTAAACAAAAGAGAAAAGAGATGTGAGAAACAACTTTTGTGTCTTTTTCAGATAAACTAAAAGGCAACACAACATTTTCAACATTAAAAGCCATTATATTACTTAATAGATTACATGTTCAAAAGTTTGTGGACGCTTGATTATCATATAACGATAGCAGGCACTCTTCAGGAAAGGTTATTGCTAGATTTTGTGGTTAGTCAGAGGCTTGACCATTTAAAATTCTTTCAATTCAACCTTGGGAAAAAAATTCTTGGACCTCTTAGTAACAATGAAGGAAAATAGGAATGCCATACCACGCAAATACATTAATTGACAATGATGTGCTTCTAAACAAGGTGATGAAGATCCACATATTATTGTGAAGGTCTGATATCCAGAAATAAATGTGTGTGCTCTGCCATGAGATAATCAATGTTATTCTATTCACTTGTCATGGGTCATAATGTTATGGCTGATGGTGTATGCAGTTCAGTCTCCATAATGAAGACATCTCTCTCTCTCTCTCTCTCTCTCTCTCTCTCTCTCTGGAACTTCTGCACAAATGAAAGCAACACGGAAACAAATGAGCACAATTTTCTCACATATATCTTCGCATGACGGAACCCCACTTTCCTCCTGTCTCTTTTTCTCAACTCAATGAGCACTCATTGACACACACACTAACTGAAGGGACAAGCTGGTTTGTGGTGGTGGTGGTGGTGGACTGTGGTAGGTTCAAACAAAGTAAATAAATGAAAAAAATAATGAGGGTGATAATGATGGCGATAATGATTAAGATTGTCCTGAAGGCAAATAAATCAAAAGAGTCATTTCTTAAATTACGGAATGTAGATATATGTAGATATTCGTGATACAGAGTACAGCAACGCCGCCGTACAGTTCTACAGCCGCCTCAGCTTGGGTACCTGTATGGGTGCTGTTCATATATTCACAAATTTTGTCTGGATTTTCTGGCTTCCCTTTATTGTTCAAAACGTTGTGATAGTGAACACCAATTGTCATTGAATACATGTGTACATGTCTTTGCATATCCGAGTGCATGTGTGTGTATGTGTGTCTGTGTGTGAGAACACTTAATAAAGATCATGGATTATTCCATGTCGATATTTCATTCATTCATTTTCTGAACCACTTAATTCTAATTAGGATCACGTGGAGGCTGGCGCCCATCCCAGTCGACTCTGGGCGAGGGCAGAGTACACCCTGGACAGCTCGCCAGGCCATTGCAGGGCGGAAATACGCTGACGGCTTTGGAGCGACTCTTGTCGAAAGTCAGCAATGGTTCTTTTACATGATCCTCTCATCATAGTCAGTGAGAGACATGGCCGGCCTTTGATAACCCAGTTAGCTGTAATGGGGGGACAGTGACAACCTTGTGGAGAGTGGGATTCGAACCCCCAACCTTACGATCAGTGATCCAGCACCTATACCACTAGGCCACCACTGCCCTATTTCTATAGATCAATTGTAAAACGGTGGTGCATATCTTTCTCCCCCACACATCCCTCTGTACAATTTCAGGATTAAATCCCAAATTGAATCAACTTAATTTGAAGACTGTGCAAGAGCATAGCACACACCAAGCAGGCCTGAGAGCATCCTGTAAAAACCAGGGGACACATCAAATATTAACACTGGCTCTATCTGGCTATGTCTAGCGGAAATCAGTTCTTTCAGTCCAAAACAGAGGGTCTCCGGTGTGTTGTCCTCGAGCTATCTCTGTGTCATAGAAGCAGTTTACAGCTTTATATGACACAATATGAGTGTCGTCTGACCTACTTTCACCAATATCAGTTAATTTCTTACTACAGAAACAGATCTTTCAATGATTTTTTTCCTTTCTTGAATATATATATATATATATATATATATATATATATATATATATATATATATATATATATATATATATATATATATATATATGTACACTGTATTTTAAAAGGGATATATACATATTTTATTCATTGAAGAAAGGGATTGGGCACAAGTTATCCAACTTAGTGAAGCGCTCTCCACAGATTATTCAGCCAATTAACCTACTGTGCATGTTTTTGGACTGTGGGAGGAAACCGGAGTACCCGGAGGAAACCCACGCAAGCACAGGAAGAACATGCAAACTCCACACAGAAACGCCCAGGCTTGGATTCAAACCCAGGCCTTCTTGCTGTGAGGCCCCCCCCCCCCCCACACACACACACACACAGATCCCTCTCTACTTCGCACTTCAATTCATGTGGCTTTAATATGTCCATAAAAATTATGAACAGAATCAGTGACAAAGGACAGCCTTGGTGAACTCCAACTCCCACCGGAAAGAAATTCGACTTGTTGTTACCAATACGGACCAAACTCTGGCTCTGGTGATACAGCGACCGAATAGCTCGTAGCAACGGGTCCGGAACGCCATACTCTCGGAGCACGCCCCACAAGATCGTTCGAGGGACATGGTCGAAAGCCTTCTCCAAATCCATAAAGCACATGTGGACAGATTGGGCAAACTCCCATGCCCCCTCCAGAATTCTGTGGAGCGTATAGAGTTGGTCAAGAGTGCTACGGCCAGGACAAAAACCACATTGCTCCTCTGAATCCGAGGTTCGACTATCGGTCAGATCCTCCTCTCTAGTACCCCTGCATAGACTTTTCCAGGTAGCTGAGGGGCTGAGGAGTGTAATTCCCCAATAATTGGAACACACCCTCCGGTCCCCCTTCTTAAAAATTGGGACCACCACTCCAGTTTGCCAATCCAGAGGTACAGCCCCTGATGACCACGCGATGTTGCAGAGACGTGTCAACCAAGACAGTCCTCCAACATCCAGAGCCCTGAGATATTCCGGGCGGATCTCGTCCAACCCCAGAGCTTGACCACCGAGGAGCTTTTTGATAATCTCAGTGACCTCCACTCCAGTGATGGGCGGACCCCCACCTGAATCCCCAGGGTCTTCCTCTTCCACGGAGGGCATGTTGGTGGGATTGAGGAGGTCCTCAAAGTATTCCCTCCACCTCTCGACGACATCCCCAGTCAAAGTAACCAGCTCCCCACCTCCACTGTAAACAGTGGTTGTGAAGAACTGCTTCCCCCTCCTAAGGTGTCGGATAGTGGTCCAGAACCTGTTTGAGGCCAACCGATAATCACTCTCTAGGCCCTCACCGAACTCCTCCCCTGCCTGAGAGTTTGCATCTGCCACAGCCTTGGCTGCAGCACGTTTGGCCTGCCGGTACCTGTTTGCTGCCTCGGGAGTCCCACAGGCTAATAAAACCCGATAGGCCTCCTTCTTCAGCTGGATGGCCCCCTTCACCGCAGGTGTCCACCACTGGGTTCGGGGATTACCGCCACGACAAGCACCGACGACCTTACGGCCACAGCTATGGGCTGCCACCTCAGGAATGGAGGCAGAAACATGGCCCTTTCGGATTCCATGTCCCCCGCCTCCTCCAGGACGTGGTTTTAGCTCTGCCAGAGGTGGGAGTTAAAGGCCTCTCGGACAGGGGACTCCGCCAAATGTTCTCAGCAGACCCTGATTACACGCTTGGGCCTGTCAGGTCTGGAAGGCAACCTCCCCCACCACCGAAGCCAACTCACCACCAGGTAGTGATCGGTAGACAGCTCAGCTCCTCTCTTCACCCGAGTGTCCAGAACATATGATATGGTCACAAGTCCGATGACATGACTACAAAGTCAATCATCGAATTGCGACCTAGGGTATCCTGGTGCCAAGTGCACTTATGGGCACACTTATGTTCGAACATGGTGTTCGTGATAGACAAACTGTGATGAGCACAGAAGTCCAACAACGAAACACCATTTGGATTCAGACTGGAGAGGCCGTACCTACCGATCACACCATTCCAGGTCACACTATCGTTGCCCACATGTGCATTGAAGTCTCCCAAGACAACGAGTGAGTCTCCCGAGGGAGTGTTCTCCAACACCCCCCCCCCCCCCAAAGACTCCAAAAAGGGTGGGTACTCTGAACTGTAATTTGGTGCATAAGCACAAATAACAGTCAGGACCCGTCCCCCCACCCGAAGACGGAGGGAAGCTACCCTTTCGTCAACTGGGGAGAACCACAACATTTGGGCACCGAGACGGGGGGCAACAAGAATACCCACATCGGCTCGCCGCCTCGCCCCATGAGCAACTCCAGAAGAGAAGAAGGTCCAGCCTCTCTCAAGATGGATGGTTCCAGAGCCCAAGCTATGCGTTGAGGTGAGCCCGACAATATCTAGTCAGTATCTCTCCACCTCACGCACCAAATCAGGCTCCTTCCCCGCCAGAGAGGTGACATTCCATGTCCCGAGAGTCAGAGTAAGTAGCCGAAGATCGGTCTGACAGAACCCATGCCTTTGGCTGCCACCCAACTCACATTGCACCCGACCCCTAAAACTCCTCCCACGGGGGCCCATGGGAGGGCGGACCCATGTCTCCTTTTCGGGCTAGGCCCGGCCAGGCTCCATGGGCATAAGCCCGACCACCAGGCGCTCACCTTCAAGCTCCTCCCCCGGGCCTGGCTCCAGGAGGGAACCTCGGTGACCCACGTCCGGGCAAGGGAGACTGCTTCCATTATTTCCTCTGAGATGGCATAGGGGTCTTCTGAATCGCACTTTGTCTGGACCTTCACCCAGGACCTGTTTGCCTTGGGTGACCCTACCAGGGGCATTATGCCCCCGACAACATAGCTCCTAGGATCATTAGGTAACACAATCCCCTCCACCACGATAAGGTGGCGATTCAGGGAGGGTTTATGGGGTAGTCTCGGGAGCCTTGGAACGAATTACGCACTTTACATGTAAAATGCACCTCTACGTACTGAAACTCCAGATTACGAAAAAGGCACTGGAACAGATAAATTTTGTAAGTAGAGAGCCGACTAGATAAGCATTTCTTGCATTGAACTTATTGATATTATATACACATATACACGTATGTATACGTGAGTCGGGGGGGGGTCGAACCTACTTCACGGAAATCGGCGGTTGTGGGGGTCTCGGTCCCCATTAACTGCAGATGGTGAGGGATTCATATATATATATATATATATATATATATATATATATATATATATATATATATATATATATATATATATATATATATATGTGTGTGTGTGTGTGTGTGTGTGTGTGTGCTTGATGTGGGAAATGTTTAATACAGACATGAGCATTACCATTCTGCTAACCTCATGGTTATGGTAATACAAAACATCAGCATTTATCAAACAGCACTTACTATTCAAACAAAAGATATGAATGCGTATTTCAATGGAGGAAAAAAGTTAGGACTTCCTACCCCAATAACTAGCATTGGGTGAAATAACTTCAGTGAGATGTTCTTGTAGCCATCTGCCAGTCTCTGATGTCAATCTGAGGAAGGTTTGCCTCAGTCATCAATGCAGAATTCGTTCAGCTGAAACATGCTTCAGGGGTTACATGCACAGCCCGTTTCTCATCACCCCACAGTCTTTCAATGGAATTCAGATCTGGGATTTCACCGGGCCATTCCAGGACTCTCCAGTTAACGTTCAGCCAGTCCTTGGTGAATTTACTGGTATGTTTTGGGTCATTGTCATGCTGCAGTGTCCAGTTTCGCTTCAGCTTTAATTTTTTTTTTTACAGATGGTTTCACATGTTCTTCACGCCCCCTTTGATACATAGTAGAATTCATGGTGAATTCTATGGTGGTGAACTGCTCAGTTCAGTTCAGTTCATTTTCTGTAACCGCTTAATCCTAATTAGGGTCGTGGGGAGGCTGGCGCCCATCCCAGCCAACTTCGGGCGAGGGCAGAGTACACCCTGGACAGCTCGCCAGGCCATCGCAGGGTGGAAACACGCCGATGGCTTTGCAGCCTACTCTTGTCGAAAATCAGCAATGGTTCTTTTACATGCCTCACACCATAGACAGTGAGAGACATGGCCGGCCTTTGATAATCCAGTTAGCTGCACTGGGGAGGACAGTGATAACCTTGTGGAGAGTGGGACTCGAACCCCCAACCTTTGGATCAGCGATCCAGTGCCCTATACCACGAGACCACCACTGCCTCCCTGCTCAGTTCATACTGCAGCAAATCATCCCCGAACCATGACACTTTCACCTCCATGCTTCACAGTTGGCATGAGGTTATTTCACTGAAATGCTGCATTTGGTTGCGAACAATCATGTCTTCTGAGCTGGTGTCCAAATAATTCGACTTTAAACTCATCTGTCCAAAGAACTTTATTTCAGACGGCCTGGTCTTTGTCCATGTTCTCTCTGGCAAACCTCACTCTGGCCATAATATTCTTCTTAGAGAGCAACATTTCCAATGCAGCTGTGGAGGGGGGGCACAAGCCAGTGTCTCTCCCTCACGCTGGTCCCAAGCCCGGATAATGCAGAGGGTTGCGTCAGGAAGGGCATCCGGCATAAAACAAATGCAAAATAAAATATGCGAGTCACAAAAAAGAATTTCATACCGGATTGGTCGAGGCCCGGTTCACAACGACCGCCATCAGTGCTGTTAACCAACAGGTTGCTGGTGGAAATTGGACTACTGCTGGTCGAAGACGTCGAAGAAGGAGAGGCAGGATGCGTGTCCATAGGCAGAGAGAGAAGAGGGAAGGCATGAGTCTAGGAATGAAAGTAGGGACTTTGAATATTGGCAGGAATATTCAGGAATATGACAGGAATATGACAGGAAAATGTAGAGAGCTGGCTGACATGATGCAGAGGAGGAAAGTGGACATATTGTGTGTTCAGGAAACCAGGTGGAAAGGTAGCAAGGCTAGAAGCTTAGGAGCAGGGTTTAAGCTGTTTAATCATGCTGTGGATGGGAAGAGAAATGGAGTAGGAGTTATCTTGAAAGAGGGGTCTGTCGGGAATGTTCTTGAAGTGAAAAGAGTGTCAGACAGAGTGATGAATCTCAAGTTAGAAATTGAAGGTGTGATATTCAATGTTGTTAGTGCTTATGCCCCACAAGCAGGATGTGAGCTAGAAGAGAAGGAGAGATTCTGGAGTGAGTTAGATGAAGTGATGCAGAGTACCCCCAGAGGTGAAAGAGTGGTCATTGGGGCAGACTTCAATGGACATGTTGGTGCAGGAAACAGAGGGGATGAGGAAGTGATGGGACGGTTTGGTATCCAGGACAGGAACGCAGAAGGACAAATGTTGGTAGATTTTGCAAAAAGGATGGAAATGGCTGTGGTAAATACTTTATTCCAGAAGAGACAGGAGCATAGGGTGACTTATAAAAGCAGAGGGAGGAGCACACAGGTAGACTACATCTTGTGCAGGTGATGTAATTTGAGGAAGTCCATGACTACAAAGTAGTAGTGGGTGAGAGTGTTGCCAAACAGCATAGGATGGTGGTGTGCAGGATGACGCTGATGGTGAGGAAAGTGAAGAAGGCAAAGGCAGAGCAGAAGACAAAGTGGTGGAAGCTGAAAAAGGAAGAGTGTCGTGTTGTCTTCAAGGAGGAAGTGAAACAGGCTTTGGATGGTCAGGAAGTGCTTCCAGATGACTGGACAGCTACAGCTAGTGTGATCAGGGAGACAGGTAGGAGAGTATTTGGTGTGTCATCTGGAAGGAGAGTAGATAAGGAGACTTAGTGGTGGAATGAGGAAGCGCAGGAGTGTGTACAAAGGAAGAGGTTAGCTAAGAAGAAGTGTGACATTGAGAGGACCAAAGAGAGTACACAGGAATACAGAGAGACACAGCGTAAGGCGAAGGTAGCGGTGTCAAAGGCCAAACAGAGGGCGTATGATGACTTGTATGCTTAGTTGGAAAGTCAAGAGGGAGAAAATGATTTATACAGGTTGGCACAGCAGAGAAATAGAGATGGGAAGGATGTACAGCAAGTTAAAGTGATTAAGGACAGAGAGGGAAATGTATTGACTGATGACAGAAGTGTGCTGGGAAGATGGAAAGAGTACTTTGAAGAGCTGATCAATGAGGAAAATGAGAGAGAAAAAAAAGAGTAGAAAAGGTGACCGTTGAGGACCAGGAAGTAGCAAAGATTAGTAAGGGTGAAGTGAGAAGGGCATTGAAGAAGACGAAGAATGGAAAGGCAGTTGGTCCTGATGACATACCGGTGGAGGTATGGAAGTGTCTAGGAGAGGTAGCAGTAGATTTTCTGACAAGAACATTCAACAAGGTCTTAGAGAGTGAGAGGGTACCAGAGGAATGGAGGAGAAGTGTGCTGGTACCCATTTTTAAGAACAAGGGAGACATGCAGAGTTGTGGAAACTACAGAGGGATAAAGTTGATGAGCCATACGATGAAGTTATGGGAAAGAATAGTGGAAGCTGGACTCAGGGCAGAGGTTAGTATTTGTGAACAACAGTTTGGTTTCATGCCAAGAAAGAGCACCACAGATGCAGTATTCGCCATGAGGATGTTAATAGAGAAGTACAGAGATGGTCAGAAGGAGCTGCATTGTGCCTTTGAGGATCTGGAGAATGCATATGACAGGGTGCCGAGGGAGGAACTGTGGTATTGCATGAGGAAGTCCGAAGTGGCAGAGAAGTATGCTAGAGTTGTGCAGGACATGTATGAGAGATGTAAGACAGTGGTGAGGTGTGCTGTCGGTGTGACAGAAGAGTTCAAGGTGGAGGTAGGACTGCATCAAGGGTCAGCTCTCAGCCCCTTCTTGTTTGCTTGGTGATGGACAGGCCGACAGACGAGGTGAGACAAGATTCCCCATGGACTATGATGTTTGCAGATGACATTGTGATCTATAGTGAGAGCAGAGAACAAGTGCAGGAAAATCTAGAGAGGTGGAGGTATGCCCTGGGAAGGAGGGGAATGAAGGTTTGCCATAGTAAGATAGAATACATGTGTATAAATGACAAGGACCCAAGAGGAACGGTGAGGTTACAGGGAGTAGAGATAAGGAAGGTGGAGGATTTTAAGTACTTAGGCTCAACAATCCAGAGCAATGGAGAGTGTGGAAAAGAGGTGAAGCGTGTGCAGGCAGGTTGGAATGGTTGGAGAAAAGTGTCCGGTGTGATGTGTGATAGGAAGGTATCGGCAAGAATGAAAGGAGAAGTGTACAAGATGGTGATGAGGCCAGCAATGTTGTATGGTTTAGAAACAGTGGGCCTGGGGAAAAGACAGGAGGCAGAGCTGGAGGTAGCAGAGATCAAAATGTTGAGGTTCTGTTTGGGAGTAATGAGGATGGATAAAATCAGGAATGAGCACATCAGAGGGACATGTACAGAGGAGGGATAGTGAGTATATTGGTAGTAGGATGCTGGTTGGAACTACCAGGCAGAAGGCCTAGAGGAAGACCAAATTGACAATTCATGGATGCGGTGAAGGAGGACATGAAGGTAGTTGGTGTAAGAGAAGAGATGTAAAGGATGGGGTGCGATGATTCACTGTGGCGACCCCTGAAGGGAAAAGCCGAAAGGAAAAGAAGAAGAAGAAGAAGAAGAAGAGAGCAACATTTCCAGCTTGTACACCTCCCATAAAAGTGAAACTTGTGTAGTCTCTTTCTGATGGTAGAGTCATGTGCTTTCACATCGACAGTAGCAAGATCCTGCTGTAGCTCCTATGATGATATTTTAGGAGTTTTGATGACTTCTTTTAGCATCTTGTAGTCTGCTCTGGGGTGAACTCTCTTGGATGACCAGATCTCAGCATGATGGCAGTTGTTTTGAATGTTCTCCACTTGTAAACAATTTTCCAGATGGTGGAACGGCTGAAGTCAAATTATTTTGATATCTTTTAAAATCCCTTACCGGACTCATAAGCAGCCACAACCTTCTTTTTGAGGACCTGAGTCAGCTCTTTGGCTCTTTCTATAGTGCTCGGTCTCACGTCAACAGACAGGGGTACAAAACTAAATGTCTGAGGTTTAAATAGAGTGAGCCTTCGTCAAAATGCTGGGTAACGGTATTCTGATCATATGAACCTGATCTGATACACCTGTGTGTGATTTAGACATTTTTTCCTCCATTGAAATATGCATTGTTGTTCATATCGTTTGATGAGTAAAAATATGTTAATTTATGTTGTTTGATTTACAATTAAATAACTTTCTTTTCCAGAAATAGATAAAAATATGATTGTATATTGTTATGTGAATATTTCTCAATAAACAATTGACAATTTAATGGGATGGCCTAATTTTTTCACATAGTTGGTGGCACGGTGTCATAGTTGTGAGCACATTAGCCTCACAGCAAGAAGGTCCTGGGTTCGATTCCATGCCTGGGTGTTTCTGTGTGGAGTTGACATGTTCTCCCCGTGCTTGCGTGGGTTTCCTCAGAGTACTCCAGTTTCCTCCCATGGTCCAAAAACATACACAGTAGATTAATTGGCTGTTCCAAATCACCCCTAGGTATGAGTGTGAGTATGAATGGTTGTATGAGCATTGGCCCTGCAATAACCTGGCGAGCTCTCCATGGTGTACCTTGCCCTCACCCAGAGTTGGCTGAGATAGGCACCATCCTCCCGGTGACACTAATGAGGATTAAGTGGTTTAGAAAATAAATGAACACACACACACACACACACACACACACACACACACACACACACACACACACACAGAGTTTACACAACACTGTTTAAACATACACTGACAGCACTGACAAAGAAACAGTTATCCTGTTATGTGATTCTAATTATGAAGTAGGTTGAAGGAGCAATGCAGTGTGGCAATAAATAACTGCATTTTGATTATGTCTGAATTTTAATATGATTAATGATAGTTTTCCAATTTTTGAAGAGGTGAACTAGAGGTATATAAAGTATAATACACAGACGCTCCTCAACTTACGTTTTAGTTACGTTCCGAACGACCGAACGTAAGGTGAAAAAAAACGTAAGTTGTTACTGTACGTTCCAGTAACATATGACGTTCATACTCTACTATACAGCCATCAATACTATTACAGTATCTCATAAAACACCCCTAAATCAATTATTATAAACATAACATTGTAAAATAATATCAACATTAATTTCAAATAAATGAAATTCAAGCAAAAATAATTTCAAATAAATAAGTTTTAATCAAATTCAATTACGACCACTGATTCTGATTACTATTATCACTAGTAGGCTTACGCTTCTGACCAAGCATATTTGCATCGGGTTACAAATACAGTGAGTGGTACCTCACTTTACGAAAGTCTCACCAAACAAAAAATTCAGGTCACGAAACGCATTTTCCTAAAATTTTTGTCTCTGTATACGAAACAAGTTCATGTTACGAAAGCGCCATCTTAAAAATTCAAACATTAAAACGAGCCATTTAAACATTCAAACGTGCCATTCAAACATGCCATGCAAACATTGTTTGTTTGTGGGGTTTATTTATTTTTTTGCATAATTGGCCTTGTTTTTGCAGCATTTTCCTTATCTTTTAATTCGATGAATATTTAAAAAAAAAAAAAAAAAACGTGATGCACAGAAGTTGCATGAATTGAAGTGCAAAGTAGCGAGGGATCAATGTATACACATATATATTTGAATTCCATATTGAGAGGGGCCAGTTGAGGTGGCTCGGGCATCTGGTCAGAATGTCTCTCGAACACCTCCCTGGTGTGGTGTTTTGGGCATGTCCAACCGGGAAGAGACCCCAAGGTTGACTTAGAACACGCTGGAGGGACTATGTCTCTTGGCTTGTCTGAGAACGCCTTGGTGTTCCCTTGGAAGAGCTGGAGGAAGTGGCTGGGGAGAGGGACATCTGAACATCATTGTATAGGTTGCTGCCTCTGCCACCCGACCCAGGAATAATTAGATGATGATGATGATGATGATGATGATATATTTTAATATTACATTCCTCATTTCAGGAAAAAACACGCACCACTCAGCTAGCGCAGAAGAATATGTTAGACAGTAATTTGATAGGGGCGGGGCTTGAAAAGGCTTTACAGTTTGGAATTTGTGATGTCATGATCGATGACGAATGGCTGGTTATGTAAAAATTACAACATAAAACCAAGTAAACCTGTTCCAGTTCGGTTATGAAAAATGACATAAATAAATCTTCGAATAATTCTACAAGAATTATTGAATATGCTTGCCATGGTGTAATGGTGAGCACGCGTGTTTCACAGCAAGAGAGTTTAATCTCCCAGCTCGGACATTTCTGCGTGGAGTTTGTAGTTTTCCTTCGTGCGGCGTGGTTTTCCTCCGGGTTCTCTACCTTTCTCCGACAGTCCAAAGATATAGAAATTAGGCTGATTGGCTCTTCCAAATTGCCCTTAAGTGTGAGTGTAAATGGTTGTGTGTGTTTGTTAGTTGTTCAGGGTGTACCCTGCCTTCACCCAGTGAGTGTTCAAGGAACAAAAGCTGTAAAATATTTTAGCTTTTGCCAGCCCTTTAACTTTAATCCAAATACCAAAACTAGCACATATTCCTATGATCATAGGGCCCACCTATACTGACACCCCCCACCCCCACCAGCACCACAACTCTTAGAGTAGACTTGTCTTTTTGTGTGTATGCTTTAAGTGTTTCTGCAGATGGCTCCACCCCCCAAACCAAAAGGTTAGGCATAACCTCTTTAAACATCTATCGTAATAAATGACCAAAAATAATCTTGCAGTAGAGCTGCATGCTGGCCTGTCAGACCTGCACTCATCCCCATCTGTCTCCCCCCTTGTTCTCCACCTCATTAGGATTCAGATCCCAGAAAGGTGACTCCTCCAGCGGGCATGGTGACAGCCTGGCACCCCCTTCCCTTCCCCACTACAGCCGCCCACCGGCAGATACACTGACAGGTAAGAGCGAGCTCCCGGGAGGTTCAGTGGGAGAAAGAGGTAGAGAAAGAGAGAGAGAGAGACAGCGTGTAGAGGTAGGTGATGAGTGGGATCATCAAGTGAAAGATGCCCCCTGAAGATACCAGCTCCCTCAGGAGAATGGCTGAGATTACCAAGTGTAATTCTCTCCCTCACTTTCTCATCATCATATCCTGTCATGCATGCGCTCTCTCTCTCTCTCTCTCTCTCTCTCTCTCTCTCTCTGCAGCTCCTCTCCCTGGTGGTAGGCACCTACTCCCTCATATCAAGAACACCTTTCCAAATCTTGTTTAGACCATGTGATGAAGTAAAGCTAGACCTCAGGCTTGACTCATCCCCTGGGCTTTAAACGGGACCAAAGAGCATGACCATACACTTGGCTTTACAATCACACATTTAAATCAACAGTGACAGCATGGAAGCAAGGCATGACTCAGAGGATTATAACATGCACATATACACCATTCGTTCATCCTCGGGCCCATGTGCAAGATGTACCCTGTCGTTATCTTATTTGCTTTGCTTTGTTTTTAATTAATTGAGTAACTTTGTTTTAATAGGTTTAGATTTCATTAGCCACCCACCCCCCCCCCCCCCCCATAGCAAGAAGGCCTGGGTTCAATTCCCATCTTTGGTGTTTCTGTGTGGAGTTTGCATGTTCTCCCCATGTTTGTGTGGGTTTAATTTCGGTACTTCTGTTTCCAATCACAGTCCAAAAACATGCACGGTAGGCTGACTTGGCTGTTCAAAATTACTTGAAAGGTTTTGTGGGTGTTGGCAATGTGATGGCGTGACAAGCTGTCCAGGGTGGAGCCCACTCGCCCAGAATCGGCTGAGATGGGTGGCAGCCTCACCGCGACCCTAATTAGGATTAAGCGGCTTAGTAAATGAATGAATGAATGCTAAATTTAATTACAAACTTTGGATTGCCAATTTTTTCAAAATGTACATAAAGCCCTAATTATTCAGTATCACATTTGTTGTGTTATAAATAAGACCAGAACATCTGGTTGTCTGAAAAAATTCTTTACAGTAAATGGTTTGTCCACAGGTTAGTTTTGTTGTCTGTAATTATATATCATTAATATCATATTTACTGTCTACATATTCCTATAAAACCAAAAATAATGGTAATACTACAAACTGTTAGCTATACAGGGATCCCTCGCTACTTCGCTAATTCATGCGGCTTCAGTGCATCGCGTTTTTTTTTTTTTTTTTTTTTTTTTTATTCATCAAATTAAAAAATAATGAAATTAAGAAAGAATAGGGGAAAAAGTTAAGGAAAATGCTGCAAAAACAAGGCGAATTATGCAAAAAAAAAAAAAAACTAAAAAAACCCCAAAACAAAACAATCTACAGCACCCCATCAAAATTCCTTACATTCTTATGTGAGGTGCGCATCTGAGTGTGTGCACATGTGTCTGTATGTGTGTGTATTTATATTTAATTTACATCTTATGCATTAATTTTTAATGTTTAATTGTTATTATAAGCATTATATACTGTACACATATGAATGTACGTATACGGCAGTCGGGGGGGGGGGGTGTTGATCCTACTTCGCGGAAATCGGCAGTCATGGGGGATCTTGGTCCCAATCAACCACAGAAAGTTGGGGATCCCTGTACATTTATAAACCTGCCAACCTTTTAGATTTTCATGACTAAAATATACCTGAATCAGGTAGCACAGCAGGGTAATGGTTAGTACGCCTGCATCACAGCAAGAATGCACTGGGTTAGAGTCTCTGGCTCAACAGGGACCTGTCTGGACTTTGCGTGTAGGTTTCCTCTGGATGCTTTGGTTTCCTCACACAATCCAAACACATGCACATTGCGCTAATGCCTTATTCCAGATGAGGCTCCTAGGAGTGTGGACAGTTGAGGGAGTGTGTTGGCCCTGTAATGGACTGGCGAGCTGTTCAGGGTATACCTTGTTGCATATTTTAGTATTTTTTTCTGCCATGACTCACCTGTTTTGAGTTATAAAGAGCTGTTAATTTGCTAATTAATTACATCATGTGCGTTAGGAACAAGGAACACACTAAACTGTGTAAGGCAGAGGGTCCTGTAGGACCATGGGTTGGAAACCTTTGGTGTAACGTAAGTTACATACGTGTATTGTACAAGTTTACAGTTGAAAAGTCCCATCACTCAACACAAGTGTTATTCAGAATGTGCTGTTATAGATAACTTCACTGTGATGAAAGAATCAACAAATATTATATACCAGGACATGTTTGATTCCTTCGTATCTTGTCTACACTCTACTTATGATGACTCGGTTATGATACAGATTCACACATTCCATTATATGGTGACATTTACAGCTTATTCAACCATTTTACCCATGGAAACAGGTGAATGCACTGCTGAGTTAACGACATAGTAACATTTACCCGTTATTGTTTTTTTTTTTTTCAACAAAATGTGAGGAATTATTTTTGAAATAGAATAAGAATGTCACATCCTCACTGTTTCTGCTCCACTTCCAGTTATTCAAAGCCTATGTGCATACTTCAAATTTAGGATATACACATATCATAATATCTATAATTTGTGCGTGTGGTCAGCAGTCCTGGTGTCGAGATTTTCTGAAAGATTTGAATCTCAGACTGTTTAGACCAGGGGTCGGCAACCCATGGCTCTGGAGCCGCATGTGACTCTTTTACCTCTCTGATGCGGCTCAGCGTCTTTTCAAAATAATGAATGTGTACTTTACGGTGGCCGACGGGCGCTTCATATACAAAGACCACTGCATCACCAAGAACAACTGCAAAAAGAAAATGCTGCTCATTTACTCACATCGGAAGCACTCCAGGCTCCCAGGGATAGAGAATTAAACCAGCACAATCTGCCTAAGATTCTGGTGGAGGGACCATGCTACCAAACCCTTGTGCTCATGGCAAGTCGTGTTCTCGCTATCCGAGCAAGAGAGATTTTTCATCCGTCGGGGTTTGTAATCCAGGAACGGAAATCACAGCTGAAGTAAGAGTCGGTGGATGAGATTTGTTTATACACAGCAATCTCGGAATTAAATAACACTCCTCCCAGTGACCAAATAAAAGATTGGGTCTGGCTCAGTCTTCACTCTGAGAATGGGTCGGTCAGTGCAGTATTAAGCATTAATATTATTTAAAAGAATGTCGAGCAGACTCCTTCTTAAAATAAGTATTCATATACTTTTCTGTGTTGCTGTTGTTTTTGTAAATTAAAACTATGACAAAACAGCATTAATATAACGAATAAAGAAAAAGAAGATCCCACGAAGGGAGTGATGGTGAGGTCGGCTACCCAACCTCGTCCCATGCTTCGTGGGATGGATATTCTTTTTCTTAATAAAAATACAAGAAGGACTTGAACACATTCATTCATTTTCTGAACCGTTTAATCCTAATTAGGGTCGCACGGAGGCTGGGGATTTTTTTTTTTTTTAATCTAAATGTTTTTGTTGCAAGCAGAATTGTAATTTAATTGTCTCTGCAGTTGTTTAAATCAATGAAACACATTGTTTTTTATATTCACATGAAGTAAAAAGGTGAAAAACATTATTTGCCATATTATTTGATTTTAAATGTCAAAAAAGGATTTGTGACTCCCAGTGATTTTTTTTTTTAGTGTGGAAAACAGGTTCAAATGGCTCTTTGAATGGCAAAAGTTGCCGACCCCTGGTTTAGACCAGAGCTTCTCAGTTATTTTCTCTGACGCCCCCTCCAGGAAGAAAAAAATTTCATGCTCCATCCCACCCCACGAGCAACTAGAAGTATTATTATTTGTCTGTAAAAAAAATTTTGTACACTTCTGCATAACACTGTATCTTCATTAACATTCAAAACAAACCAACAAAAAAAAGAAATATACCATAGTTCAACTTACGAGAAAGAAAAACTTCATCATTCATATGCGCCCCCCCCCCCCCCCAAGGGAGGCGTGCCCCACTATTTGAGAAGCACTGGTTTAGGCAGAGCCAAGTGAGCTGCATAAACTAAATGATTAAACAGCTGCTGCACCAGTTGAGAACAGAAAAGGCTAATAGAGGCTACAACATGTAACATGGCATGGTTTTCTGTTCTAGTTGAACACCATTGAAAGCAACGTAGGAAAGGTTTAAGCAAATACAAATACACCAGCATATCACATAAAAAAAAAAAAAAAAAAAAAATTAAATAAATAAAATAAAAACACAACTCAGAAAACGACTTTGATGCCGGACAACATTAATAAGTATGAATTATAAAAATATATAAAGAGTTTCTTTAACAACGTGGGTTGAAGCGACACTGCTCACACCCTCATGATTAGTGAGATACACCCCACGGGGCTCCGCTATCTTACTGCTCATTACAGGGACAAAAAGTCACCAGGTTTTAGTCACACTATATAAGAAAATTGGATCCTCATATACAAGAATAAGACGTGAGTTCATGTTGGCTATTCATCACTCATTCAGTTCAGTGCCAAGAGGCCGAAGAAGAATCATTCTAATGGCCAATTAGCCATCTGTCCCTTCTAAAAAGCAGACAATCCTAATGCCTGCATTTGGAAACTCAACATTTTTCTTCTAAAATATATTAACATTTTCCTCATGCCACCCTGCCACACTTTGACACACATATGCACTTTTAAAAGTTTTCTCTGCTCAATTTAGTTCTTAAACAGCCAGTACTTTGGTGCTCTAAATTTCATGAATTTGCATAAATATACGGCATAAACGCTATAAAGTTGATGCCGTGATACAGGCAATATTGCTGTCCCAAAATAGCCAAATGCAAATGCATAGCGCATATTTCCCCAACCTTTTCACACCCCAAGTAGGGCTTTAGACATCAGCTGGCAAAAGCAATTAAAAAGTGAAAGTGAGCCATTGCTGCAAGAATTGCTAATTACAGCACAAAGTTGTTGATTTGGAGGGGAATGTGGATAAATATGGAGAGGAGGATGAGAACATCAGAGTGATCATCAGGGGTGGATATAATAAGAGCTTTCAAGAAATGTCTGCCAAAAAAAAAAAGAAGTGATGGAAAACACTAAAGGTGGAACTTCCCAACACCCTCAGCCTGGGGGTTTAAGTGAGTTACTGTCCTGTCTATTTCTTCTCTGCCCATCTCGTCTTGGTCACCCACACATGCACTCGTTTCTTCATTTTATTTAATATTGAATCCAGACAGCACTTTTTGAAGTCCGCAAGAGAGCCTTCACCGTCTCTGAATTTCAAATGAAATTTAAATTGGTAATAAATGAAAATGTCCTTCTTGCCTACTGCACAGCTACCGAGGGTGCTCATCAAAGATAAGCAAGAGGCTGTTACAGTACAGAGGTTATATCAGAGATGCTGATGTCATTATATTTACTTAAAACATGGCATTCTGTGTAATGTGAAAAACTCAAATTGAAGAGACATTTGAAAATGACATATAATAATACGGAAACTGGTGACAACATTCAAGCAATGTAGCAAATATAATACACACACACACACACACAATATATATATATATATATATATATATATATATATATATATACACACACACACACATACATACATATATATATATATCAGTTCAGTTCATTTTTGGTAACAGCTTAATCCTACTGAGGGTCTCAGGGAGGCTGGCGCCCATCCCAGACAACTCTGGGCGAGAGCAGGGTACACTCTGGACAGCTCGCCAGGCCATCGCAGGGCAGAAACATGCTGAAGGCTTTGCAGCCTACTCTTATCGAAAGTCAGCAATGGTTCTTTTACATGAACCTCACACCATAGACAGTGAGAGACATGGCCGGCCTTTCATAACCCAGTTAGCTGCACTGGGGGGACAGTGACAACTTGTGATGAATGGGGGCTTGAACCCCCAACCTTAGGATCAGTGATCCAGCACCTATACCACCAGGCCACCACTGCCCTTCTACATACAGTATACATACACACACACACACACACACACACACACATATATATATATATATACACATATATATACACATATATATATATATATATATATATATATATATATATATATATATATATATATATATATATATATATATATATATATATATACACACACACACACACACACACACACACACACACACAGTATGTTCATTAGTCAAACGGAGAATACAGCATAAGAGCTTCATGGTGCATTTCTTTTGCCATGGCCTTTCTCGAAATCACCAGAGAGAGAGAGAGAGAGAGAGAGAGAGAGAGAGAGAGAGAGAGAGAGAAAGGGAATGCAAAACTGCAACCACTTAAACTTTAGACTGACCTGCTGGTTCAGCTCTTACTGACTGAGTATTTAAACAGTTACTCCTCCCTCGGCATATGTCACATTTAAAATTAGAACTACACATTTATGTCCAAAAAGAAACATTCTTATTGGTTATTAGTGTGCATGCAATAAATTGTCTTTAATTAAAGGTACAATAATGTGAAAACAAATGCTATATTTTTTTTTGTCCCACAACCCTGTTAAGAATTTCAAATACATTCACTTACTCCTTAAATCATTTTCCAAACTGTGTCATCCTATGAGAGTTTCAGGGAGGCAGGAGTCTATCATGCAAACTTGGTGAAGCCGGAGTACAATCTGAACTGTTTGCCTGACCAACACAGGACAACACATCTCATACAATTCACATCCACTTCTAAACATAGGAGCCATTTTGAGCAACCAGTTGGCCAAGTTTGCATGTCTTTGGACTGTAGGAGGAAACAAGAGTCTTGTTTTCCTTTCAGCTTTTTCCCGTTTTTCTCAGGGGTCACCACAGCGAATCATCTGATTTGCACGTTTGATTTGGCATAGTTTTTTTTTTTTTTTTTTTTTTTTTTTTATGTCAGATGCCCTTCCTGACACAACCTTTTAGCAAGAGGTAAAAACATGCTGACGGCTTTGCAGCTACTCTTTACAAAAGTCAGGCAATGCTTCTTTTACATGAACCTCACACCATAGACAGTGAGAGACATGGCCGGCCTTGTGAAGAGTGGGACTCAAACCCCCAACCTTAGGATCAGCGATCCAGCACCTATACCACCCGGCTACCACTGTCCTGCCCCTGGAGGAAACAATAATACCTGGAGGAAACTTGTGCAAGCACGGGGAGAACATGCAACTTACACACAGAAATACTTTAGCTCAGGACTCGAACCTCAGTAATCATTATGCCATTGTGCCATCATTTCATAATTTCACACACACAAATATATATATATATATATATATATATATATATATGGGGCAGTGGTGGTCTAGTGGTATAGGGCGCTGGATCGCTGATCCAAAGGTTGGGGGTTCAAGTCCCACTCTCCACAAGGTTGTCACTGTCCCCCCCAGTGCGGCTAACTGGGTTATCAAAGGTGGGCCATGTCTCTCACTGTCTATGGTGAGAGGCATGTAAAAGAATCATTGCTGACTTTCGTAAAGAGTAGCTGCAAAGTCGTCAGCGTGTTTCTGTCCCTTGCTAAAAAGGGTTGTGACAGGAAGGGCATCCGACGTAAAAACCTCTGCCAAAAAAAAAAACGCGTGAATCAGATGATTCGCTGTGGCGACTCCCGAGTAAAAGGGAAAAGGCCGAAAGGAAGACATATATATATATATATATATATATATATATATATATATGCTGTTCAATATGTATATTTTATTATCAATAAATATCACAGTAAAAATTGAAAAGTTTTTCTTAATCATTACTATATTTTACTACATTAATACTATATTAATGAGTAAGACTGTCTATAGAATGTGTTTAAGAAGCATATTTTAGTGCATGTAATAGATACATAGTATTTTACTTCCGGGTGATCATTCGCGCATGTACTATGATACATGGGGTTTTACTTCCGGGTAAAGAACTCACGGATTATCTTCATTCGCGGGAGGGGTCGGAACCAAACCCCCACAAATAACGAGGGCATACTGTATATATATATATATATATATATATATATATATATATATATATATATATATATATATATATATATATATATATATATATAAATAAGAAATACACACCTGATCTCTGAATAAATTTGTAAATGTGGGATGTTGTGTAAAATGTAAATTGAACAAAATGTAATTGCTTGCAAGTCCCATTTCTATTCACAGTGGGATTATACTTTGTCATTAAAAATATTAGATCATACAAAAAAGTAAAGCCACAGAATGCTGGAAAAGTAAGTGGTACTAAAAAGAAATAGCTGGAACAACTGGCAACAGGTCAGTTATATAATTTGGTGTAAAAAAACAAACAAACAAACAAACAAACATCTGGGCAGGGGTTGACAAGTCTGCAAAAACTTGCATCTACAAATCATGGAAGAATTTCGGAATAATGTACTGAATCTTCATATAAAAATCCAATGACTTTAAATTTCTCATCATCATCCACAGTACATGGTATCATCAAAGGATTGAGAGAAATCTCTGTGCACAAGAGACAAGGCTTAAGAAAACAGTATTGGATGCTTGTGATCTTTGGGCCTTCGAATGGCACTGCATTAAAATAGGACATGATTCTTTCATGAAAATTCCTGAGTGGGATCAGGAGCATGTCCACAATTGGACATGTCTGTGAATACAGCTCACAGAGATATACGCTTTTGAACTGAGTGCTGATCACAAACCAAATGATTCCTCAATGTGGCGTCCATGTTTTTCAAAAAAGAATTTTAAATTTCAATTTGTCCAAACACAGAATACTTTTCCACTCTGCATTAGTTCATTCTAAATGAGCTTTCACCAACAGAAGACGGCTTCTGGATCATGTTAACATGTGGCTTCTTTGTGTGATTCAGATTTTTGCCTGTATTTGTTGATATCTCAGTGACCTGGGTTCACAGACAGTGATTTCTGGAAGTGTTCCATCACAGAATCATCCCTGTTTTTATTGCATAGTAAGGCTGTGTATAAGCACTACAGTCAACTAATGTATTGGAATTCTTCATTAATGTGAACACAAATTGCCATCGGAAATAATTAACTCCAACCTGATCGTTTGAGCTTACACCTAGGACTTAATTATCAATAAACAAGCAAACAAACAAACAATTAAAACAGACAATACTCTAAGTCACCATGCATGAATTCAGCATTTCCTTTACATTTTTAGGTTTGCAAGCTGAGGACTGGGACTGCCCTTCAGTAGCGGTAATTGCCAGAAGCTGTATTTGCAGAACATTGATTTTGCTTTCCTGCAGCACTTGTATTGCATGCTAGTGTGCTCAGGTTTCACAATGATCAAAAAAAAAAAAAAAGTTTTCAGCATTTTTTATAACTTATTTTTACTTTTTAACATTAACATTGTGCATATCCAGCTCACACAGTAAGGTCCTGGTTTCAAGCTCTGGGCTCAGGCATCTTCCCCCTGTGCTTGTGTGGGTTTTCTCGAGGTTGCCGCGTTCCTACCACAGTCCAAAGCCATGCACATTAGGTTAACTGGCTGTTCTAAATTGCCCCTAGATGTCAGTGTGAGTGGTTGTGTGTGTTGATACTCTGATGATCTGGTGAGCTATTCAGGTATACCTCCCTTCACCCAATGCTGGTTGAAATAATCACCAGTCTCCCCACAATCCCAATAGGATATGTGATTTTAACAAATTCAGACTTATATTTTTGAAATAACATTTACCTGACTTGTGCAGGCCAGCAGCCATCTGTTCAGACAGACATCAGTTGTCAATGAACTTATGGCCAAGAGCCTTTCACCTCAGGAGTCATTTCAGTTTAATGATGTATGCCAACATTTGGACTGTATTTTTAATTTAATTACAGCTGCCCACATAAGCACCTCTTAATATGTGCATGCCATATTTACATAGCTTTTTGTCCTATTGATAGCTCTTATATACTAGTATGTTATTATTAGTCATGGTTTTATGTTAATGTTTATATTGCTTCTCATTTTCTTTCTTTCAGTTGATTATAATTTTTAATACTGCTTGTTAAAACTGCGTTTCTTGATGCAATAAAGGTAAGAAAAATCATGTCAGATTTTTTTTTTTTCCATTTTAACATTAGCAATAAATGTGAAGTAAAAAAACAAAAGAGTGTATATTAGGTTTCACCCTATGGCCAATCAACTTAGCTCGTAATACAGCACTCTTTTTGGATATAGTAGTTTAGCATACTTAACAGTTATCTGTCAAATTATAAGGCCATCTCATGTGCATATCCCTCTTAGACTGATTTAACTTATTTAATCACCGTATTTTCAGGTCATAAGCACTGGATTATAAGGTGCAATATCAATGAATGATGATTGAATGGGCAATTTTCACACATAAGGCTCACCGGATTATAAGGCGCACGAAGCAAAACAAAAATCAGATAAGTCAAACTTTATTCAACTCATTCACAATAACTCCTCATTGTTCAGTTGTAACAATCTAAAACAATAAACTCACTTTTTCAGTTCATTCCTCTTCCACAAATCCATCAAATTCTTCATCTTCAGCGTCTGAGTTTAACAGTTCCACAAGTTGGTCATCCCTCTAACTTATGACCCATTGACACCAATAGGCAGCGGTTAGAATTCTTGGGTGAATGCACCCGGAATGATGATAAGCTCTGAATTAGTTTGCTTCACTTGGGTTTTGATGGTATCAGCGAGATGGGCGCGCATGGAGTCTCAGATCAATAAGGATGGAGATTAGGTAGAATCTTCCAGTCTTGTGACTTGTGACATAAACTTCTCTCAGCCATTCAAATGTTACTCAGTGAGTCACTTGACTCCAATAGCTTTAATGCTGATATATGGACATAAAGCCTGGATCTCTCTAACTTACGACCTGTTGATACCAATATCTAGCAGTTGGAGTTCTTTGGTTAATCCCGGAATGACCCGGAATGATGGTAAGCTCTTAATTAGTTTGCTTCAATGGATTTTGAGGGCGGCAGTGAGATGGAATCAAGCGCTATCATCCACCCACACACATACATACACACACACACACACACACACACACACACACACACACAGACACCCCCACACACACACACACACACACAGCACCGAATTATAAGACGCACAGTCAATTTGTTTGAGGATTGATGGATTTTAAGTACGCCTTATGGTCTGAAAATACAATAATTAATTTATTTATTTGAAGAATTTTGAAAATATTTGAGGGCTATTTGAGTGAGTCATTGCAGAAACATTGTTTTTCCTTATAAATCCATTTTTTAATTGACTTGAATTTGTGTTTGGATTAGTGTCATGTTGTGAGGTGATTTTTTTTTTTTTTTTTTAAATCTTTAACATTCTGCAGAAACTTGCAAGTTGTGTTTTCTAACTGGAGTTATCTATGTTATCTAGAGCAGAGGTCCCCAACCACAAGCTCAATTGGTACCGGTCCGCAGAAGAAATCATTCATTATTTCCATTTTATTTATTATCTGAGTCTGAACGATCTTTTATTTTGAAACATGACCGGATTCTCTTGGGTACATGTCGGTCACTTGAGCTCTAAAATGTAACCCAAAAGGGGACGGCACATTAATAGAGGCGAGTTGGACATGTCTCAAACAATAGCGGGGATTTTGGGTGAAACTGAGCCTGAGCCTTCATTCTCCAAGCTGGTGTACAATCACCTGTGCGTTTTTGTTGTTGTTTCGAAAAGTTAAAGCTCTACTTGCCCACCAACTTTATTTCAGCTGTTGAAAAATAAAATTCATGGAGTGAATTAATAATAACAATAATAATAATACTAATAATAATAATAATAATAATAATAATAATAATAATAATAATCATAATAATAATAATAATAATAATAATAATAATAATCATAATAATAATAATAATAATATTTTATATAAATAATTTATATTTACAATATAAACAATCTATGGCAGCGCCCCCTGGTAAAATTGTCAAGTGTTGACTGGTCGTTGGTGAGAAAAAGGGTGGGGACCCTGATCTAGAGTCTCATTTCCAGCTGAAGAGAAGTAGCACAATCGTGCTGCCACCATGCTTTAGTAATGGCATGAAGTTCTTTGATTGAAAACATTCGATCATTTCCCATGGAGGTTAATGGTTAGCTCTTGCTAGCTACTCCAGCAAATAGTACAGTATATCCAACAGAGACTGAAACTCTATTATTTTGTGCTCTATAATTTCCTCTCAATGCTTCTACATCTTAGCACCCAACAGTTGATTATGAGCAGCCGTAGCCTAATGGTTAAGGAATTGGCTTTGGGGAACAAAGGCCACTGCTTCAATTTCCAAACCAGCAGGGAAAATGTATGGCAGGGGGGTGAGCTGCATATTCATATATTTAAGAGAAAGTGGTGGATCGCAGTACGTTCATCTTACAGTAAGCCTCTCGGTAGTCAAGTGATTTTTTTCTTTTTCATGTCATTTTCTCAGTTTTGAAGGGACATCTGTTCACCATCTGTTCATTGTACTTAACTTGTTATTGAAAGCCTTCATGATGTTCCATTGTAAATATAATATTTTGGAAATAATTTTCATGCAATCAGCAGTCAGATGAAACCAAAAGAGTGTCCAGAAAATTCCACAGAATCCTCTGATAATTGTTTGAGAATAATCCGAATTACTTTGCCAAAGTCAGATATATCATTATTACTTTTTAACATGAGCTTGAATGTGATTTGTTCATTCTGAGCACAGTCCCGGTTATTTAAAAAAAAAAAAAAAAAAAAAAAAAAAAAAAAAAAAAAACAGTGTGTACACCTATGCAACCAGGAAATTTCATTTCTTCTAGTTTTCCTTTTTTTTGTGTGAAAAACATTTTTCACATGAATTCTCTTGCAATAAATCATAAACTTCCAGACATGTTTTAACATGATTTCACTATTTACATCACAAAATCACAAATAAATAGCAACCCTATTAATAATGTGCTCAATTAAATGTTTAGCAAATAATTATACAATCTGGCTTTTGGATGATATGGAGAATTATTGAGAGTAAAGGGGGTGGAGCCTCAGCAAATAGCATCATACAAAAAATCCAAAATCGATAATTGTTTCATTCATTTATTCATTTTCTGAAACACTTAATCCTAATTAGGGTTGCAGGGAGACTGGTGTCCATCTCAGCCAACTCTGGGTGAGGGCAAGGTACACCTAGGGACAATTTGGAACAGCCCGTGAACTGACTGTACATGTTTTTGGACTGTGGGAGGAAACCGGAGTACCTGTACGAAACCCACACAAGCACAGGGAGAACATGCAAACTCCACACAGAAACGCCCGAGCTGGGACTCAAACCTTCTTGCTGTGAGGTGGACATGCCAACCACCTTAATTGTTTTATTATTCATCCAAAAAAGACATTAAGTCTTCAGGCCAGTAGTATTGCATGCTATTCTCTGCTACCACCAATCCGATTTTTATTCTTGACAAATTCCTCAAAAATAATAAGCAAAATATGGAACTAAAGTATTTGATGTTAAAGACTTATTTTGTGTTTTTAATAATTAGACTTTCCCAGGAACCGTGGCTTGATCGGCTGGTTGAAAGGAACAGATCTTGTTTTGAGGTAGGCAGTCACTTTCTTTTTGTTTTCTCTCCAGTGGAGTGAGTGGGGGGAGAAAGAACACAGATATCAAATAAGATAAGCTACACCCTACTGACAGCATTATTGGTGGTAATACCTTGTGCAGTCATCTTGGTCATTGCTACTCACTCTCAGATGTGACTTACAACAGCATAAATAGTGAGAAAATGGTGGCTCAGTGGTTATGGCTTTGGAATACTGATAAGAAGGTCAGTGGCTCCAGGTCCCAGTATCACCAAGCTACCACTGTTGGGCTCTTCAGCTCTTAACCCAATTGTTCAGAGTTGTATTCTTCTTCTTCTTTTACTTTCGGCTGCTCCCTTCAGGGGTCGCCACAGCAAATCATCCGCCTCCGCATCTTCTTTTCTGACTCCAACGACCTTCATGTCTTCCTTCACCACATACATAAATCTCTTCTTTGGTCTTCCTCGAGGCCTTCTGCCTGGTAATTCCAACCTCAGCATCCTACTGCCAATATACTCACTATCCCTCCTCTGTACATGTCCAAACCATCTCAATCTAGTTCAGAGTTGTATAAGTAGATCAAAAATGTAAGTTGCTCTTGATTGGGGCATCTGCCAATTGCCATAAATGTAAGTACAGGGATCCCTCACTTTCCACAGTTAATTGGGACAAAGATCCCACCGCGACCACCAAATTCCGCAAAGTAGGCTCATCCCCCAACCCCACCCCCCACCCCCGACTGATCTACACGTACATGTATATGTCTGTCTTTCTTTCGGCTTTTTCCTTTTTACTTGGGAGTCGCCACAGCGATTTATCTGATTCGCACGTTTGATTTGGCAGAGGTTTTTACATCGGATGCCCTTCCTGTCACAACCCTTTTTAGCAAGGGACAGAAACATGCTAATGACTCTGCAGCTACTCTTTACGAAAGTCAGCAATGGTTCTTTTACATGCCTCTCACCATAGACAGTGACAGACATGGCCCGCCTTTGATAACCCAGTTAGCTGCACTCAGGGGGACAGTGACCACCTTGTGGCGAGTGGGACTCGAACCCCCAACCTTTGGATCAGCGATCCAGCACCCTATACCACTAGACCACCACTGCCCCTTATACGTACATGTATATGTGTATATAATATCAATAAATAATTATTTAATGCTATAAAGGCTTATAATAACAATTAAACGTTAAAAAATAATGTATAAGATGTAAATAAAATATAAACACACACACATACATCCGTGCGCATGCATGCACACAGATGTGCACCTCACAAAAACGTAACTAGTTCTGATGGGAGGTTTTGGGTTGTTGTTTTTTTTTTTTTTTTTTTTGCATGATTGGCCTTGTTTTTGTGGCATTTTCCTTAACTTTTTCCCCTATTCTTCCTTAATTTCCGCATGAGTTGAAGTGCAAAGTAGCAAGAGATCCCTGTATAGAAAATAAAATAAAGTTTTGACAGTTCAGAATCACAGTGCTTTGCTGGTAATTGTAATAACTAACTTATGAGATGGTGGACAGGTGGGGCCATCTGCAGTGAGACACAGCAAATCTGTAGTTATATGATATTTATAAGGAGGAACACTGGCCTGTACCAGCCATGCAATAATCATGCAATTTAAATGATGTTAATGATTCATTAAAAAAAAAACAACCAGTAGAAGAATATCAAGAATTAGCTGACGGCTTTCCATGAATCAGAAATGAGAAATTATTCTGAAAGACTCATAATTATATTTATTGCCTAATAGCTTCCCTCCCCATATCTGCAGTGCAGGAATTATTTATCATCACCATTACATAATGGTGTGCTTTAAATACTTGAAGTTAAACATGTCAGCATGGACAAAAATGTGTGATGATGAAAAGGTGTGTGTTCATGTCAGTAGTATTGTGTTTAGCTTGTGCGGTTGTGAATAAGAGGTAAGCAAGTTGGAATAAAATGTCTGTGTGTGTGTGTGTGTGTGTGTGTGTGTGTGTGTGTGTGTGTGTGTGTGTGTGTGGAGGATAGGTGGGTAAGGTGATGTGAAAGGGAGAGCAAGTGCAATTGTGAGGGATTTAATGAGCACCACAGTGGTATGGCTGCTTCAGGATTCAAACAGCTTGGGAGCTTGTTAGGAACCATTTTATTTAAAACATCTGCTTCACCATTCAGCTTGTATTTTAAGAGATGATATGCCATACTCATATGGATTTAGATGAGAATTTCATCATAATTCATGCTGTCTACAATGAACAGCTTAAACTGCATGACATGACACACAAGAGAGACAAATGTTCCCACAGGTGTAGAAGCATAAGGCTCAGAACAGGAAATTATAACGTATGCATACACAGGATGGTGATAAACACGCATACACTTAGTAAATCACATTGTGGCATCACCTTATCAGTTGTTTCATGGTGATTAGATAGAATCTTGAGTTTTCGACCAAACGCCACTGAGAAATGACTTCAGCAAACCCAGGAATCGAACCCAAGTCCTTCTTGCTGTGAAACAGATGTGCTAAATATCTATGCCATTTATATGTAATATTATGGTATACCAGGTGGCACGGTTGGCATAATGATTAGCATGTCTGCCTCACAGCAAGAAGATCCTGGGTTCAATTCTCAACTCGGGCGTTTCTGTTTGAAGTTTGCATGTTCTCTACATGCTTGTGTGGGTTTCCTCCAAGTACTCTGGTTTTCTCCCACAGTCCAAAAACATGCACAGTAGGTTAATTGGCACGTGATTATGAATTATAAGTAATTGTGTGAGTGTTGGCCTGGCGATGGTCTGGTGAGCTGTCCAAGGTGTACCCTGTCCTCGCCCAGAGTCGGCTGAGAGGGGCACCAGCCTCCTCTTGACCCTAATTAGGATTAGGCGGCTCAGAAAATGAATACATACCAAGACAAGATGTTTTAAAACTCAATTTTATCTAAATACAAAGGTTTCCTGGTGAAACAACTCCAGCTCATGGGCTAAGTACAGTGGTACCTCACCTTACAATAGTCCCAACAAATGAAAAATCCAGGTTACGAAAAACATTTTCTAAAATTTTTGTCTCTGGATACGAAACAAATTCACGTTACGAAAGCACCATCTCAAAAATTCAAACAATGTACGAGTTGCTCTCCCATTGACTATCTCCCAACATCCCACCCCACTGGCCTCCCATTGGCTAACTCCCAACATCCTGCCCCACTTGCCTCCCATTGGCTATCTCCCAACATCCTGCCCCACTTGCCTCCCATTGGCTATCTCCCAACATCCCGCCTAGCTGGCCTCCCATTGGCTAGGAGGGATGATGCAGCTCCCTCCCATTAGCTATCTCCCAACATCACGCCCTGCTGGCCTCCCATTGGCTATGAGGGATGAGGCAGCTCCCTCCCATTGGCTATTATGGACCTGTAGCTCCATTATACCCATGATGCTTTTCGTGTAAAGGACATAGTTACTGCTGTTTCATGAGTTTTTTGAGTGCGCTCATTGCTACTTTATTTTTTGGCTCAGGCTTTTAACCTTACACAAACATTAGTAAGATTATAACTCTGCTAAGAAGACATGGTCAACACGAAGTAAGTACCTTAAAAGGTATGCTTTTATCATTTTTAAAGGGTTTATAGGGGTAGTATTGGGGGCCTTGGAACGAATCACGTGTTTTACATGTAAAATGTGGTTCTACTTACGAAAAATCCAGGTTACGAAACCGCCTCTGGAATGAATTAATTTCGTAAGGTGAGGTACCACTGTATCTCCTATTTACTTGTCAATGGAACAAGGCAGATAGGACAGAGAAAAGAAGCATGGTTCAGGAAGAAGTGAGAAGAGAGGTGGAGGAAGCAAGGATATCACGTGCAGTAGAACTAGGAAAGCAAGGAGCTTGGACGAGATGGGAGCTACCACAACGTAAGATCACGTGGTCAGACCTCTGGAAGATGGACCAATTCAGAATATCTTTCCTGTTAAGATCAGTATATGACACTTTACCCTCACCAGCAAATCTTTTCAGTGGGGACTCGCACAGGATCCAGCATGTAAGTTATGTGGGAAGAGCGGAACCATGGCTCACATATTTTGGGGAGGGATAGTGGGCTTGAAGCAAGGGCGGTATAGATGGAGACATGACAGGATATTAGAGAAGCTAGCAGACATAGTAGAGAAGGAAAGAACCAGGAAACGAACAACAAAGAAGAAGCAGGAAATAATACAGTTTGTCAAAGAAGGAGCTAAAACCCCAGCAAGGACCAACGCTGGACAGAAGCCATCGATTGCTCGGACGCGGGTAGGGACTGGGAACTTAGAGTGGACTTGAGGAGGAAGCTAGTTTTCCCAGACATTGTTACAACAACTCTGAGACCAGACATGGTTTTGTGGTCAACTCAGGTGAAGACTCTTATAGCAATAGAACTGACTGTACCATGGGAGGAGAACTGTGACGAAGCCAATGAGAGGAAATCACTGAAGTATGCAGAGCTGATAGAAGAATGCAGACAAAGGGTTGGAAGGTGTCACTGTTTCCAGTTGAGATTGGGTGCAGAGGGTTCCCGGCACAATCAGTGTGGAAGTTGATGACAGCACTAGGAACAACATCATCATTACGGAAATACGCAGTGAGGCAGTTAGCTGAGGCAGCAGAGAAGGCATCATGCTGGGTATGGCATCGGCGAGATGAGCTGAACTGGACGCCTGGAAGCGAGTAGTGGTTTGGCCACCATTACTGACCCGCCAACTGGAGGATGTCATGGTTTAGGGTCGAAACATCCGAGGAAAGTTGGAGACCATCTGATGACAATTCCAGGCAGGGAGTGTGGCGAATCAAGTCGGGCATTGACAGTATGCCTTGACTTTCATGCAGAATACCATCATCTGTAAGTTAATTTAATTTATTTTACATCTTGTTTTGTTCTGTGTCTGACTACATTAACAAATATAACTGCAAGCAGCAATTCCAGGGTCCAAGTGTCAATACCCAAATTCCCTCGGGGTCTATTAATAAGATCTTCTCACCATGGACAAGAAATTTTGAACTAATGGATGCATTGTTGATTGATATTTTCTCAACTGAATGATAAAAGGGGAACATTATAAATTCTTTTGCATGTAGCATCCATATATTTTGACATAGCAACATTTCCTTTGCCAAGTAGACAGAAAGTCTCACCAAACGAAAAATTCAGGTTACGAAAAGCATTTTCCTAAAATTTTTGTCTCAGGATACAAAACAAGTTCACGTTACGAAAGCACCATCTTAAAAATTCAAATGCACCATTCAAACATTAAAAAATGCCATTCAAACATTCAAACAATACACAAGCTGCTCTCCCATCAATGACGTTCAAACATCCCGCCCCGCTGGCCTCCCATTGGCTAACAACTGAGCTGTCGTTGATGTTGCCTTCACTCAAGCACCATCTTGGACAGGTCCACCTGACGCCATCTTGGACAGGGACGTCATCTTGACCTGACGCCATCTTGGACATCATTGCCTAGGAGGAATGACGCATTTACCTCCCATTGCCTATTATAGAGCTGAATCTGCCATGATGCTTTTCATGTAAAGGACAGAGTTACGGTTGTTTTATGCTTTGTTTCTTGACTCGGGCTTTTAACCTTCCATAAACATTTGTAAGATTATCACTCTGCTAAGAAGACAATGTCAGCACGCGCGCACACACACACACACACACACACACACACACACACGATTTAAGGTTGCAGGTGAGGAGAAGAAACGGCTCGAGTGATATCACAAAGGAACATGGCCAAACCCGATATCGAAGCAGAAAGAGGTTTTAAAAGGTATAATTTTTAAAGGGTTTAGGGGGTAGTATTGGGAGCCTTGGAACAAATCACGCGTTTTACATGTAAAATGCAGTTCAACTTACGAAAAATGCAGGTTACAAAAAAAAGCTGTGGAATGGATTAATTTCGTAAGGTGAGGTACTGTCAACAAAGCATTGTCATGCACAAAAAAAGTTCAGAATGATTGATACAATGTTCCAAATTCATTGGCTTGTGGTGACCATGTGTGTTGACTTAGCAGCTTCTTATTTACAATTCAAGTTTGCGTTGTACCCAAGAAGATATGTTTCATATTTTGTGCAAATTATTCGGGTCATTCAGAAGATGACCTATTCGATAATCATAGCTATGGAAATTAGTTCAAATTTTAATATGGTGGACATGATTGGTCTATGAGACAGAATTATTTCTTGTGAGAGGTTGAACCTGTATAATAGTTGCATAGCTTTCATTAAATTACTCAAGGGGTCGAGCTTTGAAAAATTTGATTTCTATCAATGAGAACAACCAGGTCATGTGACCTATGGGAGAAAAATTAAAAAAGTGTTGTTCAAAGCATCACAACATGCAACCAAATTTGGTAACTTTTGTAATCAATTTTGGTAATGAACCAAGTAAAACAACAGGGTTCTAAGCTTCTGCCTGGTGTAGGGGATACTGACACTTATGCACAGGAGTTGAGCAATGTTTTCCAAAAAAAAAAAAAAAAAAAAAAAAAAAAAGTGTCTGATTTCATTTTATTTTCCAGAAATAATATTGTATTTCATATGTATTAAATATGCCTGGTAAGTAAATGGACTCCTTTAAAACAGTGGATAGGGCGCAGAATCGCTGATCCTAAGGTTGGGGGGTCGAGTCCCCACAGAGTTGTCACTGTCCCCCCAGTGCAGCTAACTGGGTTATCAAAGGCAGGCCATGTCTCTCACTGTCTATGGTGAGAGGTTCACGTAAAAGAATCATTGCTGACTTTCGTAAAGAGTAGGCTGCAAAACCGTCAGCGTATTTCTACAACCTGAAGAGGGATGGGTGCCGCCAGGCCAAATCAGCCCAAGTCTCCCCAAAAAGGCGCCGCAACGACATCCCCGGATGTTAAGGGATAAGTGAAGAAGAAGAAAGTTGGACAATGCTCATTAACATTTGTTACTCTTTTCCCTGCAGCTCTTTTTAGATGGAGAAAGAATATGGAGACACAAGCCATATTTACTGCATGAAAGAACCATAAAGAGTCTATAAATTGACATATGTATTAAGTGTTAATTTTTTTTTTTTAAAGTAAGTGTGAGTAAGTGATGTTTGTTTGGTGCCATCACATGAACAGTTTATACATTTATTTTGAATTAAGTCAGGACCGACCAAAACATTTACTCTACTTCAACAGTTCTTTGGTAGAATGACTTGTGTGCTTAGGATGGTTGATCCACCTTCTCCTGAACTTCAGTTCATGGACAGATGTCTGGACATTTTCCTGTAAAATTAAAAAAAAAAAAGGAAATTATGGATTAAGTTAGAAAATATGCAGGAGCCTTAGATTGAATAATTATTATCATCATTAATAGTTTTCAGCTGGCAACATGTTATTCAATCTAAATTGATGCAGTGAGTAGCTTCTTATTTCTGATTCAGTTCAGTTCAGCTCATTTTCTGCAATCGCTTAATCCTAATTAGGGCCGAAGGGAGGCTGACGCCCATCCTAGCTGACTCCGGGCAAGAGCAGAGTACACCCTGAATAGCTTGCCAGGCCATCGCAGGCCGGAAACATACTGATGGCTTTGCAGCCTACTCTTGTCGAAAGTCAGAAATGGTTCTTCTACATGAACCTCAACACTATACACAGTGAGAGACATGTCCGGCCTTTGATAACCTAGTTAGCTGCACTTGGGGGGACAGTGACAACCTTGTGGAGAGTGGGACTCAAACCCCCAACCTTTGGATCAGTTATCCAGCACCCTATAAAACGACACCACCACTGCCCTAGTTCTGATTCATCCATGTTGAAAGACATACCCCATGATCATGGAAAAGCTCACATCACTGCATTTCAGAATAATCAAATTATTGGCCTGCATCAAGCAGAAAAAAAGACAATTAAACTGGAATTCCAAAAATTTTGTTATGAACGGTTCAAAACGTTATTAAAATCTGGAAGGTTGGTGCGAAACCACCATGTTCATGCAATATGGTCAGAAAAATATCTTGACTGATTGTGATCATGTTAAAACTTGGGGCCTCATTGGCAAACATGGCGTACGCACAAAACAGGACCTGAACGTTGCATACTTTGCTATCCATACAAATCCTTTCTTATATATCTGTAATCTATAAAAAAAAAAAAAAAAAAAAAAAAAAAAAAACCTGATGGGAGAATATGCGCACTCTGAAAGTACACATATTATAATATGTGTACATATATTCTATAGAAATAGGGTCTTGGTGACACAGACGATGCGATCTGAGGTCAGACTTTTTTAACAGACAGTTAATTTTATGTTGTATCAGACGTTAGGCCACATTATCATAATGATTTAATTCAACAGCATTATTTTGCACTATGAGTAAGACATTGTTTCATAAACACCGTCTTAAATAGAACTGAAATCTGGATTTAAATTTATTTTTTAATATATTTAATCATCACTGTGTACCATCATATTATCCACTATGGGACCGCAGGAGGAGGAAGAGGATGATGCAGCTGCGTGTAATAAAACATCCAGTGCACAAAATATGGAGACACATAAGATACTGGCAACATATAATCTGATATTAATTAAATCTCAAAGTTTGGAATTAAAGTCATTAATTCATTGCACAGTCATTACACTTTATTTTCTTATCACTACTGTAGGTCATAATAAATCCAACATAAAGAAAAGTGTAGTGTTGGCACACTTCAGCCTTCAGAGTATATTTCGGGTTGGGGGATATTATTGACTAACCCTGCAAATTATTCAGGGTGTAATCAATTGCTGTATTGCTGAATGTATTAATACTGTGATGTGTTCCATGTGCACATGGTCCATCTCCAGTTGCAGCCACACTCTGGTAGTGAAGGGACAGTCTTTTCTCTATATTCACCATTAATACATTTTCATCTTTTTCATGCATTTAATAAACATGAAAATATCCGAACAAATCAGCTTTTAACATTCAAGTGGCAAATTACAAACATGTCAGGTAAGATGTAGAAATCTGGAGTGGAGCTACCGTGTGCGTTGTGCCACTGATCCTGGTACATCTTCTCACTCTGCTCCAATGCTGTCAGTGATCCCACTCTTAATAGCATGTAGCCTTCGATAGCATCTTTTTCTAGGCTTCACTTCCCCTACAATGGTTTCTATCTTCATCTTCATGAAGTTCCTGTGATCATTATTCACAACAACCACAGAACACGAGCACACTAGGCTCATTAGTCAGCCCCCTACTTACGAAGACCCATGTGCACGAAATCCCCGAGTTACGAAGATCATTTTCCTAAGTTTCCGTCCCCGGGATACGAAAACAACCCCCTCTTACGAAAATAAATTCAAAATTCAAACGCGCCAAATCAAAATTTCATACGACGTGTGAGTTGCTCTCTCATTGGCTGTCTCTCAACATCCCGCCCCGCTGGCCTCCCAGATAGAGACAGAAGGAAGCTATACTCTTTAGTTTAGTTTTTTTTTAAGTTGTTTTAAATCAGTAACTGTTTAATAAACGTGGACACATTTGAGCTTGTCTGGAATTCTGATCCCTCAAGGAATCAAATTAAAGTTGAGTTTTCAAGCAGGGAATGCGCTTTGAATTCACGTCTTGTGGGCGTGGCCTGCAGCGTGTGCGAGAGAGAGAGAGAGAGAGAGAGAGCGAGCGAGAGAGAGAGAGAGAAGGAATAACTCTTTAGTTTTTAGTTTAGTTTTTAAGTTGTTTAATTCAGTAAATGTTTAATAAATGTGGGTGCATTTGAGCTTATCTGGAATTCTGATCCCTCAACGAATCAAATTAAAGTTGAGTTTGTCAAGCAGGGAATGCGCTTTGAATTCCACGTCTTGTGGGCCGCAGCGCGAGAGAGAGAAAGAGAGAGAGAGAGAGAGAGAGAGGTGTGTGTGTGTGGGTGTGTGGGTGTGTGTGTGTTAATAAAAAATGTTTAATGATGGTTTAATTAATAAATATGTTAATAAAATGGTTTAATATGTTAATAAAGTTGGGGCAGTGGTGGTCTAGTGGGATAGGGCGCTGGATCGCTGATCCAAAGGTTGGGGGTTCAAGTCTCACTCTCCACAAGGTTGTCGGTTGTCACTGTCCCCCCCAGTGCGGCTAACTGGGTTATCAAAGGCGGGCCATGTCTGTCACTGTCTATGGTGAGAGGCATGTAAAAGAACCATTGCTGACTTTCGTAAAGAGTAGCTGCAAAGCCGTCAGTGTGTTTCTGTCCCTTGCTAAAAAGGGTTGTGACAGGAAGGGCATCCGACGTAAAAACCTCTGCCAAAATCAAACGTGCGAATCACATGATTCGCTGTGGCGACTCCTGAGTAAAAGGGAAAATGCCGAAAGGAAGACAGACAATATGTTAATAAAATGTTTACATGGTTTAATAAATAATTTTCTTTTACTTTTAACACATATTTCATACAAAATTGGTGTACTTTAATCATTTTTAAAGGGTTTATGGGGTTTATCCAGTCCAAAGACTGGAGCCTTTGGAACGAATTAGACGTTTAACATGCAAGCTGCAACCCCTACTTACAAAATCCCCGCTATACGAAAAAGGTTCTGGAACAGATTAATTTCGTAGGTAGGGGGTCGATTGTATATGCAAACAGCATTCATGAGATAATTTGCATTTACCATTTATAAGTTAAAAAAGGGTGCGCACAGGGCGGGGATTCAAGTAGGCACACTTGTACGAGCTATGTGATTTATAAAGTGAAGATTTCTTCCACATGTGCTTATGCCGGGTTTTAAAGATCAGAATATTTTTGGCAAACATAAATTTAGGGGTTTTGGCACAAGTTTTTTTTAGTAAGGATCTTATAAATGAGACCCCTGATCAAATTATTAAAAAAAATATATACAATAGAAGTCAAGGCTATTTAACTGTGAAAATTGGAGAATTTCCTCACACACACACACACACACACACACACACACACACACACACACACACACACACACACACACACACGAATACACACAAAATGCAAAGAGAAGTCACAGTATGTGGGCAAAAGAAACCCACTTGTCAGTGAGAATAATCTGAATAAAAACATCATTTTGGTGTGAAATAAAGATTACACTCTGGATCAATAAAATCCAGAATTAGCCTGTTCCAGAGCAATTGGCATGTCAGATTAAAAAGAGAAGTGCATGAAGAAATGTAAAGAACTTCTATCCTCAGCAGTGCAGCTGCTGTACCACACTGTTGCACTGAGGCAGAGCATCCCTTCTATTGTGCTGCTGCAGAAGCTCTTGGGCAGCTGAGAAGAGAATCCAAAACATTTCTGCTTCCTGAGGGAAAAAAAAAACATTGTTGGGCCTTTATCACCAGATGTGAGGTGTAAACAGACCAGGACTGGTCAGAGGAAATGTGGATGACCGGGAACTTATACTGTCCACAAGCTCCACCACCTCCACATGAATACAAAGAGCAGCATGCTCTGTCTTCCTGGTCCACCTATAGTCCACCTATGTATTTTTTTTTTTAATTTCTCCCCATTTTCTCTCTAGTTTAGTCGCATCCAATTCCCGCCCTTCAAATATCACAAATATCAAATATCAAATATTGCCTTCTCTATCACATGACCACCACCAATCAGGGAGGGGCGATAACACGCACACAACCCCCCTGTAACATTTGATGCTAGGCACCCACCTCTTTTTGAACTGTGGTGCATGTGTATTTGGGGGGTGGTCTAACACACTTGGAGGGAAAACGCTATCCACCCCATGGTACGAATGAGCTCTCAGACACCCATGATTGGCCGGCGATCGCTGTGTGAGTGGCAATGACGTAAGCATATGCATCCCTCCCTCCCATGAGAGTTCGGCCAATTAGCTCCCATCAATTCCCAGTCACAGATGGCTGTGGAATTAAACCGGATTCGACCTCCTTGGTCTTGTTTGTGTTCAGAATAAGGGTATTAATTGAACCCTTGTTTATCAGGTGCTGAATCTCCTCTCTGTAGTTGGTCTTGTGATTGTCTGATATGAGGCCTATCACGGTGTTGTCATTTGCAAACTTCACAAACATGTTTTTTTGTGGAGAGGATAGCAGAGCGGTCAAGTATAAAGAAGAGCTGGCCTGAGCACACAGCCCTGTGGTGTACCAGTGTTTAGGATCAGGGTAGAAGATGTAGAGTTCCATATGCTCCCCACCTGAGGTCAGTTGGTGAGAATGTCCATGATACAGTTACACAAAGTAGCTGACAGTCCTGCGTTGTTAGAGCTTCAGTGCCAGCTTCTCAAGGAGAAAGTGTTGCAGGCTGAGCTGAAGCCTACAAATGCTATACACACTTCCATATGCATAAGTTGTGAAGGTCAAACATTGATGGCTCTTTTTTCTTCAAATAAACCAAAATAACCATGACAACACTGAAAACAACGTACCATAAACTCACCTACAAATGAACTGCTAATTCTAGAGGTTCACATACTTTTGCTACTCACAATTATGTCATATTAAATCATCTTCCACAATAAATAAATTATCAACTTTTCCTGTTCCTTCATTGAGAGCCTCCTGACCTGCTGCTGTACAGTGTGGTTCAGCAGCTGTATTGCAGAGGACAAGAACACCTTGCAGCAGGTCATGAGAATGGCAGAGTGAGTGAGTGGAAGTACACCACCCTCCCTCAGTGACCTTTACACTGGCAGACTATAGATGAGAGCCAGTGTAATTATCAGGGACCCCACAAACCCTGAACACCCCATTTTCTCCCCTCTGTAAAAAGGTACAGGATGTTTAAAACAACAACAACAACAACAACAACAACAAAAAAACTAACAGACTCAAAAACAGTTTTTACCCACAATCACTTAAACCTGTAACCCCACCGCCATCACCATCACACACCTACTGAATAGCCATCATTCAGACCATCCTCGAGCTTTACCTGCAATGCCTATGTTCAGAGGAGGTCCTAAACATCATATAGCATTATAGCACCATGTACCTTGTGATTAAAAAGGTGTCTTACACAGGGTATACTGGGCACCATTAACATATCATGCACATTTCTGTGTACTGTATGTGTTTACATGTGGAAATATGTGAACAGATATATAAATGTGTATATGTTCGAATATGTGGATCAATGTATCGGCGTATAGGATATACAGCAGAGGTGCTCAATCCTGCTCCTGGAGATCTACCTTCCACATGACTTTATCTCCAACCCTAATGTGGCCCATGTGACATGCAAGTTCCAGTCAGGTCTTGATTAGATGATTGGATGGTTAGGTGGTCATGATTAGGGTTGGAGTGAATGTCTTCTGGAAGGTAGATCTCCAGGAGCAGGATTGAGCACCCCTGATATACAGTATATATAGTCCCTTTGTTGTCTTTTGTGCACTTTTCTATAACTGGTGTAAAACAAAGAGCTGCTCACCTGGTTTCATTGTTCATGCAACAGTTGACAATTAAAATCTCGTTATACTGTATTATGATGGAAAGCACATATTTTTTTTTGTGGACATTTCTTCCCAACACTTTGGCAGAACTTTCTATAAATGTGTTGCGCTGTAGGTTGCTTTTGTCCCTTCTGTTCACTTCATCACAACTCAACTCAATCGGGTTTAAGTTTGGAGACCATGCTGGGGCCATTCCATGATTTGAGTTCTAACGCCCTGTTGTTTTCTTCTCAGTAAGTTCTGACATACTGCTCACCTTTATTCCTTTTAAGGTCACTTACTAGACTCTAATTGCTTCTTCTTCTTCTTCTTTTACTTTCGGCTGCTCCCTTCAGGGGTCGCCACAGCAAATCATCCGCCTCCACCTCACCCTGTCCTCCGCATCTTCTTTTCTGACTCCAACGACCTTCATGTCTTCCTTCACCACATCCATAAATCTCTTCTTCGGTCTTCCTCGAGGCCTTCTGCCTGGTAGTTCCAACCTCAGCATCCTACTGCCAATATACTCACTATCCCTCCTCTGTACATGTCCAAACCATCTCAATCTAGCCTCTCTGACTTTGTCTCCAAAACATCTTACGTGGGCTGTCCCTCTGATATACTCATTTCTGATCCTATCCATCCTCGTTACTCCCAGGGAGAACCTCAACATTTTCATCTCCGCTACCTCCAGCTCTGCCTCCTGCCTTTTCCTCAGCGCCACTGTTTCTAAGCCATCCAACATCGCTGGCCTCACCACCATCTTGTACACTTTTCCCTTCATTCTTGCTGACACTCTCCTATCGCACATCTCACCGGATACTTTTCTCCAACCATTCCAGCCTGCCTGCACACGCTTCTTCACCTCTTTTCCACACTCTCCATTGCAGACTCTAATTGCTTATATATCAATAAAACTGAAAAGTAAATGGCGGTGTTTGGAAACTTTAGACTGCTATGTGAGGTACGCATCTAAGTGTGTGCACGCGCACATCTGTATGTGTGTATTTATATTTTATTTACATCATATGCATTATTTTTGACTGTTTGATTGTTATTATAAGCGGGGCAGTGGTGGTCTAGTGGTATAGGGCGCTGGCTCGCTGATCCAAAGGTTGGGGGTTGAGAGTCCCACTCTCCACAAGGTTGTCACTGTCCCCCCCAGTGCAGCACTGTCTATGGTGAGAGGCATGTAAAAGAACCATTGCTGACTTTCGTAAAGAGTAGGCTGCAAAGTCGTCAGCGTGTTTCTGTCCCTTGCTAAAAAGGGTTGTAAAAACCTCTGCCAAATCAAACGTGCGAATCACATGATTCGCTGTGGCGACTCCCGAGTAAAAGGGAAAAGGCCGAAAGGAAGACAGACAATTGTTATTATAAGCATTTACTGTATAGCGTTGAATATGTATTTATTGATATTATATACACATATACATGTACGTATACGTCAGTCGCGGGTGTCGATTCTACTTCGTGGAATTCGGCGGTCGCGGGGGTCTCGGTCCCCATTAACAGCGGAAAGTGAGGGATCCCTGTATTGTATAGATAGCTCTAAACTACCCTGTTGATGCACTGTAGAATCACGAATGGGTCAATGAGTTGTGTTGCTACATAGTGGTGGCTATTATATTTTGTGGATAATCCCAGGTTGGTGGTGTCTTGGGTGCCTTCCTGGAGAAAAGAAAACTGTCCCCAGTGCACACAAGTTCCACCTACTTACTGAACAATCAATCCTGACGCCTGTCCGCTGTTCGGTACCTTTAAGAGCAGAAAGTGAACGGGGCTGGATAAGTATGTCAAAAGTCTGGTGAAATTTTTGGAGTTCCTTGCTTGTTCTAGAAAATCGGGACATCATCATATGACATAGTAAATGATATATATAACAGTATATAACGTATAAGTATGTCTGTCTTCCTTTCGGCTTTTTCCCTTTTACTCAGGAGTCGCCACAGCGAATCATCTGATTCACACGTTTGATTTGGCAGAGGTTTTTACGTCGGATGCCCTTCCTGTCAAGGGGCAGAAACACGCTGACAACTTTGCAGCTACTCTTTATGAAAGTCAGCAATGGTTCTTTTACATGCCTCTCACCATAGACAGTGACAGACATGGCCCGCCTTTGATAACCCAGTTAGCCGCACTGGGGGGGACAGTGGCCACCTTGTGGAGAGTGGGACTCGAACCCCCAACCTTTGGATCAGCGATCCAGCGCCCTATACCACTAGACCACCACTGCCCCTTATATAACGTATAAGTATAACAGTAAGTAAATAAATGTTTTTTTGTTGTTTTTTTTCACAAGAAAAAAAACGTTTACACTGATCTTACAAACATGGCCCGAAGACAGTGCTTCTCTGTATTTTCTCTGGCGCCCCCTCTAAGAAGAAAAAAACATTTCACGCTCCCCACCGCCCAGCGAGCGACTATTTTCTTCTTCTTCTTCTTTTCTTTTTGGCTTTTCCCTTTTTCAGGGGTTGCCACAGCGAATCATCTGATTCTCAAGTTTGATTTGGCATAGGTTTATACGTCGGATGCACTTCCTGACACACCCCTTTTTAGCAAGGGGCAGAAACACGCTGACGGCTATGCAGCTACTCTTTACGAAAGTCAGCAATGGTTCTTTTACATGAACCTCTCACCATAGACAGTGAGAGACATGGCCGGCCTTTGATAACCCAGTTAGCTGCACTGGGGGCCTCGCGAGTCACTATAAATAAGTATGATTTGTCTATAGAAATTGTTATTAGTACACCTCTGCATAACATTGTATCTTTATTAACATTAAAAACAAAAAAGGGAAAGAAATATAGTCAGTAGTATCCTGTTGGGGGCAATCGGTACACTCTCTTTATAGCAGGGATTGAGGTACAAGGAGTGTGAAGGTGTCAATGGGGAACAAGTTTCATGCAACAATATGACAATGACTCAAGGTTGACCCCACAGTGGCTGCAAAAGAAAAGGTGGATGTCCTTGCATGGCCTGGTCAGAGCCCAGACTTAAACCTTAATGAATATCTGTGGAATGACTTGAAGATTGCAGTCTACCCATGTCACCATCCAATTTGCCAGAGCAAACTGTGGGTCCACTAATTCAGGGATGTGATCCTTTAAACATCCCTGTGATTCTGATTTGTTATTTTCTTATTCTTTCTGAACTCTTGATACAATATATTTTATTTGGTTGTTTTAAGTGGTTTAAATAAGCAAAGCAGTAAAAGAGATTGTGTGTGTGTGTGTGTGTGTGTGTGTGTGTGTGTGTGTGTGTGTGTGTGTGTGTGTGTGTGTGTGTGTGTGTGTGTGTGTGTGTCTTGGCTGCAAAGAAACAAAATTCGAATATTTTGAATGGGGTAATTTTTTTCTATATTCACCAATTAAATAATATGTCCCTCACATGTACAGATACACATTGACCTCACCTAGTAGACTTAGACCTCCCCCCCATCCTCTCTCTCTCTCTCTCTCTCTCTCTCTCTGTCTCTCTCTGTCTCTCTTGCTCTCTCGCTCTCACTCTCGCACTCTCTCTCTCTCTCTCTCTCTCTCTCTCGCTCTGTGTGTGTGTCTCTGAGTGTATTTCCATTTGTATTGGCTTGGCCCCACTGGGTACACTTTGAAAAAACAGACATGTAATATCAATTTGCCTATTGCCTGCAGTTATGTAGGTCTCAGTGGCTGAGCAGGAACAGAAGATGAGACATTTGGCTGATTTATTTGTTATTCGGGCACAATATTTGATCATTATTTGAATGTGATTGGAGAATCAGGCTGAGAGCCCAACCTGGAGTTATAACCAGAAAAAGCAATGCATATGCAATTAAATACAACAGCACAATTTGCACATAGTGTTCGAACCTTCTTCCAGTCTGTGTCAAATGAGTCTGATACTATAACATCAGATTTTGTTGCTAGACGGTGCGTGTCAGAAAACGGTGTCTTCATAGCATGCAAGCGTATGTACATTATATATGGAAGTGTATGGAATATCTGTGTAGTCGACTTCTGTATCTTTAGTGATTTTCAGCCACACGTCAGTCAGTGAAACAATGAACCAAGAATATTTTATGCATAAAATACCTTTACTTCTGAATATATGCTCAATATTCTTGGGGAGCTTAATGATAGACTGGAGAGAAGTTTTCAGTCTCAGACCAGAAATAAGAAGAAATTCCAAATTTAGAAAGGAATGAACGGAATAAGTAAAGAGAATGAAACAAGACAGGTGAATAAAAAGAAGGACAGTGAAAGGGATGGTATGCTGTGCCTTTTGAGAGCAAGAATGAGAGAAAACTTCATTAACTAGACTGACGGACCTGGCAGCAGCAAGCAACAAAGAGGCTAGAAATTGGCCAGATTATAGGTACATCTGCCCATTACAATGTAGACCCTACTTCTTTCCAAAAATATTAAATAGTTGCATGCACACATGTGCACAAACACACAAGTCAGTTATTGCGCTGGGGTGACATGGTAACGTAGTAGTTAGCCTAAACCCCCCCCCCCCCCCCCCAGCATGAAGGTTCTGAGTACGAGTCCTTGGATCGGGCGTTTTCTCGAAAGTTTGTATGTTCTCCTCCTGTTTTGTGGGTTTCCTTCACATACTCCACTTTCTTCAAAGTTTAACATTTAGGTGTTCCAAATTGCCCCCTACGCTGAGGTTGGAACTACCAGGCAGAAGGCCTAGAGGAAGGCCAAAGAACAGATTTATGGATGTGGTGAAGGAAGACATGAAGGTGCGTTGGCATAAGAGAAGAAGATGCAGAGGATAGGGTGAGATGAAGACAGATGATTTGCTGTGGTGACCCCTGAAGGGAATAGCTGAAAGGAAAAGAAGAAGAAGAAGAAGAAGAAGAAATTGCCCCCGAGGTGTGACAATGGTCTGGGTAGCTCTTCAGGGTGAGCTCTTCACGTGGTGTCGATTAAGATTAAGGATGCAGGTTTCTCTTGACCATATTAGGAATAAATAATTTAGAAAATGATAATGATGAACATGATGATGATTCTTGTGCTGCTATAATAGTCATTTAGCAATTTATTTGTGCATGCCTAATATAATGGCGAAAGAAGCCCCCAGTGAAACTCTGTTAAGATTCTCATGCAAGGTTTTAAAATGAATGCCAGTATTGCATTTTGGGTAATATTGAAGCACTGACATGAAACAAAACATAGATTCTCTCATTTCAGCCCAGCAGGTGATTCTCAAGTGACAAGACATACTCGTCTGTGCAAGCCGTTCCAGTTCAGTGAATGAAATTTACTCTCTGATGAGAGTGCTACCTCCCTCAGACTCACTCACTCACAAAAAAAAAAAAAAAAAATACTCAAGTTCATTTTCCAGTCAGAATGTCCCACTAAGGTACAGGTGTGAAACCCTTCACAAACCCTTCTACATGCATTTAAAAAGATATTGTTAGCTACACACATACTTGTATGCAAATGTCCACTAAAATGTCCACATGCGTATAGTGACCAGGCAAAATGTAATTTATTGGAGAACAAATGTATGATTTATTATTATTTTTTTTTTAAATACTGGTTGCAGCAGTTACTACACTCTAGTAATTGAAAACATTTCCTGTTCAACAGAGAACTCAGAAATCATTTTCAAATACAGTACAGTGGTCCCTCATCTTACGAAAGACCCAACGAACGAAAAATCCAAGTTACGAAACGCATTTACCTAAAATTTCCATCTCTGGATACGAAAAAAATTCACGTTACAAAACATGCCATCCCAAAATTCAAACAATGTGCGAGTTGCTCTCCCATTGGCTATCTCCCAGCAGCCCGCCCCGCTGGCCTCCCATTGGCTATTATGGAGCTTCATCTCCATAATACCCATGATGCTTTTTGTGTGCCTTTGACCCACTGTTCGTCACGGAGATGCAGCTCCCTCCCATTGGCTATTATGGCGCTGCGTCTCCATAATACCCGTGTTGCTTTTCGTGTGCCTTTGACCCATTGTTCGTCACGGAGTTCTAACACGCGTAAAGGACAGAGTTACTGTTGTTTCGTGAGGTTTTTGAGTGTGCTCATTGCAACTTTATTTTTTGGCTCAGGCTTTTAACATTGCATAAACATTTGTAAGATTATAACTCTTCTAAGAAGACATGGTCAACACACGCTCTGGCGTGCAAGTGCGCACACACACACACACACACACACACACACACACACACACACACACACACACACGCACACTTGATTCCCAGTGAAAGTGAAGAGAAGAAGCGGGCTCATGGCATGCAGTTGAGTGATATCGCAAAGGAATACGGCCGAAAACCGTCTACCATCAGTACAATATTGAAGTAGAAGGAGGCCTTAAAAAGTATATTTTTATAATTTTAAAGGCTTTAGGGGGTAGTATTGGGGGCCTTGGAACGAATCAGGCCTTTAACATGTTAAATGCTACTCAACTTATGAAAAAATCAGGTTACAAAACCACTTCTGGAACGGATTAATTTCGTAAGGTGATGTACCACTGTATATATTTTAGCTTAATACAGTCCCTATTCGAGTTATGACCTAGATCGGTTCCGCCCAAGCAGTCGTAAGTTGGATTGGTCGTAAGTCAGATATTTAACACAACGAAACCAAATCCACCCAACACTTGCTATGAATTCATGTGAAGCGTATTATTCATCTGCACATTCTTTTAACATGCGAAAAAAAAACTTGTAGCGTTTGCACTGCTCGCAATATCACTTTCACATTTCTTTGTCTATTATCTTCCAACCACGTGTATAGCAACTTTTCCATCTCTGCAATCGGTCCTTCACACTGTTTTGTGATAGTTGGTTTAATTGTGGCTGCGGCTTTCATTGCTTCTTTAATGCGGTCCTTCTCCTTCAAAATTGTAGACACCGTGGAGTGGGAGAGATGGAGATCTTGAGTGATGGAATTTACTTTTTTTCCTCCTTTATACTGCTTTGTCACTTTCATCTTCGTCTCCAACAACAGTGCCTTCCATGCTTTCTTGGTAGAATTGCCATCTGATGAATCGGACTTCCTCTTGGGGGCCATGGTAACGGTGTACAGTAAACAAATGTAAAATTGTACTGTAAAAGAGATGGTACTGAGACGGTATCTAGTCATTGGGTGTAGTGGTAGAGTGCTGTGAGTGTGAGATGCTGGGATGCTGTGCTGTCACAACTATCTTACGTGCTGCACTGTCAGACATATACAGTAAACTCAAAATATTCATCTGCTAGATGTGGTCGTAAGTACGGGTGGTCGTAACTCACGTAAATCGTAACTCGGATAGTGACTGTATATTTATATAGATTAAGATACATATAAGATCATCTTATAGGTACATGTCTAACTTGTTGTGTTACATGTTTTAGTTCATCTTTAAAGTGATGTACCATCTCCAGCTGCCTCACACATTTCCTTTTTTTATACTGTTTATAGTTTAAGCATTTTTGAATAAAGACAACTTTGAATAGAAGCATCAATAAATAAAGACAGTTTTACATGATTCTTTTTTTTTTAAATGTGCTTAAAATGGGAATTAATCTCAGAACATACCTTGAGGCAACACTTTAGCTACCAAAGCTACATAACATATTGAGAGACTTATAAGACTTACAAGTGAAAGTAACTTGAAAAAAAGGAAAACAAAATGAAATGAACAAAGAAATTGTAGTCCTAAACCCAGAGTCGACTGAGATGGGCACCAGTCTCCCAGTAAACCTAATTAGGATTAACATTTCAGAAAATTAATGAATGAATGAATAAGTGGGTGTGTTCAGACCTTTGATTGGTATTGCATGCTATAGCAGCTGTTATACACAATTGTTCCTTTGCCAGGCTCAGTGTTTGCCTTCACCCAAAGTTATGCTGCAATCCACTGTACTCATAACTCTGAGAAACCTTTTGTCATCAAAGTGATGATGAGAGTGCAGTGGGACAGATTCATTCAACTTGGGATTTGGAAAATCAGGAACCTGGGCAACGTCCAGCATGTCTAATGTTATTCTACTGATTTAAACATAGTAATTTTAAATTAACTACCCCAAGAAGAGATATATAATAATATGCATTTTATAAATAACACTAAGTGTGTGTCTTCACAAAACAAAAACTAATTTAAATCATATGGAATTTTTGGTGATTGGTGATTTCAGGATTTAGGTTCTGGTGCAATGACTATGAGTCAAAAACTTAAATATATACAGTGATCCCTCCCTACGTGCTTTAGTTTCTGCGGCTTCAGTGCATCGTGGATTTTTCAAAAATATTCATTACAAAATTCAAGTCTACAAAGTCGATCATCGAACTGCAACTTAGGGTGTCTGCCAAGTGTACTTATGGACACCCTTATGTTCGAACATGGTGTACGTGATAGACAAACTGTCAGCAGATCATAATAGAATAATGTTAGCAACATTTCATTCATGCAATCATTTTGTGAACACCTTAATATTAATTAAGGTCATGGAGAGGCTGTTGCCCATCTTAGCCAACTCTGGGCGAGAGTACACCCTGGAGAGCTCTCCAAGCCATTGCAGGGCAGAAACACACTGATGGCTATGCAGCCTACATTGTGCCATGATCAATGTGATCATCATGAATCCACAAAGTTCCTTCAAGATCATCACGATTCAATTCCACGACCCACCATGCTCATCAGGATTCTTTCTAATCATGGAAAACTTGGACATTATGCCAAAGTGTAAACCCAGTGTAACAATCAGCACAGACACAGATAATACAAGCAATGAAAAATTAAAGTTCAGTGGTACCTCACTTTATGAAAGTCTCACCAAACGAAAAATTCAGGTTACGAAATGCATTTTCCTAAAATTTTTGTCTCTGGATACGAAACAAGTTCACGTTAAGAAAGCGCCATCTTAAAAATTCAAATGCACCAATCAAACATTCAAACAATGTGCGAATTGCTTTCCCCTTGGTTGTCTCCCAATACCTCGCCCTGCTGGCCTCCCATTGGCTAGGAGGGAGCTGAATCTCCATAATACAGTACTGTACCCATAATGATTTTCGTGCGCCTTTGACCCATTGTTTGTCAAACACATGAAGGACAGTTGTACGTGAGGTTCGTGAGTTTCGTGAGTTATTTGAGTGAGCGCATTGCGTTATTTTTCAATAAAAGTAAAACAGGAGATGGTAAAAAAATATGAAAGTGGGATGCGGTTGAGTCAAATCTCAAAGGAGTATGGCCGAAACCCCTCTACAATCGGGACGATATTGAAGCAGAAGGAAGCCTTAAAAGCATCGACCCCTTTAAAAGGCCTCACTGTGATATCAAAAAAGAGGTCGTCACTGAACGACGAAATAAAGAGACTGTTACTCCTTTGGATAAATGAGAAAGAAATCGCCGGAGATACAGTGACGGAGGCGATAATTTCAGAAGAAGCACCCACCATATTTAAGGACCTTGTGAAGGAGGTAATTTTCTTTTACTTTTAACACATATTTCATACAAAATTGGTGTAATTTTATATTTTTTAAAGGGTTTATGGGGTAGTTTTGGGAGCCTTGGAACGAATCACGCGTTTTACATGTAAAATGCAGTTCAATTTGTGAAAAATCCGGGTTACGAAAATGGTTTATGGGGGAGAATTGGGAGTCTTGCAAAGAATCACGCGTTTTACATGTAAAATGCGGTTCAATTTACAAAAAATCTGGGTTACGAAAAAGCTGCTGGAACGGATTAATTCCGTAAAGTGAGGTACTGTACCACTGTATTTAAGTACGTTCGGTATCAGGTGTAACATGTGTCAGTGTGTGCATGTGTTCTATCCTCTTGGAATCGTATACCTTCTTACTGTCTTTAACAGATGATCTTGGACTATTCTGCATTCTATGAATCTTCTATTATGGTTGTGCTGCTGGTATCGTGCATTCGCAAGATTGTTTCTCTGAAAACGTGGTCTTTTCTATTGTAAATAGAGACACGTGAATTGTACTGAAAAAGACACAGAATGAAAACAAAATATAAAACTGGTGAATAAGAGACAGAGAGCCCATAATATGGGGTGGTTTCCTGGAAAACCTTTGTATTCAACAAGAACAAGCTGATAATAGAGTATAAACCACAGGGTTATGGACTGTAAATGGGTAGCATTAATGTGTACGTTCATGATTCATTGATAAGTTGTATTTGTGTTTGGATTCCCTGAGTAAGTAAGTTCCACTGATGAATCAGATGATGCATACTGAGGAGTTTATTGTGCCCCTCCAGCATCTTGTACCGGAGCCATTATTTTACAGGACAACGTGTAATATGCCTTTGGTTTTCTTGCTTGAATACTAGCATCTGTCTGCTACTGCCCTGTTTAACTCTGAAGGCATCAATGCCATGCCCTAAAGCCTTTCCCTCTTAAATGTGATGAAACATTCAACAAAAACAAGATTTATCCCACAGCAGCTTTTCAGGGTATGTGGAGTTGCCTCTGACTGACTTTCAATAAGGGGCTGGCATCATCTGAAACTTACATGAACGATTGTCTCACCACTGCTGAAATGCACATGTATAAAAATACAAGCTACTTTACAAGAACCTCACAACAAACATAGTGGACTCATAACTTATATATACATACATACATATATATATATATATATATATAGATATATAGATATAAGAGAGTGCACAGTTTTTTTGCAGCCAATGGGGGGGGCACGCCGGTCCCAAGCCCAGATAAATGCAGAGGGTTGTGTCAGGAAGGGCATCGAACGTAAACCCAATGCAAGACTTTACATTCAGATCACAAACATTGCCTTTATACCGGATCCGTCAAGGCCCAGGATAACAACGACCGCCATTAGTGCTGTTAACCAACAGGGTGCTGGTGGAAATTGGACTACTGTTGGTCGTAGAAGGAGAGGCGGGAGGCGTGTCCATAGGCGGAGAGAGAAGAGGAAGGCACGAGTCTAGGACTGAGAGGAGGGACTTTGAATGTTGGTACGATGACAGGAAAAGATAGAGAACTGGCTGACATGATGCAGAGGAGGAAGGTGGACATACTGTGTGTTCAGGAGACCAGGTGGAAAGGTAGCAAGGCTAGAAGCTTAGAAGCAGGGTTGAAGTTGTTCTATAATGGTGTGGATGGAAAGGGAAATGGAGTAGGGGTCATCTTAAAAGAGGGGCTTGTTAGGAATGTTCGAGAAGTGAAAAGATTGTCAGACAGAGTGATGAGTCTCAAGTTAGAAATTGAAGGTGTGATGTTCAATGTTGTTAGTGCTTATGCCCCACAGATAGGATTTGAACTAGAAGAGAAGGAGAGATTCTGGAGTGAGTTAGGTGAAGTGATGCAGAGTACCCCCAGAGGTGAAAGAGTGGTCATTGGCACAGAATTCAATGGACATGTTAGTGCAGGCAGCAGAGGGGACGAGTAAGTGATGGTCAGGTTTGATATCAAGGACAGGAACACAGAAGGACAGATGTTATAGGATGGAAATGGCTGTGGTGAATACTTTCTTTCAGAAGAGACAGGAGCATAGGGTGACTTATAAAAGTGGAGGTAGGAGCACACAGGTAGACTACATCCTGTGTACACGATGCAATTTGAAGGAAGTCAGTGACTGCAAAGTAGTAGTGGGTGAGAGTGTTACCAAACAGCATAGGATGGTGGTGTGCAGGATGACGCTGATGGTAAGAAAGGTGACGAAAGCAAAGGCAGAGTAGAAGACAAAGTGGTGGAAGAAAACGAAGAGTGTTGTGTTGTCTTCAAAAGAGGAGTAGAAACAGGCTTTGGGGGGGATCAGGAAGTGCTTCCAGATGACTGGACAACCACAGCAAATGTGATCAGGGAGACAGGTAGAAGAGTACTTGGTGTGTCCTCTGGAAGGAAAGTAGATAAGGAGACTTGGAGGTGGAATGAGGAAGTACAGGAGTGTGTACAAAGAAAGAGGTTAGCTAAGAAGAAGTAGCACATTGAGAGAACCGAAGAGAGTAAATAGGAGTACAGGGAGACACAGCTAGACTAAGGGCAAAGGTCAGCATCTGTGAACAACAGTTTGGTTTCATCAGAGAAAGAGCACCGCAGATGCAGTGTTTGCTTTGAGGATATTAATATTAATGCATTGTTCCTTTGTAGATCTGTAGAAAGCATATGACATGGTGCCAAGAGAAGAACTGTGGTCTTGCATGAGGAAGTCTGGAGTGGCAGAGAAGTATGTTAGAGTGGGGCAGGACATGTAGGAGAGATGTAAGACAGTGGAGAGGTGTGCTGTCGGCGTGACCGAAGAATTCAAGGTGGAGGTGGGACTGCATCAAGGATCAGCTCTGAGTCCCTTCATGTTTGCTATAGTGATGGACGCGCTGACAGACGAGGTGAGACAAGAATCTCCATGGACCATGATGTTTGCAGATGACATCGTGATCTGTAGTGAGAGCAGAGAACAAGTGCAGGAAAATCTAGAGAGGTGGAGGTATGCCCTGGAAAGGAGAGGAATGAAGGTTAGCCTCAGAAAATCAGAATACATGTGTGTGAATGAGAAGGACCCAGGAGGAACGGTGATGTTACAGGGAGCAGAGACAACGAAGGTGGAGGATTTTAAGTACTTAGGCTCAACAATCCAGAGCAATGGAGAGTGTGGAAAAGAGGTGAAGAAACGTGTGCAGGCAGGCTGGAATGGTTGGAGAAAAGTGTCCGGTGTGATGTGCGATAGGAGAGTGTCAGCAAGAATGAAGGGAAAAGTGTACAAGACGGTGGTGAGGCCAGCGATGTTGTATGGATTAGAAACAGTGGTGCTGAGGAAAAGGCAGGAGGCAGAGCTGGAGGTAGCGGAGATGAAAATGTTGAGGTTCTCTCTGGGAGTAATGAGGATGGATAGGATCAGAAATGAGTATATCAGAGGGACAGCCCACGTAAGATGTTTTGGAGACAAAGTCAGAGAGGCTAGATTGAGATGGTTTGGACATGTACAGAGGAGGGATAGTGAGTATATTGGCAGTAGGATGCTGAGGTTGGAACTACCAGGCAGAAGGCCTCGAGGAAGGCCAAAGAAGAGATTTATGGATGTGGTGAAGGAAGACATGAAGGTCGTTGGAGTCAGAAAAGAAGATGCGGAGGACAGGGTGAGGTGGAGGCGGATGATTTGCTGTGGCGACCCCTGAAGGGAGCAGCCGAAAGTAAAAGAAGAAGAAGAATATATATATATATATATATATATATATATATATATATATATATATATATATATATATATATATGAATGCATATATTGAATATTATACAGAATACAATAATATTTTGCAAAATGATTTATTATTTATCATCATCATCCGCTTCTTCCGGGATCGGGTTGCGGGGGCAGCAACCTAAGCAGAGAGGTCCAGACGTCCCTCTTCCCAGCCACTTCCTCCAGCTCTTTCAGGGGGACACCGAGGCTTCTTCTTCACCATGATGGACCAGTACAGGCTCCGTTGAACAGCAGAAGCTGCGGCGATCCGTCTGTCTCCCGCTCCATCCTTCCCTCACTCGTGAACAAGACCCCAAGATGCATAAACTCCTCCACTTGGGGCAGGACTTCATTCCCAACGCGGAGGGACTTGGAGGTGCTGATGTTCATCCCAGCTGCTTTGCACTCGACCGCAATCACTCCAGTGAGAGCTGGAGGTCCTGGCTTCATGAAGCCTTAAGGACAATGTCATCTACAAAAAGCAGAGAAAAGATCTGATGGCCACCAAACCAGAACCCCTCAACGCCTTGGCTGTGCCTAGAAATTCTGTCCATAAAAAATATAAAATTGAATTAAAATTGCCCCTCCTTGAATCACCACCTTATCGTGGCGGAGGGGTTTGCATGACCCAATGATCCTAGGATCCAAGGCAAACAGGCCCTGGGTGAAGGTCCAGACGAAGTGCGGTTCAGAAGACCTCTATGCTAATTTCCCTTGCCCGTACGTGAGTCACCGGGGTCCCCCTCTGGAGCCAGGCCTGGTGAAGGGGCTCAAAGGCTTATCATTTATTATTTAACTCATAATTTCGCATGACTTATTCCTGACCAATGCAGTGAAAAAAAAAAAAAAAAATATATATATATATATATATATATATATATATATATATATATATATATATATATATATATATATAATAAAAATAAAAGGACAGGACAAAGACTTTCTACTGAAACTCCATTTATCACTACAGATCTGTTTTGAGGGGTGGTGAAACCATCCTCTCTCTTCAGGTGATTATAGAAGAATCTTCTTTCTAGAAGTATTGAGCACTCTCTTACGGAAGGATCTACTCAGAAAATTCTCTCTCTCTCTTTCTCTCTCTCTGTATATATATATATATATATATATATATATATATATATATATATATATATATATATATATATATATATATATATATATCAGTGGTGGGCCGTCAGGGACTGCAATGCCGTCGCTGCTGGCCCAAAAAATATCTGAATCACAGAGTGATGTTAATTATATTTTGTCCATGAATACTTATTAAATAATTCCAAATTGTCTGTCAGCTTCCTTTCATTGCTTTTCTCCTGGTTGCGCTGCTTCCAGATGTGTGTTTTCATATTTAAGCATTTAACCAACCACATTTCCGCCATTATTTGTTTCCAGGGTCAGAAATCTACCTGGAGGCCTTCATAATTAGTTCTGCAGCCCTGTCACATAAAATAAGTGTCGGGAAAACTGTTGCTTTAACCAATTAGTTTTAGAGTTGGCGACACCAAGGCCTTCTAGCAGACGTACAGAAATGTCAGCGTTTTCACACCCTCTGATTGGATAATGAGAGATTGTACTAGCCAGGGCTAGCAAACTGCATCTGTCGTGAGCTGCACAAGCTAATCTATTGTTGTGTTGATTTAATAGCGGTTTTGTCAACCCACAATGGCTGATGGAGGAGAAGAAATGGATTTGGTTGCAGATTTACTGTCAAAGCCATTTTCAAGATGGACTTTTTCACGAAAAGCTGGACATCGTGAAGAAAGGTCGGGCAACTCCGAAGCTAGAAAGCCTGTCACAGCCGGGAAAAGGATTTGTCCACCACTTTCGGTCCACTAACTATGAGCGGTACCGCTGGCTCACAGGCTCCGAGGAACAGGGCAAATTGTATTGCTGGAAGTGCTTGTTATTTGCCACAGATCGACATGGTGTTTGGAGCAACACTGGATTTGTAAATTTGACTTGCCTAACCGAGGCAGCAATGAGACACCAAAGCACTGCCGGACGCTTACAAGCAACAGTGCTCTCCAAAACTTTTGGGGAAACCAGAGTAGATCTACAGCTGAGCGAGCAAGTGTGCAGGGAAACGGAGCTCAACAAACGAAAAGGTGAAGAAAAATAGTGAAATCTTAAAATGACTGATAGACCGTGTCTTTTTTTGGGCGAGCAGGAACTTTCATTTTGGGGACACGATGAAAGCGCTGGATCCAAAAACAAAGGAAACTATGTGGAGCTTCTTTCTCTCATTGCTGATAGCAACACGGATTTACATGACCACCTGTCCACTAATAAAGGGTTTAGTGGGACGTCGAGCAAAATACAAAACGACCTGATCAGTGCTATTGCTGAAGTGATGGGGAAGAGATCAGAAGGGAAGTTAATAAATCACCATTTGTCTCTGTTACGGTGGATGAGACGACAGACGCGAGTAACGCAGCGCGGCTCGCACTGGTTCTGCGTTATGTAACGGCCTCAGGTGTCAAGGAGCAATGGCTTTTTGTACAAATAAAAACGATTTTTGGTGAGTAAAATGTGGCTATATTCCGAAATAATATTGCAATTCTATGAAGTTATTATTGATGCTTTTTTTGTGTGTCCCAGCTGTAGCTGCAGAAAAAGTTTTATATCCATAAAATAGTTATTGAGGGTTGGATTGATTCAGACGGAGCGCTATTGAAAGCCTAGGTGTGAAATGCACGGCCCGACACATATATATATTTATACACTAGTCCTTCTCAAAAAGTTAGCATATTGTGATTAAGTTCATTATTTTCTGGAATGTACTGATAAAAATTAAACTTTCATATATTTTAGATTCATTGCACACTGAAATATTTCAGGTCTTTTATTGTTTTAATTCTGATGATTTTGGCATACAGCTCATGAAAACCCAAAATTCCTATCTCAAAAAATTAGCATATCATGAAAAGGTAGTCTAAACGAACTATTAACCTAATCATCTGAATCAACCAATTAACTCTAAACAACTGCAAAAGACTGTGGATGAGCTTAAGGCCGCTATTGAAGCATCCTGGGCCTCCATAACACCTCAGCAGTGCCACAGGCTGATTGGCTCCATGCCACGCCGCATTGAAGCAGTCATTTCTGCAAAAGGATTCCTGACCAAGTATTGAGTGCATAACTGAACATAATTATTTGAAGGTTGACTTTTTTGTATTAAAAACACTTTTTTTATTCATCGGATGAAATATGGTAATTTTTTCAGTTCAGTTCAGTTGGTGTGCAATGAATCTAAAATATATGAAAGTTTATTTTTTATCAGTACATTACAGAAAATAATGACCTTCATCACAATATGCTAATTTTTTGAGAAGGACTAGTGTGTATATATATATACACACATGTATATATATATATATACACACACACACACACACACACACACATACAGGTTACTGGTGTGTTGACATACTTCTGGCATCACTGGCCCTTGCATATATCCGCTCTCTCTTAGCGAGGGGAGAATCCCTCCTGGACAGCCCACTGGCCATCACAGGGCGGAAACACGCTGACAGCTATGCAGCTACTCTTGACGAAAGTCAGCAATGGTTCTTTTACATGAACCTCACACCATAGACAGTGAGAGACATGGCCAGCCTTTGGTAACCCAGTTCGCTGCATTGGGGAAGAAGGAGGGGAGACAGCCTTGTGGAGAGTGGGACTCAAACCCCCAAACTTAGCATCAGTGATCCAGCACCTTTATCACCAAGCCACCACTGCCTTTATGTATATTTTTTATATACACAGGGATCCCTTGCTACTTTGCACTTCAATTCATGTAGCTTCAGTGCATCATGTTTTTTGATCCTACTTTTCAGAATTCGGTGGTCACGGGGTGGTCTCGGTCTCAATTAACTGCGGAAAGTGAGGGTCCCTGCGTGTGTGTGTGTGTGTGTATATATATATATATATATATATATATATATATATATATATATATATATATATATATATATATATATATATATATATATATATATATATAAATACTAGTATATATATAAATACTAGTATATATATATATATATATATATATATATATATATATATATATATATATATATATATACACACACACACATATACAGTATAGTCCATTGGGCTTTTTACACCCGAGCCTAGTGGCTCATCAGGCCGGTGCTTATCCCCAGTTTCCGTAGCATGAAGCGACCAGGAGTTCAACTCCTTCTGGATGGTATGCTAGTATATTGCAGGTTACCATCCCAGTATATTTTACTGGTACCCATTTATACTGTTGGGTGAACAGAAACACACTTGTGATTAAGACCTTGCCCAGGGGTCTTAGCACAGTGGGGGTCTAACTGGGATTTGATCTCACAACCTCCTGATCATGAGCGCAGCACCCGAACCGCAATGCCACTGGTCTCAACCCCCCCCCCCCTTGTATGTGTGCATATATATATATATATATATATATATATATATATATATATATATATATATATATATATATATATATATATATATATATACACACACAGTATATTTTCACAGTCATATGTAGAACAGTAAGTAAATCACAAGAACATCACAACTTGGATTGGTTTTGACTGATTGTAGCCAGAACAGGTGCTCACAAAGAGGAGATTAAATCGGAATATTGAATATGAGACACATACAAACAATTTCAGCTACATCAGCAGGAATGGGAAGCAGTGAAGAACTGGAGGAAGGTACAGAGAACTAAAAAGGGCAACAAGGAGCCAAGAATTTTAAACGACATTCATCAATCACGATTCTTTAGCCCCACCCTCTCCTCTCTGTCTGTAATGTGCTCACTCTTGTGCTCTTTTTTAAGTTACTGTCAGGCAGAGAAGTTCTTTTCGGAACATATAGTGGTCTGTATCTATCTAATAAACATGTTTCTGCTACAGGGGACACGTCATTGAAAACTTTAGGATTTTTTCATCGATGTGACTCTTTCAGACTCTCACAGTTTACCCTTCCCAGGCTATAATGGCCATGAAAAATAAGAACAGAAAGCAAGCCAATTACAGATGTAAATGCCTCTTTCATAGATTTTTTTTTTTTTTTTTACTTACCACGCCAACAATAGGATATGACCACCCACAAAAATCTTAATTATATAGATTGAGCCATCCAATTATTTTGGAATTGATCACAATCATGAGTAAAAATTTCTGAAATCTGAAACTGCTGTTGCATTGAATATGGTAACAGATTTCTCCTTTTTCACCGAAATTTAGTTCACTTGGATGACAGATCAAAACCTTCAAGTAAAATTAGTGGAAAAAACAAGAAATAAATAATCCAAAGTGAAATTATTTACATGTTTAATATTTTAAAATACAGTTATAAATTCAGCTTGTCTTTCGCCCAGTGCTTCTCAATTATTTTCTGTGGCGCCCCCTCTCGGAAGAAAAAAAAACATTTCATGCCCCCCACCGCCCTGCGAGCACCAATATGCCGAACATTAAAAAAATACATCCTTATTTAAATTCATTCAACTTATTTATGTATTCATATCTCCGTCTCTCTCTCTCTCCACCTTTCTCTTCATTCCTGTTAGAAATCTTTCCGCACTTCATATTGTTTGCTTGAGCAAAAAAGCACTACACCATAGCGCGACAATGAGAGCACCACTGCCAACTACAGGAGTGGAGGTGCAATTACACTTAATTCTCGCACACTCTTTCATAAATTAATGTTCCCCAGGCTCATACTCGCCCCCCCCCGGCATCACACTGTGCCCCCTGGCATCATACCAAGGGGGCGCACTCCACTATTTGAGAAGCACTGCTTTAGCCTATAGATTTTCTGGCATAAAAAAGAAGAAACAAGCTGGTTATCAGAAAAAAGAAAAGAAGAACTTATTTTCAACAAAATTTATAAAGGCATCTCGGATAAAAAAAAAGAGAACCCCCAGAAAGTGCAAATGTCTACCAAGCAAAATAACAACAACGACAACAACAACAACAATAAAAATAATATAATAATAATAATAACAATAATAATAATAATAATAAAATGCCTGGCGAGCTGTCCAGAATGTACCCCGCCTTCGCCAGAGTTGGCCGAGATTGGCGCCAGCCTCCCCCGACCCTCATGAAAATTCATCAATGAATAAATAACAACAACAACAACAAAATACATTGCACCCTCCACTGGGCCTACTGTATACAACACTTCCAAAAAATAATTCTGTTCGACAACATCAAAAAACTCTGAGCTGCTTAATCCTATTCAACCGACACCGAGCAAAAGTGGGATGCACCCTGGACAGCTCGCCAGGCCATTGCAAAGCCAAAACGCACACACAACTATTTACACTAATACCTGGGGGAAATTGGGAACAGCCAATTAGCTTAATGTGTATGTCTTTAAAATGTGGAAGGAAAACGGGGTATCTGAAGGAAACCAATGCTCGCATGGAGAGAACATGCAAACTCAGAAATACCAGAGTCTGGATCTCAAACCCAGGACCTTCTTGCTGTGAGGTGTGCATGCCAACCATGACGCCATTGTGCTGCAATTGTGAAAAGCTGCACATTACTTTTACATAATCCTGCAAACAAACCCACAAATAATCCTTCGCGGAGGTCTTCTTGTTCTTCTTGTCCTTTTGGCTTTTCCCTTCAGGGGTCGTCACAGCGAATCATCTGCCTCCATCTCACCCTATCCTCTGCATTTTTTTCTCTTACACCAACTGTCCTCCTTCACTACATCCATGAATCGTCTCTTTGGTCTTCCTCTGGGCCTTCTGCCTGGTAGTTCCAACCTCAGCATCCTACTACCAATATACTCACTATCCCTCCTCTGGACATGTCCAAACCATCTCAATCTAGCTTCTCTGACTTTGTCTCCAAAACGTCTTACATGTGCTGTCCCTCTGATGTGCTCATTCCTGATCCGATTCATCCTCGTTACTCCCAAAGAGAACCTCAACATTTTCATCTCTGCTACCTCCAGCTCTGACTCCTGTCTTTTCCCCAGGGCCACTGTCTCTAAACCATACAACATCGCTGGCCTCAACACCGTCTTGTACACTTTTCCTTTCATTCTTGCTGATACCCTCCGATACACATCACACCAGACACTTTTCTCCAACCATTCCAACCTGCCTGCACAGGCTTCTTCACCTCTTTTCCACACTCTCCATTGCTCTGGATTGTTGAGCCTAAGTACTTAAAATCCTCCACCTTCCTTATCTGTGCTCCTTGTAACCTCACAGTTCCTGTTGGGTCCTTGGCATTCATACACATGTATTCTGTCTTACTGAGGCTAACCTTCATTCCCCTCCTTTCCAGGGTATACCTCCAGCTCTCGAGGTTTTCCTGCACTTGTTCTCTGCTCTCACTGCAGATCACAATGTCATCTGCAAACATCATAGTCCATGGAGATTCTTGCCTAACCTCATCTGTCAGCCTGTCCATCACCATAGCAAACATGAAGGGGCTCAGAGCTGATCCTTAATGCAGTCCCACCTCCACCTTGAACTCTTCTGTCACACCAACAGCACACCTCACCACTGTCTTACATCTCTCATACATATCCTGCACCACTGTAACATACTTCTCTGCCACTCCAGACTTTCTCATGCAATACCAAAGTTCCTCTCTCGGCACCCTGTCATATGCTTTCTATAGATCTACAAAGGAACAATGCAGCTCCGTTTGACCTTCTCTGTACTTCTCTCTTAACATCCTCAAGGCAAACACTGCATCTGTGGTGCTCTTTCTTGGCATGAAACCAAACTGTTGTTCACAAATGCTGACCTCTGCCCTTAGTCTAGCTTCCACTATTCTTTCCCATAACTTCATTGTATGGTTCATCAACTTTATCCCTCTGTAGTTGCCGCAACTCTGCACATTTCCCTTGTTCTTAAAAATGGGCACCAGCACACTTCTTCTCCATTCCTCTGGCATCCTCTCACTCTCTAAAACCTTGTTGAATGTTCTTGTCAGGAAATCTACTGCTTCCTCTCCTAGACACTTCCATACCTCCACCGGTATGTCATCAGGGCCAACTGCCTTTCCATTCTTCATCCTCTTCAATTCCCTCCTCACTTCTCCCTTACTAATCTTTGCTTCTTACTGGTCCTCAACAGTCACCTACTATTTTTTTTCTCTCATTTTCCTCATTCATCAGCTCTTCAAAGTACTCTTTCCATCTTCCCAGCACACTTCGGTTATCAGTCAATACATTTCCCTCTCTGTCCTTTATAACTCTAACTTGCTGCACATCCTTCCCATCTCTATTTCTCTGCTGTGTCAACCTGTATAAATCATTTTCTTGTCATCATACGCCCTCTGTTTAGCCTTTGACACTGCTACCTTCGCCTTATGCTGTGTCTCCCTGTACTCCTGTTTACTCTCTTCGGTCTTCTCTATGTCCCACTTCTTCTTGGCTAACCTCTTCTTTTGTACACACTCCTGCACTTCCTCATTCCACCACCAAGTCTCCTTATCTCCTCTCCTTCCAGATGACACACCAAGTATTCTCCTACCTGTCTGCCTGATCACATTAGCTGTAGTTGTCCAGTCATCTGGAGGCACTTCCTGACCACCCAAAGCCTGATTCAACTCCTCCTTGAAGACAACACGACACTCCTCCTTTTTCAGCTTCCACCACTTTGTCTTCTGCTCTGCCTTTGCCTTCTTCACCTTCCTCACCATCAGCGTCATCCTGCACACCACCATCCTATGCTGTTTGGCAACACTCTCACCCGCTACTACTTTGCAGTCACTGACTTCCTTCAAATTACATCACCTACACAAGATGTAGTCTACCTGTGTGCTCCTACCTCCGCTTTTATAAGTCACTCTATGCTCCTCTCTCTTCTGGAAGAAAGTATTTACCACAGCCATTTCCATCCTTTTTGCAAAATCTACCAACATCTGTCCTTCTGCGTTCCTGTCCTGGATACCAAATCTGCCCATCACTTCCTCGTCCCCTCTGTTTCCTGCACCAACATGTCCATTGAAGGCTGCTCCAATGACTACTCTTTCATCTTTGGGGGTATTCTGCATCACTTCATCTAACTCATTCCAGAATCTCTCCTTCTCTTCTCTTCTGTCTGTGGGGCATAAGCACTAACAACATTGAACATCATGCCTTCAATTTCTAACTTGAGACTCACTTTTCACTTCTAGAACATTCCTGACCAACTCCTCCTTCAAGATGACTCCTACTCCATTTCCCTTCCCATCCACACCATGAAAAAACAGCTTAAACCCTGCTCCTATGCTTCTCGCCTTGCTACCTTTCCACCTGGTCTCCTGAAGACACAGTATGTCCACCTTCCATCTCTGCATCATGTCAGCCAGCTCTCTACCTTTTCCTGTCATAGTTCCAACATTCAAAGTCCCTACTTTCAGTTCTAGACTTCTGCCTTTCTTCTTCTCTCTCTGCCTACGGACCCGCCTCTCCTTCTTCGACGTCTTTGACCAACAGTAGTCCAATTTCCACCAGCACCCTGTTGGTTAACAGCACTGATGGCGGTCGTTGTTAACCCGGGCCTCGACCAATCCGGTCTGAATTTTCTTGATATGACTCGCATGTTTTATTTGGCATTTGTTTTACACCGGATGCCCTTCCTGACGCAACCCTCTGCATTTATCTGGGCTTGGAACCGGCTTGAGGGAGAGACACTGGCTTGTGCCCCTCCCTCACGGCTGCATTTCCTCACGGCTGCAATCCTTCGCGGAGGTATTAATTGAAAAGTGTGTGGCATGTCGATTTTAAATGTCACACCCTTTTATGCAAAGAACAAGTATGATGAGGTGTGTATTCTGATAAAAAAAACCATTTGACTCAATATAGGGGAAAAATATCAAGAAAGATATTAAGATCATGTACCAGATATTAGTTTTAACCTAACTTTGTCTCACGCATACACATATATAGATTTTCATTGTCTCAGCTTGGGCCTTAAGGAAGGGAATTTTTCACTGTCAGGTGATAGTACTGCAGAAGTGAAGGAAAGGGCAGTCTGTGCTGATTTCAGCAAGTTCTTTCTCTTTCTCACACACACACACACACACACACACACACACACACACACACACACACACACACACACAGCATACCTTCCCCCCTTCGAGGCACCCACACACGCTTGCAACTGTTATTAATGCCATTTAATTAACATAAAGCTGTTTAGCATATAACAAAATTACTAATATAATAGAAAACAAGTGACATCCCAAATGGAAGAATTCAGGATTGCCAGGTTAGCACAAGAAAAGCCACTGAATAAGCAATCAAAATAACACTAAAACATGCCCAGTGGTGAAATAATAATAATAATAATAATAATAATAATAATAATAATAATAATAATAATACTACATCATATAAAATGCCTCTAATTCAATAATATGGATTTTCTTTCCAAAATGTTTATAAAGGAAACAACCAATTGCATTCGCATTAGGTTTAGCAAGTATAATTTCACTCCATATGTACCAATGGTGATCTTTGTTTTAGTTCAGTATGGAATTTGGGTATCAGTGAAGCAGCATAGCAACTATTATTTGACAATGTATTTTTATCACGGACTTAAAATTATTTAAACTCTAACAAAGGGAAATTGCCCGTCCCCATGAAAAAAACTCAGCGTGAAACAAAAGTACTAAAAAATGTGATTTCCAGGGAAAACCACTGAATTGTTGAGCACAGTGCGAGTGTCAGAAGGCCTACTAACCATCTCCCTTTGCCTTCTTCATTCGAGTGGGAGGCTCCTGAATCACACAGAGAAAGAGACCTCCACACCCTCTTTAGCTGAGCACCATTTCTTGACTAATTGCAGTGTTCCTCTCCATTGTGTGAGGCTGTAGATAATTGCACACATGTAGCCGAGCTCACTATTTTTTTTTTTTTTGTTCATGTCTCATTCTCTCTCTTTTTTCTTTTGCACAGAATTAGTTCTTTTCTTTAACCTTTACCAAGCGATGGGGCAGAAGCAAATGACTCCCACGCTGTCCATCTATAATGGTACGTGTAGCACACAGGGAGGGAAAGTCATATGGATGAATAGAATATTTCGTTTTATTTGGGCATAAGGATAATGCTAATAATCAGTAATACAGCTTGTGTTCTGAAATCAGTCATAAAGTGAAGTGACTAATGAATTTCTATACCTGGTGATGATGTTTTTGGAGTGAGAGAACCCATGTATGAAGGCCTGGGCATGTGTGAATGAGAACAAGAGAGGGAGAGAGAGAAACAGAGAGAGGGAGAGAGAAAGAGAGAAAAAGAGAGAGAGAGAGAGAGAGAGAGAGAGAGACGCACAGCTCTGGGCATGGCAGCAGAAATAATAAAGGCTTATCGTTTGGAGGCAATTTCACAGCAGCACGCGCCTAATTGAACAGTCTGTTTCAAACATTCCATTCTGCTCTCCACAGCCCAACGCCAAGCCAGCGGGAACAACCTGAGAAATGACACTCTCCTCGAGTCACTGAGCAGGTCTGCCTGAGACAACACACACACAGAAAGAGAGATAGTATGAGAAAGTCAGACACAGAGAATAGAATTGGGAGAAACAGTTATCATCTGCGCTATAACCAAGATTCGGGGAGCAAGGAGAACAATGCAGGAAGGGCTGAGTTTGAGTGTGTGTGAGCTTTTTTTTTCTTCCTTTTTGTTTGCTTCTTTCTTTTTTTTTTTTTTTTTTTTTTTAAGACCTACAGAACAGAGCATTCACAGAAAGGATGCCATCAGAATGGGTGACTTGACTGAGTGATTGGCTGCTTCTGATCTTTAAACTGTCCCAATCTCTTGTACATGTAAACCTAAACACACATCCATTTGCTCTGATTTACATATGAAGAGCCTCATATCATAGCAGTGCTGTCATCACCTTGCTTTTGTCAGTCCTAATTACTGGAGTACTAATTGGAAGATGACTCCTGATTAATCTCAGACACACACACACACACACACACAAGAGAGCGAGCCAGTCACCGTGACACTACATACTACATTGAGCCACTGATTGGCCGAGACTAATTGAGCATTGGAGTGTGTGTTAGTTATAGAGACAGAAGGAAAGAGAATGAGATGCAGTGACATGCCAGCCCAATTAAAAAAAAATACACAGTCCTTTTCTTCTGCCTCTGCTTTAATTGCTGGATGGATGTTTGAACTGTTCTCTCTCGCTCTCTCTCTCTCTCTCTCTCGATACAAATTGTCTCAGTTCCTTCAGAAAGAACTGTGACAAATGGTCACCAAGAAATAGACACACACACACACACACACACATATATATATATATATATATATATATATATATGTGTGCATATGTGTGGGTATGTGTGCATGTATCACACAATTTCAGCTGTTGCTACATCATTTGGTCCTTGTCTTGTTAATGAAACTAGTGTAAAGTTGCAAGCACTGTAGTGTGTATCAGGCAGATTGAGAGGCAGCTGCCTGATTAGTCGTCAACCAGACTACTGACTCATTCATTTATTTTCTGTAAAGGCTTAATCCTCATTAGGGTCATGGTGAGGCTGGTGCCCATCCCAGTTGACTCCGGGTGAAGGTAGACTACACCCCTGGACAGCTTGACTGGCCATCGCAGGCCAGAGACACGCTGACGGCTATGCAGCCTACTCTTGTCAAAACTCAGCAATGGTTCTTTTACATGCCTCTCACCATGGGGGGGGGGGCAGTGCAACCTGTTGAGAGTGGGGCTTGAACCTCCAACCTTAGGATTCATGATAAAGCACCTTTATCCCCATGCCACCACTGTCCCGACAGACTACTGCCAGCACATCTTTATGCTTTATATTGACCTTTATCTGACATGAAGAATCAAAGGTATTATATATTTGACAAATTTGATTTGGGGGGGGGGGGGATAATCATGACGTGGCCATTTTATTATACACTTTAAATTAGGCGAGAAGTGGTGGCCTGGTGGCAAGGTGCTGGATCACTGATCCCAAGGTTGGGAGTTCAAGCCCCAAACTAAATGGATTGTCACTGTCCTCCCCCAGTGCAGCTAACTGGGTTATCAATGGCCGGCCATGTTTCTCACTGTCTATGGTGAGAGGCATGTAAAAGAATCATTGACTTTTGTAAGGAGTAGGCTGCATAGCCGTCAGCCTATTTCTGCCAAGCTGTCCATGCTGTACTCTGCCCTCGCCTAGAGCCGGCTTTGATGGGTGCCAGCCTCCCCGAAACCCTAATTAGGATTAAGCGGTTCAGAAAATGAATGAATAAACTTTAAATAAGGGTACATTCCAGCATCATAGAATAATACAAATAAAAAAGTCAGTTACAAAGTGATTGTGAATTAGAACCGGTGACAAAGGACAGCCTTGCCGGAGTCCAAGCCCCCCAGGAAACGAATTCAACATGTTATTATCAATGCAGACCAAGCTCTGTCTCTGGTAACACAGAGAACTGAATGGCCTGCAGGAACGGGTCTGGTATACCATATTCCCAGAGCACACCCCACAAGATAGCCCAAAAGATATAGTAGAACGCCTTCTTCAAGTCCACAAAGCACATGTGGACAGGTTAGGCAAACTTTCATGTCCCCTCCAGGATCCTGTGGATTGTCTAGAACTGGTCAAGACGATTGTGGCCAGGACAAAAACCCCATTGTTTCTCTTGAATCTGTGATTCAACCATTGGTTGGATCCTTTTCTCCAGTATTCCAACATACACTTTCCTGGATAGGCTAAAGAGTGTGATTCCATGGTCACCCTCTGTCCCCCCTTTTGCAAAAAGGGTAATTACCATCCTGGTGTACCAATCCAGCGGTATGGCCCTGGATGGCCACATAATGTTGCAGAGGCGTGTCAACCAAGACTAACCTACAACATACAGAGCCTTGAGATATTCAGGTTGGATCTCATCAGCTTTTTAACTAGCTCAGCAACTTAGGCCCCTGTAATGGGGGCCCAAGTAATATGAACCCCCAGACTCTTCCTCTTCCACAGTGGGCATATTGGTGGAATTGAGGAGGTCTTCTAACTATTTCTTCCACCTCCTGACAACATCCCCAGATGAGGGGAGGATCACCCTGCTTCCACTCTAAACAGTGTTTGTAGATTATTAGTTCCCTTTGTGAGGCATCAGTCGGTGGTCCAGAACCTTTTTAAAGGTCAATCAAGGTTCCTTTCTATGCCCTCACTGCACTCCTCCCACCCCTGAGATTTTACATTTGCGACAACTTGGCTGTAGCATGTTCGACCTCTTTCTTCAGCTAGACAGCCACCCCCCCCACCCCCCCACCCCCACCCCAAGTGTAGTCTCTTGTACTCGCACCAGTTCATTGTAGTGAGGAAGGAGCTGGTTCAGACATTTGATCAGAATGCATCCAGAACACCTCCCTGGTATGGTTTTTCAGGCATGTCAAACTCCGAAGACACTCCAGGATTGGCCCCGAACATGCTGAACAGACTACATCTCTTAACTGGTCGGGGAACACCATGGCGTCCTCTCAGAAGAACTGTAGAAAGTGACTGGGGATAGGGATATCTGGGCCTCACTGCTTATGCACCTACCTCTACCTCTAAGCGGGCGATGAAAATGAAGAAGAATTTTGAATTAATTTCAATTTTATAAATATTATTGAAATCGAAAATAACTGCAATGAAGAAGCAAAAGCAAGACAACTCACACAAAAGGGGTGCACACGTGGTGGCCACTAATAACGGCTCTCTTCTTCTCCTTCCTGGCTGAATCTTGACTAGATTTAAGTTCTGCTACTGTCTTTGTCATTACTGGTAGCATGACATGGTACTTACAGTTCAGTCAGGTTTCACAGATAGTGCTGCTCATTCTGGATGGCATATCCATAAGTGAAGTCACATGAAGGTTTGCAGTGTCTCCCTGCTGAGTGTCATAAGTATGGAGGATATGCCAAAAAATAGGCCATTATACAAAGAGAGCTGGACAAGCCTGCACAAAGACATCAACCAAGCAGAAGGAGATGGGATGAGCACTGTAGAGCCCTACAAAATGACTCCTAGCAGTCTACAGGTATGCACGTTTCCTATCAAAGTGTTAGAGCCTGACTTCATGAGGGTAGGATGAAGGTCCTCAAGTTGGACCTGTGCTCAAGCTCCAGCACTGTGCATTTTCCAGAGAACACCAGAATTGGCATGCAATTCTCTTCACACATGAAAGCAGGTTGACACTGAACACATGTGATTGGTCTGAAAAGACCTTGGGGAATGCTATGCTGCCTGTAACATCCTAACCCTGACTGAATTAGCAGTGGGTCAGTGATATCTTGGGGAAGCAAATCCTTGCAGGGTTAGACAGAACTCCATGTGATTGCCAAAGCATCCTTGACCAGGATGAAATTCTGAAATCAATTGTGAGACATTGTGCACTCAGTCCAGGGTTCTTCCTGGTATAGGAGAACACACAGCCCAGGTAGTCAGAATGTGTTGAAAGTTCCTGATTTGAATGGCACTCTCATTTCCACTGACCAAACTTCAAATGAAGACCTGTAGGACAGTCATCAGCGATCAGCAAATGACAGTCAATAGGTCTATAGTATAGTACAGTCTATACTATAGTATAGTGACAGACTGTCCAGGAGCTCACTGACACCCTGTTTCAGCTTATACAAGCATACGGGAAGGACTTATGAAAGTGAAATGGGCATATACAGATTGTAACTAGAGTTAAATTCTTGACGCTGTGTATAAGATCAAGATTTCTGTACAGTTTACAAGCCTGGTAGTTATTGGAGTAAAAACTTTAACAGTGGAGGTTGTGTGGAATGGCTTTCTTAGGAAGATGGTGTGAGGAGGTTAGAAAAGCAGAAATACAGAAATACCCCAGATCAAACAAAACTTAAAAGGGATGTGGATCCTGAAACAGTTCATGCTAGTTGTAAAATATCTAATGAGCTTCTTCTTCTTCTTCTTTCGCCTTTTCCCTTCAGGGGTTGCCACATCGAATCATCTGCCTCCATCTCACTCTATCCTTTGCATTTTCTTCTCTTACACAAACTACCTTCATGTCCTCTTTCACCACACCCATGAATCATCTCTTTGGTCTTCCTCTGGGCCTTCTGCCTGGTAGTTCCAACCTCAGCATCCTACTACCAATATACTCACTATCCCTCCTCTGTACATGTACAAACCATCTCAATCTAGCCTCTCTGACTTTGTCTCCAAAACTTCTAACATGTGCTGTCCCTCTGATGTACTCATTCCTGATCCTATCCATCCTCATTACTCCCAAAGAGAACCTCAACATTTTCATCTCTGCTACCTCCGGCTCTGCCTCCTGTCTTTTCCCCAGGGCCACTGTTTCTAAACCATACAACATCGCTGGCCTCAACACCATCTTGTACACTTCTCCTTTCATTCTTGCTGATACCTTCCTATCACACATCACACTGGACACTTTTCTCCAACCATTCCAACCTGCCTGCACACGCTTCTTCACCTCTTTTCCACATTCTCCACTGTTCAGGATTGTTGAGTCGAAGTACTTAAAATCCTCTACCTTCCTTATCTCTGCACCCTGTAATCTCACTGTTCCTCTTGGGTCCTTGTCATTCATACACATGTATTCTGTCTTACTGAGGCTAACCTTCATTCCCCTCCTTTGCAGGGCATACCTCCACCTCTCTAGATTTTCCTGCACTTGTTCTCTGCTCTCACTACAGATTACAATGTCATCTGCAAACATCATAGTCCATGGGGAATCTTGTCTCACCTCGTCTGTCAGCCCGTCCATCACCATAGCAAACAAGAAGGGGCTGAGAGCTGACCGCTGAGAGCTGACCCTTGATGCAGTCCTACCTCCACCTTGAACTCTTCTGTCACACCGACAGCACACCTCACCACTGTCTTACATCTCTTATACATGTCCTGCACCACTCTAACATACTTCTCTGCCACTCCAGACTTCCTCATGCAATACCACAGTTCCTCTCTTGGATCTGTCATATGCTTTCTCCAGATCCACAAAGGCACAGCACAGCTCCTTCTGATCTTCTCTGTACTTCTCTATTAACATCCTCAAGGCAAACGCTGCATCTGTGGTGCTCTTTCTTGGCATGAAACCAAACTGTTGTTCACAACATGCTGACCTCTGCCCTTAGTCTAGCTTCCACTATTCTTTCACATAACTTCATCGTATGGCTCATCAACTTTATCCCTCTGTACTTGCCACAACTCTGCACGTCTCCCTTGTTCTTAAAAATGGGCACCAGCACACTTCTTCTCCATTCCTCTGGCATTCTCTCACTCTCTAAAACCTTGTTGAATGTTTTTGTCAGGAAATCTACTGCTACCTCTCCTAGACACTTCCATACCTCAACTGGTATGTCATCAGGACAAACTGCCTTTCTATTCTTCATCCTCTTCAATGCCCTCCTCACTTCACCCTTACTAATCTTTGCTACTTCCTGGTCCTCAACGGTCACCCCTTCTACTCTTTTTTCTCTCTCATTTTCCTCATTCAACAGCTCTTCAAAGTACTCTTTCCATCTTCCCAGCACACTTCTGTCATCAGTCAATACATTTCCCTCTCTGTCCTTTATCACTCTAACTTGCTGCACGTCCTTCCCATCTCTATTTCTCTGCTGTGCCAACCTGTATAAATCATTTTCTCCCTCTTTACTTTCCAACCGAGCATACAAGTCATCATACGCACTCTGTTTGGCCTTTGACACTCCTACCTTCGCCTTACTCTGTCTCCCTGTACTCCTGTTTACTCTCTTCAGTCCTCTCAATGTCCCACTTCTTCTTAGCTAACCTCTTCCTTTGTACACACTCCTACACTTCCTCATTCCACCACCAAGTCTCCTTATCTCCTCTCCTTCCAGATGACACACCAAGTATTCTCCTACCTGTCTCCCTGATCACATTAGCTGTAGTTGTCCAGTCATCTGGAAGCACTTCCTGACCACCAAAAGCCTGTTTCAACTCCTCCTTGAAGACACCCCGGCACTCTTCCTTTTTCAGCTTCCACCACTTTGTCTTATGCTCTGCCTTTGCCTTCTTCACCTTCCTCACCATCAGCGTCATCCTGCACACCACCATCCTATGCTGTTTGGCAACACTCTCACCCACTACTACTTTGCAGTCACTGACTTCCTTCAAACGAGCAATTACGCAAAATTTAATTTACCCATCCATGAAGACTGTTAGATAAAAATATTCCTTTCCACCGATCAGAGGTTTCATTACCTGAACAGGCATGGAAAGAAATTCTACAAAATACACAAGCAGTGTCTGGTACATCTCTCAGATCTTCAGGGTCCAGGGTATATATGGACTCAATTCAGGGAGAGTTGTACTCCTAGTCAGTCCATACTACAGAATCGGGGATAAGCTCCGGCCTGATGAACCAATAAGCACTGGTGTAACAAGCCCAACAGACTTACTATTATATATAGACGTATAAAGCTGTACAGGATTGGTCAGTTCAAAGACAACATAATATATTATAACAGGATTGTTAATAGGAGAAACTAGTTAGAATGCGGTCATTGGACCAAGCATGACTAGTTACAATATGTACTTTGCGCATGAGGCTTAGTTTAAAAAAAACTAAAAAGAACAGAAATAAAAGACCAAACTTTAATTTTATTATTAAGAGAAATAAAATACCAAACAAAATTACCAAACTTTATGGGCTATCCTTGATTTCAACTACAATTATCCAGGGTATTTTTAGTTAATTTTATTTGTTATTTTACATTTGTTTAACTCCTCTTTTTCCCTTTTTCAGGGGTCGCCACAGCAAATCATCTGATTCACACATTTTATTTGGCATAGGTTTTTCCGTCGGACAGCATTCCTGACACAACCCTTTAGCAAGGGACAGAAACCGCTGACGGCTATGTAGCTACTCTTTATGAAAGTAAGCAATGGTTCTTTTACATGAACCTCACACCATAGACAGTGCCAGCCTTTGATAACCCAGTTAGCTGCACTTGGAGGATGGGGGGGGGGGGGGGTAGTGACAGTAACAACCTTGTGAAGAATGGGACTGGAACCCCCAACCTTAGGATCAGCGATCCAGCACTCTATTCCACCAGGTCACCACGGCCACTGCCATTTTACATTTGTTTAACTAGTTGTTACTAATTCTTATTTTATATATTATCTATACTTGTTTTTATTTAGTTTTTTATTTTAGTTTTCTTATACGTTATACTTTATTTGGTTTTCTTCACTTGAGTACCTCATTATATATCAGTAATGCAAATAATTTACCAGTTTACTTATTAGTAATATATTGGTGTGTGCATTGTACAAATAATTTCTGCTTTTTATACCATTTAAGAAACTCAAAATTATAAACTACTGTATACAAAAAGTATATATATATATATATATATATATATATATATATATATATATATAAATATATATTATTGTATATGGTATAAATTGTTATTGAATGAATCTATTTCATTATCTGTGTCAGTATGAGTTGTAACTGTTAAAATCAAATAAAATCAATCAATCAAGAAAATAAAATTGTGTGTGCCCAGTTTTACCTGATCATATTATTGTCTCACATTATGAGTTGCTGTGATGAATTTTATGCAAGTTGGATTTTATAAAAAATATCCTGCAGACTGTGTCACAGGTTTATGGATGAAAGAAAGGAGAATAAAATAATCTTCACCAGAAAAAGAAAAAAAAAACCCAAACAAGCAAACAAACAAACAAACAAACAAAAAAAACCCTCACATGTTTGAACACATATGTCTGCCAGTGGGATTGCCTTATTTTTCACACAAGAATTTTTTGATGGGGTGCCTCAGATGACAGACACAGGAAAAAAATCTCAAGTGTAAAAATAAATAAATAAGTAAATAAACCTCTTTACACTCGATCAAATGTCTTCAGTGAACATGCCTTTCAGTGGGCGTAAGATACATATTGTAGTCGAAGCATGGGAATACATGTTTTTTAAAGGTTCTTCAAGAAAACTAATATCTCTCTCTCTCTCTCTCTATATATATATATATATATATATACTGAGACTAATATCATAGCAGAATGAACAAATTCACTAGCAAAGACACAAATGAAGGTGACATAGTGGTTAACAGGGCCTTGCAGCAAGAAGGACCTGGGTTTGAGCCCCGGGTTCGGGTTTTTTCTGTGTGGAGTTTGGATGTTTTCCATACGATTCAAAGGTACTCTGGGTACTCCAGTTTTCCCGGACAGTCCATAGACATGCCCATTAGGTTAATTGGCTGTTCCAAATTGTCCCTAGGTGTAAGTGTGTGTGTGAATGGGCACATTGCTCTGTCGTGGTCTGGCCTGCCTTTGCCCTCAACAAGATTGCCCTCAATCTCAACGAGGTTTGGCGAATGCATGAATGTGTGGGTGAGTAAATATACAACTGCTATCATGACCTCTCACTCCAATATCCGAATAAATAACCAAAATATTTCTTTAAACACCGACCCTGTGATCCTAGTTAGGATTAATCAATTTGGTTAATAAATGCATAAAGAAATAAATTATAGGATTATTATTTGTATCAGTATTCCTAGTTAAAGTTTGATACCTAACCCTGTCTCAGAATAATGTTGTGAAGTTAAAACAGCCCTGCCACCAATATTTATCTGAAGAATAATTTTACACCACTTTTCTTTGATAAACTATTATGATGTGAAATCATGGTTATGCTTATTATAATTAGCACGGGTGACAAATGCTAATAATTCCTGTTGTCCACTCTTACATGATTGAGTTGAACTGGGAATGTCCTAACGATCAAAGCAAAACGCATTACGCTATAGTATCTATAAGTAAAATACACACACACACACACACACACACAAAATAAATGTAAGAAGAGACAGGGCAAAGAAGTCTTCCTCTCCGTTCATCTCAAAATTGCACATAAAGCCTCTCATTTATGCTCCACATTACAAGAATGAGACTCATCCACACTTCTACCACTAAACTAGGAAAAACTGTCTTTGTCTATATCATATACTGCTCCAACTCCATTCATTTTTGCAGGGAGGCCAAATCTCAAGGCGTAGGCTGGTCTGACTGTGTGTGTGTGTGTGTGTGTGGGGGGGGGGGTTTGCACATCTTGGTTGACCGGAACTCGAGTCACGTATTTTAAGATCTGTCGGTTTTGCTCGATATTATGGGCACGTTTCCTATCCATCATGACTGGAATAGCACAACTTGGAGTCTCAACAGAACGTCAAAAGAGTCCGCTATTTCCATTGCCTGACTGTGATAGTCTGCTTTTTCATGCTTTTCACATTTCTCTGATTTCTTTTGCCAGTTAGTAAGTGGAAGATTCACTAATGCACCCTTATTTCCACAATTTGTACAGAAAAGGGCACAAGCAATACAGAAGACACCATCCAAATGTTCACTGTATACCATGCACTTATGTTGTTGTAGCCACTTTATGTTAAAGCTCCTGGTCTTCCCATTTACGGAAACTTTCAGAAACTCTTGTGACTCAAGCAGCTGCCGAAGGTGCTTCAACAGAGCGTATTTACAGGCTGGATGGCTTATGATTATTTTAGTCATTCACTCTCTGTGCGTCAATGTCTACTTTGTGTTCTAACAAATGTGCAGGAACTAGAACTTCCGTGAAAGTTGTGAAAGAAACCAAGAAACTGTGCTTTATTCTCACACTCGCACTTTGTTTGATTGACATAGATTGAGATGGTTTGGACATGTACAGAGGAGGGATAGTGAGTATATTGGCAGTAGGATGCTGAGGTTGGAACTACCAGGCAGAAGGCCTCGAAGAAGACCAAAGAAGAGATTTATGGATGTGGTGAAGGAAGACATGAAGGTCGTTGGAGTCAGAAAAGAAGATGCAGAGGACAGGATGAGATGGAGGCGGATGATTTGCTGTGGCGACCCCTGAAGGGAGCAGCCGAAAGTAAAAGAAGAAGAAGAAGACTTTGTTTGAGTGACAGTGTTCAGCTATTATTGCAGGTGGAGCGGGGGGGGGGGGGGGGGGGCACGTGCACCCTGTGCACCATCCAGCCTACACCACTGGATCTTAGCCAACTCTGGGTGAGGGTGGAGTACACCCTGGACAGCTTGCGAGGCCATCACAGCGCCAACACTCACAAACCATTCACACCCACACTCACACCTAGAGGTGATTTGGAACAGCCAATTAGCCTACTGTGAATGTTTGTGGACTTGTGCGTGCCCGGAGGAAACCCACACAAGCATGGGGAGAACATTAAAAACTCCACTCAGACCCGCCCAAACTGGGAACAGAACCCAGCGCTTCTTGCTGTGAGACATACGTGCTAACCACTACACCACTGTGCTGACCCAACTCGATTCATGTTTATTATTTATTGTGTAATCACTAAGGGCAGCACAGTGGTGTAGTGCTTTGCAGATCCAGCCTACAGAAAGAAAGTTCTGAGTGTGAGTCCTGGGTTCAGCTCGGGCATTTTCTGTGTGGAGTTGGCACATTCTCCCCGTGCTTGCCTCGGCTTCCTTTGGCTACTTGAGTTTCCTAACACAGTTACAAGATATACATGTTACAATTTCCCATCGGTGTGAGTTGTGTGTTGCCCTGCAATGGGTGAACTCTGGTTTTTGCCAATGTTGGCTGAAATAAGCTCCATCCTGCAGATCTAATAGGATTAAATGGTTCAGCAAATGGATGAATGGATGTATAATCACTTATTTTGGCCCTGACAAAGTTTTATATTGGTCCCTATTATTCATATATTCAATTAAAAAAGACATGACTTATGTTCCTGACCCTGATACATAATGCAACACATTTGTATACTAATTAAGTAAACAAAGATGAGATGACATAATTTCATATGAAGCCAAAGATGCACCGTCACCTCCCAACAACAAAGTTCTTTGCTCGAACCTTCTGGCTAACCTGGGCTTTTCTGTGTGGAGTTTGTATGTTCTCTCCATGTCAATGTAGGTTTAATCTGAGTACTTCAGTTCCCTTATACCCCCATTTCACTGGAGCTCAGAATGCAATGATTGTGGCGGAAAGGTGCAGAACGCATTCTATGGGGGAGCCTCAGCATTTTTACACGGAAAATGTGCTCCCTTCTGCTTGTATGGGGTTTCCTCTGGATACTCCGGTTTCCTTCCACATTCCAATAACATGCATATGAGGCTAACTGTTATAAATCGCCTCTAGGTGTGAGTGTAATTAGTGGTCTGTATTGGACCTGTAAAGGTCTGATGAGCTGTTCATGGTGTTCCCTGCCTTTGCCCAGTGTCGGCTGAAATGGGCTCGAACCTCACCATGACCCTAGTTGGATTCATTGTTCCACAAACAAGCGAGTGAAAGGGTGCGTGAATCAGTATTAATCACAGGATATGGAGTAGTGGGCTGGCAACATTTTCGGTTTCTGCTGTGGATATTGAAAGTAATGGAAGCAGTCTGTCCTCTCTTCTGAAGCTCGACCCACAAAAATACAATCCACAGCTCTTGAGTTTAGCGTCCCCTCTTCTACAGTATGGTGTCAGAGTGTCAGGCTAGGAATCAGGTGCGAGTGTGTACGTTGGTGCCGGCTGCACTTCTAGATGAGATTTTGCCATTTCGTTGTCTCTGAGGCGCCGTCATTCAGCCTTTCAGCCACCTGTTCCTCTGTGCAGAATGAAGGGCTAATGAGAGAGAGAATAACAGAGGGAGGGACAAAAGGGGGACTGGGTCTATAAAGTGGCTTTGTGGAATGTTTTCCATTTTACCAACTGGAGAAGAAAAGAGGAGATTTGTTTGTTAAGTGAGACAGAGAGTGAGGTATAGAGTTCAGGTTTTGTTCCTAGTAATCAAGCTCAGCTGGGGGTAAAGTGTGCAGCATGCCAGCTCAAGTACAACATATATACTAAAAGTATGATCTCTCTCTCACACACACACACACACACACACACACACTATAAACCGCAGTGGAGATATTCTCTGACACACACTACCGGAACCGATAATGATATCGAGGTAGAAAAAACTAGTAAGCCACTTGCAGTGGATAATCAGGCAGATAACAGGGGTTTAATGAAAGGACACACAGTGGTACACTTGGTGAGTGGGAGGGTGTGAAGACCAGATGTACTTCATTAAGACCACTGTCACAGAGTGTGTGTGTGTGTGTGTGTGTGTGTGTGCTCTTTTATTAAACCCTAGTTATATCTGCATGCGTGTAACAAAAGCAAATGCATGCATGTTCTCTCCAAGGTACCAAAATTAAGCGAGACTTGGCTCTGATAACATTTCCAAAGATTGAATTATTCCATGGATCAATCAATTTTATGCATCTGGGGAAATCAGATATAATCACTGAGTGGAATTCAGCTTCTCACCAGAAATTGTGTCCGAGTTCAATATCTGAACTATTTTATTGTATGAACCTTTGTATGTTTGATTGATTCACATACTGTATAAGCAATGGGACTGTCAAAATTACTATGTCGCATGAGCAGTGCTATCTAATAAACACAGAACCTTTTTTTTGTAATAACCTGATATTAAAAAAAAAAAAAATCTCCAATTTAATCACAAACTCAATACACATCATCTTCAAGTCTTAATATCTATCTTTACATATAGATTTGTGACTGAAAGATCCCCTGGTGTATTGCTGCCACCTTTAATAAAAGTTATGTACAGTATTACTCATTTGCCAAACCACCTATTCCTTCTAAAAGGATTAAAGGGAGGCTGAGCCTATCTCAGCCAACAGTAGGTGAAGGCAAGTACATCCAGAACAGATTGTCAGACCATCATAGGGCAAAACAAAGGCAAACACACACACACACACACACACACACACACACACACACACACACACACACACACACATACACAAGAGTTTTTATTTATTGAAACATCCAATTAGCCTAAAGTGCAGGAATTTGGATGATGGTAGAGCACCCAGAGGAAACTCACACAAACATGGGGAGAAAATGCAAATTCTAACCCGGGATCTTCTTGCTGTAAGGTGGATGTGCTAGCAGCTATGCTATTGTGCAAACTAAAATAAAATACATGAACCACTAAATCCTCTTTTAAGTGAAGACAACACACACACACACACACACACACACACACACACACACACACACACACACACACACACACACACCTTTGATGAGAACTTCATTATTACACTGAAAGGAAACAGGTCTTCAAATTTTCTCTTTGAATGTTAAACACGCCAACTGTAGCATTGCATCCGACGTCAATAAAAAGGCACTTTCATCTTTGCGTGAGTAACACTCATTTATAGCATCAAATCTTACTTGTGATATAACAAGATGTATGTGAGTCAAAGGATTCATGCCGACAGCAGATATGTGAGTCCCGGGGAGACTGTAGTTCATCCTTAGAGCTGTAGAAAAGGCCAGTAGCATCAGTCAGCTTAGGAGGTGGAGGTCAACTCCGCGCTAGTCACTTGCCTGCAATACACCCAGGATGCTGCTGTAATTTTACAGCATTACAAAGCATTTCAAAAAGAAGTTGCTGAGAATAATACAGAACATACTTACTGTATTTTCAAAAAAGAGAGTGGGGGAGGAAATAATGATATATATATATATATATATATATATATATATATATATATATATATATATATATACCCCCAGTGCAGCTAACTGGGTTATCAACTGTCTATGGTGAGAGGCATGTAAAGGAACCATTGCTGACTTTTGTAAAGAGTAGCTGCAAAGTCGTCAGCGTGTTTCTGTCCCTTGCTAAAAGGGTTGTGATAGGAAGGGCATCCGACGTAAAAACCTCTGCCAAATCAAACGTGCGAATCAGATGATTTGCTGTGGCGCCTCCTGAGTAAAAAGGAAAAAGCCAAAAGGAAGACAGACAGACATATATTATATATATATATATATATATATATATATATATATATATATATATATATATATATATATATAATATTTATACATATATATACATATATATATATATATATATATATATATATATCATCATCATCATCATCTTCCGCTTAGTCCAGGGTCGGGTCGCGGGGGCAGCAACCTAAGCAAAGAGGTCCACACGTCCCTCTCCCGAGCCACTTCCTCCAACTCTCCCGGGGGGACACCGAGGTGGTCCCAGACAAGCCGAGAGACATAGTCATAGTCCCTCCAGCGTGTTCTAGGTCGACCCCGGGGTCTCTTCCCGGTTGAACATGCCCGAAACACCACACCAGGGAGGCGTCCGGGGGGGGGCATTCTGACCAGATGCCCGAGCCACCTCAACTCAGAACGTCTGCCTCCGCCTGGGTGGGCTTTGCAAGTGCTCCCCAAAGACATGCGTGTTCGGGTAACTGGTTATGCCAAATTGCCCCAGATGTGAGTTTGTGTGGATGGTGGTGAGTATAGTGGCCCTGCAGTGGACTGGCAAGCTGTTCAGGCTGTACCCAATGTAAGGTATACTCTCGCCTCCCAATAATTTGAGTAGGAAATTAAGCATTTCGACAAATTAATGAGGATGAGTGGATATTCACGCACACGCACACGCACACACACACACACACACACACACACACACACACACACACACACACACACAGGTGTGAATGTGAATGTGAATGGTTGTATGAGGATCACACTGCAATTTTCTTGTGAGCTGTTTAGGATTTTCTTTTTTTTTATGGGGGGGGGGGGTTCCCCAATTTAGTTATAACCATCAGGTACTGCCTTCCCTGTCACATGACCACCATTGACCAGGGAGGGGCGAAAGCATTGCACACACACCCTTCGTGACATGTAATGCTAGCCACCCACCTCTTTTCGAACTGCAGCGCATGAGTACATGAGGGCGGGTCTAACACACTCGGCGAGAAAGCACTATCTGTCTCCTCATACAAATGAGCTCACAGAAGCCCATGATTGGCTGGCGGTTGCTGTGAGTGGTAGGGAAGTAAGCGTATGCCGTCCCTCACTCCCGTGAGAGCTCGGCTAACTAGCTCCCATGGACTCGCAGCCATGGGTGGCTGTGGCATTAAACCCTATTTGAATTTGTGATCTCCGAGTAAATAGTCACACAGCTTGTTGATGCGCCTGCTCAGGGCTCTCACTTGGAATTGGCTGGAATGGGCTTGAGCTTCCTGCGACCGTAGTGAACACTAAAGTGCTTCGAAAAATGAAATGAAAAGAATAATTTTTAAAATAAAAGTAAAGTTAGCAGGAAAGAGCAGCAGAATTGGCTGCTTTAACACCCCCCCCACACACACACACCCCTCCACACCCCCACACCCTATTTTACTTGCATGCAGAAACAAAGCACATCATTATACACTATATTTCAGTTCTATCCTTGAGACCGTTTGCACTGCTTCACCAAAAGTTTCATAACACACAGGTATCTTCTGGCCTGTGCAGTGTCTATATAATGTGAATGAGTAATTATATCTGACACGGCTGCACAGTCTGTGTGTGGTGGCTGTGTAGAGCGTAGCAGAGTTGTAGGTGACCTTTCCTGTGCGGTAGAGGTGGCGTATCTCTGACAGTGTGACAGAGAGAGTAGCAACCTCACTATAATGGATGAGCTCTCTCAAGGTTAACACCTCTCTCTCGCACTTATTTGCCTCTCCTTCCATCATCCTTTCCTCCTTATTTCTAATCCTCCCCTTTTTTACACTCCACGGTGTTTATACTAGACATAGTATGAATATAGTTTTTAGATTACTGCCCTTTATTTAGTACCTTTGAGTCCTCACCCCCTCAATCATACATTTCACTTTTTTCTCTCTCTCTCTCTCACTCCAATATTCTCATTCAGTGTTTGGTATTTAAATTAATTGCCGGCCTCCGGTCTTTATCAGAATGTAAATGTTTTCTGATTTTTTTTTTTTTTCCTCTCTGTATAGCGATGATATGAATATAAATCAACTGTAGTGTCCCGACATCCCATAAGTTGTCTACTCAGGTACTCTGTTCAAAAGGAATAAACCTGATCCCATGCAAAATTTAAAGGAGGGATTCTAATATAAGCATTTTTTGCTGGGTTTCTTGAAGTCATCAGAGAATAAAACAGCCCCTTCCCCTCCCTGAGTCCTCGCCATAACCAATACCAATCTGTCATGCCAAATGGCTCATGAGAAATTCCAGAGATCTGAATTATTTAAAAAAAAAACAAGAAGAGGGGGAAAACTTTGAATTGAAGGAATTTTTGGTTTTCTGTTATTATACATTGTATTTTTTCAGCAGCATGTGTAAAGATTTACTGTGAATAAATTATAATAATCATAACACTCATTCATTTATATTTACAGCATGACAGACACTCTTATCCAGAACAACTTATAATTACCAACCTTTTTGGCTTTTTTTATATAACTTGAGCAATTCAGGGTTAAGGGCCTTGCTCAAGGGCCCAACAGTGGTGTGACAGTGGGGATTGAAACCGCTGACCCTTGGACTAGTCCCTCATCGCATTAACCACTAAGCCCCCACTGCCCATTCACTCATTTATTGAAATCCTTGATATTACTCGGGTCACTGGAAGGTTGAAGCCTATCTTAGGTGACTCTGGGAAAAGGCAGAGTATACACTGAACAACTTACCAGTCCATTGCAGGGCTAACACACACACACACACACACACACACACACACACACACACACACACACACACACACACACACACACACACACACCCCATGTGGCAGTTTGGAACTGCCTATTAGCCTAAGATGCATGGCTTTGGACTGCAAGATGAAACCAAAGTACTCAGACCACGCAAGCATGGAGAGGACATACAAACTCCATACTGAAAATCCCTCGCCAAGCCTGGGAATCAAACCCAGGACCTACTTACTGTGAGGCAGACATGCCAACTCTCTAAATAATAATACTGAACACAAATGAATAATAATAACAACAACAATTTCCAATTACTAACTAATGCCAATTTTCCTGGTGGTGATGCCTACATCAGTCATCACTACTCGTACTCATCCCATAACCACTCAAGTGGGTCACCGAGGCATTTACATATAGCCCCTGTTTTAACACAAGCAGGTGGAGAACATTCAAATTCCACACAAAAGCTCAAACTCAGGACCTTCCCGGTGTGTGGTGACAGTGCTAAATTCTCAGCCATTATCCATCACGATATAATTTTATTAATTCATTTGGAAAACTGCTTAATCCTACTGGGGTTTCACTGGGATGCTGAAGCCTATGTCAACTGACTCTGTATAAAAGCAGGGTACACCCTGATCAGCTCATCAGCTCATCACAGGCCACACAAACACAATCATGCACTCACACATTCGGGTAATTTGGAACAGACAGTTAGCCTAAAGTGCTTATCCTTGGATAGTTGGACTAAAACCTACACAAACAAGGTGAGAACATATACCCAGAGACGCCCTAGTCAAGCCCAGGACTTAAACCAGTGCTTCTCAAATAGTGGGGGGCACGGTGTGATGCCCGGGGGAGGGGGGGGGGCACGTATGACCCTGGGGAACATGCTTTTCTGGAATAGTGTATGAGAATTAAGTGTAATTGCACCTCCACTCCAGTAGTTGGCAGTGGTGCTCTTATTGTCGTGCTATAGTATTGCGGTTTTTCGCACGAGCAAACGATATGAGGTGCAGTAAACAACCCCTCAAGAAACAACACGGGAAAATTTCTAAAAGGAACGAAGAGAAAGGTGGAGAGAGACGAAGATATTAAGACATAAATAAGTTAAATGAGTTTAAATAAGGATGTATTTTTTAAATTTCAGGCACATTGGTGCACTTTAAATCTTTTCAATTACAGATTAAAAAACAATATTAATGAAGTTTTTCTTTATTGTAACTTGAACTATATTTCTTTGTTTTTTTGTTTTTAATGTTCATAAAAATACAATGTTATGCAGAGGTGTACTAATAGCAATTTTATAGACAAATAATACTTTTTATAGTCGTTCACGGGGCGGTGGGGGGGGGGTGAAATGTTTTTTTTTTTCTTCCTACAGAGGGCACCACAAAAAATACAGTGAAACCTCCGCTGACGAACACTTAAGCTCACGAACTTTTCGCCTCAAGAACATTAAATTCGCGAGCATATAGTCTCTGTTGACGAACTAGTTTTCGGCGAACGAATCAAACCACGTGGTCGAACAGTGCCACGGTGGCGGCCACGAGAAGCTGACGCACGCTCACGGCGTCCCAGTTCGTCACCCCCTTTCTTTGAGTGCGGACGTGGTTTGTGTTTGATAGATATTTTGGACCATATTGAGTGTACTTTTGTTATTATGGTACCGAAAAAGACCCCACCACAGGCGGAGATCATTGAAAAACACGAACGAGGTGTGCGTTTGTGTGACTCAGCGTCCCAGTACCAGTACGCTAAGTCTACCATTGCTACCATCCTTAAGAAGAAGGAAGCTATTAAGGGTGTGTGTGTGGCTAAGGGTGTTTCCAAACAGTAGGCGTTTCCAAACTCTCCTTCCAAACAGTAAGTCCCTCCCTCCTTCTTCCTCCCACTCCATTCCATCAAGCCATCAACTACCATCACAAAGGTAAATAAAACGACTTTATTATACAGTACAGTTTATTTCTTTAATTACAATACAATAGCACATTTATTATACATAAAATAAGGTATATTTTTGTGTAGTTTTAAGGCTTATTTATTAGAAAATTATGTTTTATGGGGACCTGGGAACGGATTATTCTCATTTTAATGGTTTCTTATGGGAAATAAATGTTCGGAAGACGAACTTTTCGCCTTACACACACTTTCTGGGAACCAATTATGTTCGTGAGCTGAGGTATCACTGTAATTGAGAAGCACTGACTTAAACCCATGACCTCCTTGCTGTAACCATGACTTGTAAGTTATTATGAATAGGAGTGTCTGCCAAATGCTGTAAATGTAAACTTAGCAATTGAGTGATAAGAGCCTTGCTCAGGGGCCCAACAGTGGTGACAGTGGGGACTGAATTGCTGACCCTCGGATCAGTATCCCGCTACCTTAACTATTAAGCCACCACTGATCTACACCACTACACCATTGAGTACCTGCACATTTTATTCCTTATTGTCTACTTAATGAAATATAAAAAAAAAAAATGACATTAGTGCCACTTTTTAGAACTTACTCGAGTGCAGATGAAAGAAAACAGCAGCTTTAATGGCACAAAGCTGTTAAACACACTAGGCTATGTGTGCTGTGTTAGCATAGTGGAATGGATATGAAGCCAAGAAAGAGTGTTGCGAGTGTGACAAACACCATTCGGCCCTCATCCATCATAGGTGCCAAACTTAAACATTCATCACAAAGTTTGCAGATCCCTGCTGTTCTCATCCCTCTGCTCTTCACTTAATCTCTCCTTCTTGTTCCGCGGTTGTACAGCACAGATGAATATTAGTTCTCCATACTGGCAATGGAAAGATGCTGAGCAGCAGTAACCGAACTGCTGCATTAATTAAAAGCAAAAATTTGCCTTACTCTGTTTCATTGGATGGCTGCTGCTAAGATTGATGAACTTCTCTTGGATATGTCATGCTGTGCTGCATCTATACCAGACCTTAATACAGACAGAATATCTATTAGGTGAGAGGTATATGTTAAGATGCCAAGTTCTGTATTCTAATCAAACCTTCTCATCCAGGCGTTCGGGCTTTTCTGAAAAATTATATTCTCTGGTAATTAGAACAATACGGGTGGGAAAACAAACGGCATGTAGTGTCTTTACAGTACCTGAGTACATGGTTGGTGACATGGTGGCACAGTGGTTGGCACATCTGCCTCATGGTCTCGTTGAGCTTGCATAGGTTTCCACTGGGTATTCAGGTTTCCTCCCACAATTTGTTGACATGCACACTGTTCTACAGGCGTGAGTATGAATGGTTGTGTTGTCGGCGTTGCAATGGTCTGGTGAGCTATTCAGGGTGTCACCTGCCTTTGCCAAGTGTCGGTTGAAATAGACTTCAGCCTCCCTGCAACCCTAATTGGATTAAACGATTTGGGGAAAATGAGTGAGAGAGTGCATGGTTCACTACAAAGGTTTCTTTCTTTCTTTAATATATTTTTTTTAATTTTATTCAACTTTCAATTTATTTTTGCTCACAGTCACAGAGTGATAAAAAATAATTAATTTGACGCTGGAAGACTGTAACTCAAAGTATGTAAACGACTGAATTTGAATTAATTATATTTCCTATTAAAATAAAACAGTTTTCTGCTGAAGGTCCTCATTCATAAAACGCTTAGTCATGAGCAGCATTGCCTCAGACAGTGCAGACAGATGAGTATTCCTGGCCCAATTTATCAGGTATGCACTTTTTTAAATGCTTCAAAGGAAACAGCGTTGTGTTCTGTTAATAATGTGAACCAATAGCGGTTTCACAACTCAGTATGGCTACAAGCATGTGCAGTATATTCAATATAAATTGATATTTTGTGGTCATTTTCATAGTTTAGATCAGGGGTCTCCAATCGTATGCACAAAGGGCCGGTGTGGGTGCATACAATTGGAGATCCCTGATGTAAATAAAAGTCAGATTAGTCCAAGAAAAATAAATACAGTGCAAACATTTCATGAAATTAGAATCAGGTGTCCATTTAAAAAAGTATATTTTCATGTGTTCAAGGATATCACCTTATACTGTAAGAAATTATATGAAAGAAATTAATTTTTTTCTTGTTCAAATTTTGGCTGAGATTCACAGTGATATCCCTAAAAAAATAGAGAAATAATATCTTCTTTCTTCTTCTTTTCCTTTCGGCTGTTCCCTTCAGGGGTCGCCACAGCAAATGATCTGCCTCCATCTCTCCCTATCCTCTGCATCTTCTACTCTTACTCCAATGACCTTCATGTCCGCCTTCACCGCATCCATAAATCTTCTCTTTGGTCTTCCTCTGGGCCTTTTGCCTGGTAGTTCCAACCTCAGCATCCTACGACCAATATACTCACTATCCCTCCTCTGTACATGTCCAAACCATCTCAATCTAGCCTCTCTGACTTTGTCTCCAAAACATCTAACATGTGCTGTCCCTCTGATGTACTCATTTCTGATCCTATCCATCCTCGTACTCCCAAAGAGAACCTCAACATTTTCATCTCTGCTACCTCCAACTCTGACTCCTGTCTTTTCCCCAGGGCCACTGTCTCTAAACCATACAACATTGCTGGCCTCATCACCGCCTTGTACACTTTTCCCTTCATTCTTGCCGATACTCTCCTATCACACATCACACCGGACACTTTTCTCCATCCATTCCAACCTGCCTGCACGCGCTTTCACCTCTTTTCACACTCTCCATTGCTCTGGATTGTTGAGCCTAAGTACTTAAAATCCTCCACCTTCTTTATCTCTGCCCCTGTAACCTCAAAGTTCCTCTTGGGTCCTTGTCGTTCACACACATGTATTCTGTCTTACTAAGACTAACCTTCAATCCCCTCCTTTCCAGGGCATACCTCCACCTCTCTAGATTTTCCTCCACTTGGTCTCTGCTCTCACTACAGATCACAATGTCATCTGCAAACATCATAGTCCATGGAGATTCTTGTCTAACCTCATCTGTTAGCCTGTCCATCACCATAGCAAACAAGAAGGGCTGAGAGCTGACCCTTGATGTAGTCCCACCTCCACCTTGAACTCTTCTGTCACACCGACAGCACACCTCACCACTGTCTTACATCTATCATACATGTCCTGCACCACTCTAACATACTTCTCTGTCACTCCAGACTTCCTCATACAATACCACAGTTCTTCTCTCGGCACCCTGTCATATGCTTTCTCCAGATCCACAAAGGCACAATGCAGCTCCTTCTGACCTTCTCTGTACTTCTCTATTAACATCCTCAAAGCAAACACTGCATCTGTGGTGCTCTTTCTTGGCATGAAACCAAACTGTTGTTCACAAATGCTGACCTCTGCCCTTAGTCTTGCTTCCACTATTCTTTCCCATAGCTTCATTGTATGGCTCATCAACTTTATCCCTCTGTAGTTGCCACAACTCTGTACATCGCCCTTGTTCTTAAAAATGGGCACAAGCACACTTCTCCTCCATTCCTCTGGCATCTGCTCACTTTCTAAGACCTTGTTGAATATTCTTGTCAGAAAATCTACTGCTACCTCCCCTACACACTTCCATACCTCAACTGGTATGTCATCAGGGCCAACTGCCTTTCCTCTCTTCATCCTCTTCAATGCCCTCCCCACTTCTCCCTTTCTAATCTTTTCTCTGCTCCTCAACTTGGTCACCCCTTCTACTCTTTTTCTCTCTCATTTTCCTAATTCATCAGCTCTTCAAAGTACTCTTTCCATCTTCCCAGCACACTTCTGTCATCAGTCAATACATTTCCCTCTCTGTCCTTTATCACTCTAACTTGCTGCACGTCTTTCCCATCTCTATTTCTCTGCTGTGCTAACCTGTATAGATCATTTTCTCCCTCCTTACTGTTCAACCTATCATACAAGTCATCATCGCCCTCTGTTTGGCCTTTGACACTGCTACCTTAGCTTACGCTGTGTCTCCCTGTACTCCTGTTTACTCTCTTCCGGTCCTCTCAATGTCCCACTTCTTCTTGGCTAACCTCTTCTTTTGTACACACTCCTGCACTTCCTCATTCCACCACCAAGTTTCTTATCTACTTTCCTTCCAGAGGACACACCAAATACTCTCCTACCGGTCTCCTGATCACATTGGCTGTGGTTGTCCAGTCCTCTGGAAGCACTTCCTGACTACCCAAAGCCTGTTTCAACTCCTCCTTGAAGACAACCACGACACTCTTCCTTTTTCAGCTTCCACCACTTTGTCTTCTGCTCTACCTTTGCCTTTTTCACCTTTCTCTCACCATCAGTGTCATCCTGCACACCACCATCCTATGCTGTTTGGCAACATTCTCACCCACTACTACTTTGCAGTCACTGACTTCCTTCAAATTACCTCGCCTACACAAGATGTAGTCTACCTGTGTGCTCTTACCTCCGCTTTCATAAGTCACCCTATGCTTCTGTTTCTTCTGGAAGAAAGTATTCACCACAGCCATTTCCATCCTTTTGCAAAATCCATCAACATCTGTCCTTCTGTGTTCCTGTCCTGGATACCAAACCTGCCCATCACTTCCTCGTCCCCTCTGTTGCCTGCACCAACATGTCCATTGAAGTCTGCTCCAATGACCACTCTTTCACCTCTGGGGGTACTCTGCATCACTTCATCTAACTCACTCCAGAATCTCTCCTTCTTCTAGCTACATCCTGCCTGTGGAGCATAAGCACTAACAACATTGACTATCACGCCTTCAATTTCTAACCTGAGACTCATCACTCTGTCTGACACTCTTTTCACTTCTAGAACATTCCTGACAAACCCCTCCTTCAAGATGACTCCTACTCCATTTCTCTTCCCATCCACACCATTATAAAACAGTTTAAACCCTGCTCCTAAGCTTTTAGCCTTTCTACCTTTCCACCTTGTCTCCTGAACACACAGTATGTCCACCTTCCTCCTCTGCATCATGTCAGCCAGCTCCCTATCTTTTCCTTGCATAGTTCCAACATTCAAAGTCCCTACTCTCAGTCCGAGGCTCACGCCCTTCCTCTTCTCTCTCTGCCTACGGTCACGCCTCCCGCCTCTCCTTCTTCGACGTCTTCGACCAACAGTAGTCCAATTTCCATCAGCACCCTGTTGGTTGACAGCACTGATGGCGGTCGTTGTTAACCCGGGCCTCGACCGATCCGGTATGAATTTTGTTTTGATCATTTGCATTTTTAAATGTGGCAGAAGTTTTACGCCGGATGCCCTTCCTGTCGCAACCCTCTGCATTTATCCGGGCTTGGGACCGGCATAAGGGGGAGAGACACTGGTTAGTGCCCCCCCCGCCTCATGGCTGCATTAGAGAAATAATATAAGGTCATATTTTATTAATTCAGATGTGGATAAGGTCTGCTGTTAAATGTCAAAAAATAAAAATAAAAAATAGGAGTTCCCTTATGACGTTCAATCATATCCTGATCATTAGCTCCGATTTTCATTTTTTGAGAAAAGAAAATTTCCACTTCCTTGAGTCATTTGGTACAGGACCCTCAGCAATGAATACATAAAATATGTTATTAATTATCGGCATCTGAAAGATCTTTTATTTTGAAAAACCCTTCATCTCTGTCACCTGATGCGGCACATAAAAAAAAATACAAAGTGACTACCCGTACGATACCGTATTCCTACAAGGTTTTGCTAATCGTACGGCATCTCGAAAACGAGATTTCGCGCACGCATGAGTTGACGTCAGTCATGAGGTCAAAATGGCGACGGAAGAACATGCGTTCAATGTCAGGGATAAATTTTCATCAGAGTTAGGGTTAGGGGTTTAGGGTTATACCGGTATCGTCTGCTAAACATACGGCAGAATGATTCACCTCATTTCCAGTAGGTGGCACGTCAGCGTACATGCGCAAAAGGATTGCCGTACGAATAGAAAAAATAAATCCCGTATGAGGCCGAATGGGTAGCTGCCGTTAAAAACCGACAAGCTAGCAAAAATGAGTTCGGTGTTGGATGGCGAGTTGCATTTTTGCACACTTTGTTTCTAGTTGTTTTCACAGGTCTGTGAAAATATTGTTTTACATGAAATTGTCACGCGCTCCACCGAATGTAGGCGGTGTCACAACTGACACCCGAGCTTTTGAGACAAAATGCGGCTTATCTGCGACTTCCGATCTGTCAAGTAAGTAAGTATGTAAGTGCGCGTTGAAGACTTGTTTAGTACTCAACATTCACTTACTTACTCGAAAGATCGGAAATCCTGATAAGCCGCGTTTTGTCTCAAAAGCTCTGGTGTCAGTTGTTACAATCGGTGGAGCGCGTCACAATTATTCTTTGGCGCAAAAAGGTTGGGGACCGCTGGGTTAGACTACTCTGGTTCTCAGGCCCTTCATATGTCAAAGCAGCTCGCATATTATTTTCCTTAATGGGTTTTCCTTGGAAGCCTCACATTCCATCCCCGTATCCTATGTATATCAAGATTAATTAATTTCATATTAACGTGTCATTATATAACTTACTGGTATATAACTTACAGAGTGGCACGGTGGTGCAGTAGTTAGCACGTCTGCCTCACAGCAAGAAGTTCTTGTGTTCAATTCCTAGGCTTGGGGTGCTTCTATGTGGAATTTGCACATTGTCCCCTTGTTTGCGTGGATTTCCTCCAGCCACAGTCCAAAAAAAAAATTAATAAAAACACAAAACTGAACAGTAGTCTGCTTGAATGAATGAGCAACTTGTATTAGATGGCCCTGCAAAGCCTGGTAAGCTGTTCAGGGTGTACTATGCCCTTGCCCAGAGTCAGTTGAGATGGGCACGAGCCTCCTCATGACCCTAATTAGGAATTAGGAGGTACAAACAGGGACTTTGTGTGAGATTCCTTCGGCTATTTTTAGCAGTCTCCGCTATTTAAATGGATGAACGAGCCCCGGATGAACTAGCTCCTTTCTGGTAGAGAACTGTAGTGAATATTTGGTGCTGAGCACATCCACCTCACAGCAAGAAAGTCTTGGTTCAATTAACAAGGGTTTGTTTCTGTGTGGAGTTTGCGTGTGCTTTCGTGGGTTTCCTCAGGGTAATCCTGTTCTGTCCCACTTTCCAAAGACATTTTCACCAGGCTAATTGGCTGTTCCAAATTGTTTCTAGGCGTTGAGTGAGTGTGAAGTGTTGTATTCGTGTTGGTCCTGCAATGGCCTGGCTAGCTGTTCAGTGTGTACCCTGCCCTCACCAAAGTCAGCTGAGATGGGCACCAGCTTCATTCGCAACCCTAATTAATGAATGAAAACTATATTACTGTAATTCCACAGACAAATTTGGCCCTACATTTACTCCATTCAAAGTGAACACACACACACACACACACACACACACACACACACACACACACACACACACACACACACACACACATACACACACCATTTGAGGGTTCAGTGCCTTGCTCAAGGACCCATCAGTCCGTAAACACGTATGAGGGGAAAGTGTGGCTCATTCCACCACCAGCACACATTTTTTTATGCCGGTTCAGGTATTGAACGAGCAACCACTCAGTCCCAAATTCGCTTCTCTAATCATTAGAAAACAGCTGCAACAATCCAAACAAACCAGAAGTATTAAATGTACTGTATAACACATTATTTTGACTTTGCGTACACAAATGTAGACATCTGACATTAAAGCAAATTTTTAAGATGAAAATTTCATTCGCTAATACAGTGGTACCTCACTTTTACGAAAGTCTCAACAAACGAAAAATGCAGGTTACGAAACACATTTTCCTAAAAATTTTTGTCTCTGTGTACGAAACAAGTTCACATTACGAAAGCGCCATCTTAAAAATTCAAACGTGCCATTCAAACATTAAAACACACCATTCAAACATTCAAACAATGCACGAGCTGCTTTCCCATCAATGACGTTCAAATATCCCGCCCCGTTGGCCTCCCATTGGCTAACAACTGAGCTGTCGTTCATGTCGCCTTCACTAGAGTGCCATCTTGGACAGGTCCACCTGACGCCATCTTGGACAGGGATCCCATTGGCTAGGAGAGTTGACGCAGCTCCATCACATTGTCTATTATGTAAGGATGTCATTGACAATCGGAATATCGGAATATCGCCGATATAATTATGTCGATCGATAATCGATACCTATAAAAGGGATTTCGATACTTCTAACGTTATAGCTTCCTGTGTTCATGACAGCGTCTGTAGTAAATGCCATTTTCAATGACACCCCTAGTAAATGGTATGTCCCGCCTCTCTGTATGGTAAATGGTATGTCCTTGCTTCTACTGTGCTGTCAGAGCGTGGGTTCTCAACAGCACGGAACAGATATGTGCATCTTCTGAATCTATGCATCTATTTTCGATTCCACGTGACTGTGACATGCAGCGGAGAGACAATCCTTTCTGTACTCCATTGTGTGGGCGGGTCCGATAGCTTCAAACTCCAATTTTATTGGATTATTACAACAGCCACAGACTGCGCATGTTGTTTGAGTAAAGAGATAAATTGCCCTCGTTTTGATCTGCTCATTTCCACGAAGCCAAGCACAGCTGGCAAACAAACACAAAAGGACAGATATGGAAAAACTTCAACCCGCAGACCAGCTGATTACCAAAACTTGGGACGCGCTTCCTGTCACATAAACACTGCAGCGTGTGAGTCCAATAAAATTAGAGTTTCAGGTATCGGACCCGCCCACACAGAAAGGATTGGCTCTCCGCTTCGCGCCACAGTGACGTGGCATTGCAAGTAGATGAATAAATTTGCTCTGAGCAGTTAGAAAGTGAAGCAACACTCGCACTGCACTGCCATGAATCATGCTTCACCACTTTTGCGGTCATAAAGTCGATCAGACGAAACTCGCATAGGTCGTAAGTCAACGACTCACTGTGTTCAATGCATTATACAAACTACTGTGATATATCTTAGTCTGTTCTATTTAATGCATTTATGAAACAGTACAGAAATATTCCAATGTATTGATACATTGGAATTTTTTTTTATCAATACGTATATCGATACCAATAATAGGTTTTCAATGACACCCCTACTATTATGGAGCTGAATCTACCATGATTCTTTTCGTGTAAAGGACAGACTTACTGTTGTTTTATGCTTTAGATTTTGAGTCAGGCTTTTAACCTTCCATAAACATTTGTAAGATTATAACTCGGCTAAGAAGACATGGTCAACACACGCACGCACACACGCGCACACACGCGTATGTAATTTCCGGTGCAATTGAGAAGAAGAAACGGGCTCGAGGGATATCGCAAAGGAATATGGCCAAACCTGTCTACCATCGGTACGATATTGAAGCAGAAGGAGGTCTTAAAAGGTATACTTTTATAATTTTTAAAGGGTTTAGGGGGTAGTGTTGGGGTCCTTGGAACGAATCACGTGTTTTACATGTAAAATGCGGTTCAATTTACGAAAAATGCAGGTTACAAAAAAGGCTCTGGAACGGATTAATTTCATAAAGCGAGGTACCACTGTAGTTAATACTGGGTTAATTTAATCATTGATAAACAACAACAATCCCAAAAAACAATGGAACAATGCTAACTAAAGGAAATGTCGATACCCACCAAAAATACCAGATTAGTTCCTACTGTCTCCGCCCCAGATAGTAAAGTCATGCCGGTTTCTACATGGCTCTCCCATTTAAACAGAAATTGCAATGGATTTTCACTTGACTTTTTTAGGAGCAGATTTTTTCACTTGTTTACCTTTAGATTCACAAGACTGCACACTGTAGATATCTATCTGTAGATGTCTGTCACTTCTGGTTCTGTCAATAAATAATGACTGGGGGTTTTTTTGTTTGTTTTTTTAGGTAAAAAGAACACACACACACACACACACACACACACACACACACACACACACACACACACACAAAAAAAAGCACAGGAGTGTATTTTATTTATTTATTTTGCATGACTTTTAAGCAGCTAGCTGCGTGAACTAGACCAGCTAGGCAGAGAAAGAAAGCTTGATATTAAACTGCAGATGTATCCCAATTGTTCAGTAGTGATTTCCTGTGGGGTTAAAGTGCTGATAGCGCATGCTGGGCTATGCAAATAGATACATACAGTATATCAATATGAACTTGTGCAAGCTACCGAACCTGGCATGCTCCTTAAACTCCAACAACATTTAGCTATTAGATATCCAGATATATTTCTTTACATACTCTTTACAATCACGGATTGATTACATTAGTAGTGAACTTGTTGCTCCATTGCTTAGGTATGTTTATTGTATAACAATACATCTCAAAAGACGTGGGATATTTTCTGACTTGTGTCAATTTTAGATTTACAGATGCTCCCTGACTTACGTTGATCCGTTTTACGTTTTATTTTTGTTTTTTCCAAAAAAAAAAAAAAAAAAAAAAGTCAAATTTTGAGTTTAGACGTACCTACGTTGTACGCTGACGTAATGACGCTGCGTCCATTGTGTACAAATGACAGACTGAACGTGCCCCTCCTTCTTCCCAGTTCAGTTTTTTATATATATATATATATATATATATATATACACACATATATATATATATATATATATATATATATATATATATACACACATATATATATATATAGTTATATTGCGTGTTACCCTTGTGTTAAGACGTTTCTCTGTGATCTTTGTGTTTACACTGTTTTGTGGACTTTGTAACCCTAAGCAAATATGGTTGGTGAGTCACATCAGTACAGGCTGTGTTCTAAACGAGTTCAAAGGCACCCTTGCGCACTTGAAAGACCGGCAGTCCATATAACCCCCAGCAAGTACACTACTTTCGGTATTGAGCGCCTCACATATTGTTAAGCGTTGATTTAAGCTTCATGTAAAGTGACTCGGTAAAAATAAGTGACTTATTTGAAATTAATGTTGATATTATTTGAAATATTTGATATTATTTTACAATGTTATGTTTATAATAATTGATTTAGGGGTGTTTTATGAGATACGGTAATGGAATTTATGGATGTATAGTACAGTATGAGCGTCATACGTCACACGTCACTGTAACAACTTACATTCACTTTCAACTTACGTTCGGCCGTCCAGAACCAATTAAAAACGTAAGTCGGGGAGTGTCTGTATATAAGAAAAGTAAATAGTTAAATACTGTTTAGGGATGATTTGTGTCCCCTAATTCTGTAGTCAAAGCCAAATCCAAAATTACATTTTTGCGTCCCTGTTGTGCGACTACTACCAACCAGGAAGTAATGAAAACAAACACGTTCCCCCTTTGTGACACATGATGCTGCCATTTGCTGCCTTACAAACTGCTGTGCATGCACATTTGAGGGCAACCTAACACACTTGACTTTTACACTGTTCCATGATTGGCTGGTGAGCGCTGTAAGTGACAGGAGGTGAGTGTCTATCATCCACGGATGGCTGCGTCCATTGACAGCACGATAATCAGGCGCCTTGTCAATGTGCCACCCGAGCCCTACAATTTAATCAATACTTTCTTTTCCTCAAGAGGACTATTTCTACCGAAGCAGTAAGTGTAGTCAGTGTGTTTTTGTTTTACTCATGAACAATAATCAGAAGTGACTAGACAGCATAGAGTTGGGTGGGGCGGGATAACCTTTAATAAAGACACGATCTTAAGTGAAAATCAGGCTGATAGGCTGCTATCTACTACATTTATAGCGGAACTCCATTTTAGGTATTGGAGTGATGACAACATACTATGAACCACCATACTATTAATTTTCAGTTATACTGGATGGATTGAAAAATCTATAACCAGCCCATATCCCCACTCCCAGAAAAAAAAAATCACTACCAGCACTCTGCTTTCAGAACAACCTTAATTCTTCATGGTATGGATTATTTGAGATATTAGAAATATTACTTTAATAATCTGGTCCATATTGACATGATTATATCCCATAATTCCCGCAGATTTTTATTTTCAATTTCATGCTTCCTGTTCTGAATTCTCCAGTGAGTGGGAAGGCCACAGAAGAATGTTGTACTTGCCACATTAAGGAAACTTGACTTTTTCTTGACAACCTTTGATTTGTGACTGATGCATTAGTATACCAGAAGTAGGCCCAAGCTAAGGTTGTGGCCATGACAGGAAGCACATAGTCAGTAACTATATTTAACTAGACTGTGAAATTCAAGCGATGAAAAGGTCCAAAGTATGGCACAAAGCCCTGCATTGGCCTAGCAAACAGTCCAGGGTGTAACCCACCCTCTCCCAGAGACACTAGCCTCCCTGTGACCCTAGGCTTAAACAGCTTAGACAATGAATACAACTCTGAGTATGGCAAGCAAAAACATTCCCCTCACTATTACGTATACCATCTTCACCAGCCTGAACTATAATCACACGGTATGCAGGGTCCATGAATTCATGCTTTTGGTGCAAACTGATGGCCCAACCCTCGGTGTACCTCTCTCTATGAAAATAGTACTTAGTACTTAAAATGAAGAAGAGGTCTGAGGTAAAATACAGAGCAATTATATAAACGACATGGTTCGTACCTCCTACATCATGCACATCCTTGCTTCTTTTATCAAAAGCAAGTTTACGAATATAATTGGAAATTAGCGGGTGCATCTTCGCACTCCCAGTGCTGCCACATTTTCTCTTAGTTAACTAAGACACCTGTACAGCAAGATGCTGTATAATTATCACAGATATTAAATTTGCATCACATACACACCTGATTTAATACCTTTTCACAAAAAAAGTAGCATACACAAGTTTTGAAAACAATGTTAACAGTTGGTGCAAAGCTAAGTGTGACTTTGAACAATTACTGTTCCACTCATTTGTTGAGACACTCAATCCTACTATGATTGCTGGGTAGCTGGTGTACATTCCAGGCAATAAAGGTCAAAAGCAGGGTACACCCTGAGGAGCTCACCAGACCATCACAGGGCGAACACATACATACAAACAACCATTCACTCCCAGCCCTATAGGCAATTTAGAATGGCCAATTAGCATAACGCAGTGTAGCTAACTGGGTTATCAAAGGCCGGTCATGTCTCTCACAGTCTGTGGTGTGAGGCATGTACAAGAACCATTGTTGACCTTCATCAAGAGTAGGCTGCAAAGTCATCAGTGTGTTTCTGTCTTGCAATGGCCTGGCTAGCTGTCCAGGATGTACTCTGCCCTTGCCTGGAGTTGGCTGGGATGGGCTCCAGCCTCCGCATGACCCTAATTAAGATTAAGCGGTTACAGGAAATGGTTACAGAAATTAGCATAACATGGAAGTCTTTGAGCTGTGGGTGGAAACCAATTTCCCAGCAAAACACACACACACACACACACACACACACACACACACACACACACACACGTACAGGAAGAACATGCAAACTCCTCAGAAATACTCAGACTTGTGATATGATCAAATAACCATCTTGTTTTGAAGTGGTCATACTAACTACTGCGCCACCATGCCACCCTAATCATGAACTTGTGAAAGGAATAGAAGTCTTATTTTTAACTTTTTAACTTACTTTGCACAATATATATATATATATATATATATATATATATATATATATATATATATATACACAAAAATAAAAGGACAGGACAAAGACTTTCTATTGAAACTCCATTTATCACTACAGATCTGTTTCGAGGGGTGGTGAAACCATCCTCTCTCTTCAGGTGATTATAGAAGAATTATAGATTATAGAATTCTTCTATAATCACCTGAAGAGAGAGGATGGTTTCACCACCCCTCGAAACAGATCTGTAGTGATAAATGGAGTTTCAATAGAAAGTCTTTGTCCTGTCCTTTATTTTTGTTTATTTGCTCTACCAAAAAGTATTGAGCACTCTCCTACGGAAGGATCTACTCAGAAAATCCTATATATATATATATATATATATATATATATATATATATATATATATATATGAAAATCTTGAGGTTCTCTTTGGGAGTAACGAGGATGGATAGGATCAGAAACGAGTACATCAGAGGGACAGCACATGTTAGATGTTTTGGAGACAAAGTCAGAGAGGCTAGATTGAGATGGTTTGGACATGTACAGAGGAGGGATAGTGAGTATATTGGTAGTAGGATGCTGAGGCTGGAACTACCAGGCAGAAGGCCCAGAGGAAGACCAAAGGGAAGATTTATGGATGTGGTGAAGGCGGACATGAAGGTCGTTGGAGTAAGAGTAGAAGATGCAGAGGATAGGGAGAGATGGAGGTAGATCATTTGCTGTGGTGACCCTTGAAGGGAACAGCCGAAAGAAAAAGAAGATATATATATATATGTGCCCAAAAACTCTCTAGAAAGATTGAAGAAGTCAAGTGACACACAGAAATGATGAGTCTGCATATAAAGAAGTCCCAGTTGCATGTTTTAATAATAAAAGTGTGTAAGAAAAAAAGTGAAGATACATTTAACCATAACATGAGTTGATGAGTTCCACTGTACCCAATTATCTGTTTAATTTATTGAACCAGGCTAGCATGTCACTTGTGCGTCTGCAGTTCCTCAGTCGTGTTATAAATTCGAGGTCTGCCAGAGAGATACTTCTGAACAGGGTCCTCAGACCCCTGAATGTTTAATGCTGTTGCTGCCAAATGAATAAGTATAAATGGATTTATTCTCGTGAAGTTGAGATCAGCATTAGCCGGTCTTCTAAAACTTGCATCTATCATGGTTTGGGTTTAACAGTCATTTGAACAGCACCGCAATCTGTCACACTAATCACGATAAATCGGATCATTTGCACAAATTTAACATGTGCAAGCAGTTTAACTTAGCAAATCATCAAAGGAAGTACATCTTGGGACCTTCATCAAGTACAGACTTGCAGCAAAGGGAGAAAGAAAGAAAAAAATAGCATATAAATTTTAGTGTTTTGGGAGATGGGATATTTCAGCCCACAGCACCATTTTCCCCCAGCTAATGTGTATTTCCTTATCAGCACCCGATTGCTAGCTGCTTTGTCTACTGTGAACAAGTTATTAGGGTCATGGGGAGACTTGTGCCTATCGCAGTTGACAGTGAGCGAAGGCGGGGTACAACCTGAGCAACTCAGCGGGCCTAATGTGTAAGTCTTTGGAGAGTGGGAGTCAACAAGAGTGCTCAGAGAAAACCCGTGCAAGCACAGGGAGAACATGCAAACTCCACACAAGTACACCCAATCCCAGAACTCGAACCCACGACCTTCTTGCTGTAAGACAGATACACTAATCACGACACCACCGTGCTGCCATGTTGAATACACACATGAGCATAATTTTGATTTTTGAATTTTATTCATATAATATCTATCTATATAGTGCCTGAGTCGTAGACGACCATTGGTGACCCACCATGAAGGATAACACCCTGGTTATCATCTTCATGGAGGTTTTCTTGGCAGGATTAGTGCAGTGGTTTGCCATTGCCTTCTGGACGATGCAACTAGGTAAGTCTGTAGGGTGTTTACACCCAAGCCTCGTGGCTCATCAGGCCGGTACTTATCCCCGGTTTCCATAGCGTGAAGCAACCAGGAGTTCAACTCCCTCTGAATGGGACGCTAGTCCATCGCAGGTTACCTTCCCAGTATATTTTACTGGTACCCATTTATACTGCTGGGTGAACAGAGGCACACTGTGGTTGACCACAGTGAGGATCTCAGTGAGATTCGAACTCACAACCTCCTGATCATGAGCGCAGCACCCTAACCACTACGCCACCGGCCCCACAACCTCTCTGGACGATGCAAACCTACGGGCAATTTAGAACGGCCGATTAACCTACTGTGCATGTGTTTGGATTGTGGAAGGAAACCAGAGCACTCAGAGGAAACCCACACAAGCACAGGGACATATAATATAAATTAGATGGTAACTATAGAATTCACTGTTATACTTTTTCATTGTAATTTAATCAGAGAAAAACAATTGTGCCATGTTTACTGAAAGAGGCGATTTATGGATGTGATGAAGGAGGACATGAAGGTGGTTGGTGTAAGAGAAGAAGATGCAGAGGATAGGGTGAGATGGAGGCAGATGATTTTTTGTGGTGACCCCTGAAGGTAACAGCCAAAAGAAGAAGAAGAAGAAGTGTAATAAGTGTTTTCTGATGCAGAGATATAAAAAAAATAATAATAATGATTTTACCTTTCAGCTCTTGAGCTTTTTTTACATGGCCTCTCAATGGTCTAATTAATTATTAACTGTAGCATCCTGCTGTAGGCTGCAAAGGGATACCCAAGAGGGTGTGTGCCATACCAAGCCCTCGGGAAATCTCTATTGCTCGATTGGTTCTCTCAGGGATCAGGTGCATGCTGAGAATGAAAGTTAATGAATGATCGAACAGTGAATCTGATTGCCAAACCTGCGCCTGATTCAAATGTGGTAAACAGCTGTAACTGTGCTTATATTTATTCTGAGGGTTTTGTTGGTGATAAATGTTGTGGGTTACTGTGGCTCAGTCTGGTAGGTACAGATTTACATTTACAGCATTTAGCAGATGCTTTCATCCAGAGTGACTTACAGAAGTGCTTTGAAGTCACTATTAGTTCTTATACTGGTTTGTTAGAACACAGACTAAGTATACCATCAGTCAAACCCAGTCAGAAGGCTGTGTTGTGCATTTATTTATTTTTAAATGATTTTGGAGGCTTGTGTGTGTGTGTGTGTGTGTGTGTGTGTGTGTGTGTGTGTGTGTGTGTGTGTGCTAATCTACCTACGTTTTCAGCTGTTGTTAGAAGATACCCAGTGATTCAGCTGTCCGACCATCTAGACAAAGTACATTCCTCCTCCTTGGAGCCATGAGAGGCGGGGGGGGGGGGGGGGCACTAACCAGTGTCTCTCCCCCTTATGCCGGTCCCAAGCCGAGATAAATGCAGAGGATTGCGACAGGAAGGGCATCCGGCATAAAACTTCTGCCACATTTAAAAATGCAAATGATCAAAACAAAATTCATACCGGATCGGTCGAGGCCCGGGTTAACAACGACCGCCATCAGTGCTGTCAACCAACAGGGTGCTGATGGAAATTGGACTACTGTTGGTCGAAGACGTCGAAGAAGGAGAGGAAGAGTAGAAGATGCAGAGGATAGGGAGAGATGGAGGCAGATCATTTGCTGTGGCGACCCCTGAAGGGAACAGCCGAAAGGAAAAGAAGAAGAAGAAGGAGCCAGAACAGAGAAGAGTTTAGATGCATGTTGCCCTTGTCCCTTGGTAGAGGGAGGGACCAGTCTAGCAGTGTTAGAGGATCTGAGACAACATGGTGCAGTTTTTATAAGTACTTTGAAGTAGGAAGGTGCAGGTCCATCTTTAGACTTTGTATGCAAGCATTGGTGTTTTAAATCTAATGCTAAAAGCTACAAGAATCCAGTGGAGAGATTGTAGTATTGGCGTGGTGTGGGAAAATTTGGGAAGGTTGATAACTAGCCACACCACTGAATTCTGGATCAGTTGCAGAGAGAGAGAGAATATCACTCAAAGGTAGACCTGCAAGGAATGAGTTTCAGTAATCTAGTCGAGATTGCAAGGGATTGAGCAAGTATCTGAGTGACCTCAGTGGAAAGAATTGGACGAATCTTTCGGATTTTAAAAAGGAGAAATCGACATGATCGAGAAAGATTAGTGATATGAGAAGGACAGGCATGGTTACACCGGGGCTTCCTGCAGTGCCTGAAGGGAGAGATCACAGCATTTTCCAAGGAGATTGCAAGATCTTGATGTAGGGATGAGTCAGCTGGGATGAAAGAAATTCAATGTTGCTGGGATTAAGCTTAAGCTGGTGAGCTGCCTTCCATGAGGAGATACTTGTCAGACATGTAGAGATCCAAAAAAAAAAAATCAGTGTCTGAGGGAGGAAAAAAGAGAACAAGTTGAGTGTCATTTGCACAGCAGTGGTATGAGAAGCCTTGTGAGGATATGACATCACTGTGGCACCTAGCATAAATAGAGAACAGAAGTGGATCAAGAACTGAGCCCTGGGGAATGCCAATGGAAATTCAGCATGGACATGATGTGGATCCTCTCCATGTAACCTCATATAAGTGCCCTTTCAGGTAGAAAGCAGACCATTGCCATGCTACACCACAAATTCCTAGACTCTTAAGTGTGGATAAGAGAGTCTTGTGGTTGACAATGTCAAATACTGCTGAAGCGTCGAGGAAGATGAGGACTGTTGACATCTTGGCTGATCTTGCAGCAAGTAGCTTCTCTATGACAGCCAAGAGCGCAGTCTCTATGGAATGTGCTGATTTGAAGCCAGATTGATAAGTGGTCAAGGGGGTTATTCTGCAAAAGATAGAAAGACTATTAGTTATAAATGCAGACGCTCCCTGACTTACGTTCATCCGTTTTACGTTTTTTCGATTTTACATTAAAAAAAAAAAAAAAAGTCAAATTTTGAGTTTAGACGTTCCTACATAGTACGTCGACGTAATGCCGCTGCATCCATTGTTTACAAACTACAGACTGAACTGAACATGCCCCTCCTTCCTAGTTCAGTTATATAAATATCTATCGTTTATATATATATATATATATATACATATATATATATATATATATGCAAAAATAAAAGGACAGGACAAAGACTTTCTATTGAAACTCCATTTATCACTACAGATCTGTTTCGAGGGGTGGTGAAACCATCCTCTCTCTTCAGGTGATTATAGAAGAATTCTTGTTTATTTGCTCTACCAAAAAGTATTGAGCACTCTCCTACGGAAGGATCTACTCAGAAAATCCTATATATATATATATATATATATATATATATATGTATGTATGGCGGCACGGTGGCGTAGTGGTTAGCACGTCCGCCTCACAGCAAGAAGGCCCGGGTTTGATTCCTGGCCTGGGCGTTTCTGTGTGGAGTTTGCATGTTCTCCCCGTGCTTGTGCGGGTTTCCTCCGGGTGCTCCGGTTTCCCCCGCAATCCAAAGACGTGCACTGTAGGTTAATTGGCCGTTCGAAATTGACCGTAGTTTCTCTCCTGCAGCGGCACTGGAACACAGTCGTATCGGCACTTGCCTTTCCATTGGATCCTTCCGGTGGCGCCGAGACAGGGGTAACAGCCTGTCCCTCATTACTCCCTACCCAGGCTCTGTGCACTGGGGAGTATCACCAGTCGGGATACTGGCCAGAGCGCAGCCATAGTCCTTCGGGACTGACGGAGGCCTACGATATGTATGTATGTTATACAGGGAGTTACCCTTGTGTTAAGACGTCGTCTCTGTGATCTTTGTGTAAATATGGTTGGTCAGAAGTGTAAGCCTACTAGCATGGGTGCAAGTCTCATACACAGAGATGAATTAACTATCTGCTCGGATCGGCACAATCTAATGCATACTCAGTTAAGCAAAGAGAGTTGTAAAATGAATGAAAACACAAATTACAGAACAATTACAGAAATGTATTATCTTTTAGCCGAATCCTAAGAGTGTATACTTATTTTTATATTAATATTCATTAGGATTTGTACTTGTTCTTTGTATGCATCTCTTGAATAAAGTTTACTTACTTACACAAAAGAAAGAACGCTCCGCTTTGCTGGGATTCACATCAGTACAGGCTGTGTTCTAAATGAGTTCAACGGTATCCTTGCGCACTTGAAAGACCGGAAGTCCGTATAACTCACAACAAGTACACTACTTTCGGTATTGAGCGCCTCACATATTGTAAGCATTGATTGGCTGTTTCAAGCTTCATGTAAAGTGACTCAGTATAAATAAGGGACTTATTTGAAATTAATGTTGATATTAGGGGCAGTGGTGGTCTGGTGGTATAGGGTGCTGGATCACTGATCCAAAGGTTGGGGGTTCGAGTCCCACTCTGCACAAGGTTGTCACTGTCCCCCCTAGTGGAGCTAACTGGGTTATCAAAGGCCGGCCATGTCTCTCACTGTCTATGGTGTGAGTCATGTAAAAGAACCATTGCTGACTTTCGACAAGAGTAGGCTGCAAAGCCGTCAGCGTGTTTCCGCCCTGCGATGGCCTGGCGAGCTGTCCAGGGTGTACTCTGCCCTCGCCCGAAGTTGGCTGGGATGAGCACCAGCCTCCCCGCGACCTAAATTAGGATTAAGCGGGTACAGAAAATGAACTGAACTGTTGATATTATTTGATATTATTTTACAATGTTATGTTTATAATAGTTGATTTATGGGTGTTTTATGAGATACGGTAATGGTATTTATGGATGTATAGTACAGTATGAGCGTCATACGTCATACATAACTGTAACAACTTACGTTCACTTTCAACTTACATTCGGCCGTCCAGAAACAATTAAATACGTAAGTCGGGGAGCGTCTGTAGTTCAAGAATTTTCGAAAGGAATGGTAGCAGTGATACTGATCTGTAGTTACTGATATCTGATACATCCAGAGAGGGTTTCTTTAAGATAGGTAGAACCCTCGATATTTTGAATGCTCTTGGTACATGACCAGATGATATTGAGTTATTGATAATAGTGGATGTAAAAAGAAGAAGTAATTTCTGATCATTTCTGATCAGGCAAATTTTCTTTAACACCATATAACTGTGCATATAAATCATAAAACATGCAGCTATTAAATCAGTAATGTTGGATTTGGTGGAAGGTTAAGCTTCTGATTAGCCTGTCAATCTATGGTAAATGCACATACAATTATAGGTGTGAGTGTTAGTGTAAATGGTTGAGTGTGTTGGCCCTGTCATGGTCGGCGAGCTGTTTAGCGTATACCCTGCCTTCGCCCAGTGTCACTTGAGATCCTAACCATGATCTTAATAGGATTAAGCTGATCAGTATATGAGTGCGTGAGACTGACACTATGTTCAGCCTAGAACTGTAACACAGTAAATTGTATATATACAATATATAATCTATAAATCTTGTAAGCATAATACATTTACTTTACTTTATACCATAGTGCTTTAAATTCTTTAGTCTGCTATATCGATGCATTTTTTTTTTTTTTATAAGACCACAGCTGTAATGGTAGGTAAGTCTGTTGGGTTTTTTACACCCGAGCCGAGTGGCTCATCAGGCCGGTGCTTATCCCCGGTTTCTGTAGCGTGAAGCGACCAGGAGTTCAATTCCTCCTGGATGGGACGCTAATCCATCGCAGGTTACCTTCCCAGTGTATTTTTTTTACTGGTACCCATTTATACTGCTGGGTGAACAGAGGCACACTTGTGGCTGAGACCTTGCCCAGGGGTCTTAGCACAGTGAGGGTCTCAGTGGGATTCGAACTCACAACCTCCCGATAATGAGCACAGCACCCTAGCTGTAATGGTACAGCCAGGTATAATTCAAATCACAGGTTTATATTAAATGTACCTGCTTTATTAGATTTACATTTCTGTAATAGCACCTCATACACGTGATCTGATTTGGTGGGTACTCCGTAATAATTAAAAGGATAGAACTGATTAACAATCATTATTATTAACAAAACAAAAGAGCACACGCGAGAACTTAAGTGATAGATGCAACAGTAACTATAAAAGGTTTGGAACCAGTGTATATACCACACAAGAATATGATTGGCTCTCTATATCAGGGTCATTTACAATTAGTATATACTACAAGGAAATGTGCAATCTGATTGGTCTGGTATCTCGGTAACATATTTTTTTTTTTTTTTTTTTTTTTTTTTTGGGGGGGGGGTGTTAATATTTTTATTAGGTATTGGGGCACATGAGAACACTAACCAATATCATATTTATATTGAATATCACATCAAATTTGTGTCACAATTAACATTTTAAACATATTGATGCAATAGAAAAACTGCATCTTGATGAATGAACAGCAAGGCAAACTTGGATGTTTTTTTTTTTTTTGGTTGGTTTTTTTTTTTAGTTTTGTGGCCCATGAAAAGATAATTGGGCAATACACAATTCGAAAATAGATAACAAAGTAATAACGAAGGATACTTGTATGTCATAATTAAGAAATTTAAATAAAAAAGAAACCAAAAGACAGAAAAGGGATAAAGGGGGAAGAGAGAAAATGAATGAATAAATAAAATAAAAAAAATAAGCAGAGGACATTGGGGGGGTCAATCAACCTAGGGCAGAGACTGAAGAGAGTGCAAGAATGTTAAGAAGAGAAGCCATTTGTTATAAAATTCAACAGAGTTACCTTTCACCCAATATGTGATCTTTACTAGCTTTAGAAAAGACAGTATCATTGAACCACTGAGTGCTGGAAGGGGCTTTAGTTGACTTCCAATGAAGGAGATGGCGTCTTGCCAGGGAACATAAATCATTATACTGAGTGGATAATACCTCAGTCAAAGTTTCAGCCCCTCACAGTTTGTCTGGGGCATTTGCGTAGGCAGAATCATTATTATCACACTTTACAATCTAAAAATTAAATCCTAAAAACTCAGTTTTTTCATTGTATTTTTCATACCATATATCAAAACAACTTTAGGGAGTGCAGTTTCCTTTTGTTTCCAGAGGATTAGTGAAAACTATAAAAAAAATCTTTTTTTTTTTTTTTAACACCGAGCCTTCACCCAGAGTTAACTGCTGCTTTCCTGCAATGATAAAGCATGAATCAGAAGATGTCATGGAGCTAATGCTGCACAGTGTTCACATCACCTGCCTCAGACTCATGATGAAAAGAACAGATGGCATTAGTGCAGTGCTTTTCAATTATTTTCTGTGGCGCCCCCTTTAGGAAGAAAAAAACATTTCACGATCCCCTCTGCCCCACGAGCGACTATAAATACTGTAGTATTATTTGTCTATTAAATTGTTATTAGTACACCCTCTACATAACATTGTATCTTTATTAACATTAAAAACAAAAAAGAAAGAAGTATAGTTCAACTTACAATAAAGAAAATCTTCATTAACATTTTTAAATCTGTACCAGAAAAAGATTTAAAGTGCACCAATGTGCCTGAAATAAAAAAATACATCCTTATTTAAACTCACTCAACTTAGTTTTGTCTTAATATTTCCATCTCTCGCCACCTTTCTTTTCGTTCCTGTTAAAAAAAATGTTCCGTGTTGTTTCTTGAGGGGTTGTTAACTGCACTTCATATCGTTTGCGCGTGCGAAAAAACCACTACACCATAGCGCGGCAATAAGAGTGCCACTGCCAACTACTGGAGTGGAGATGCAATTATACTTCATTCTCATACATTATTTCAGAACAGCATGTTCTCCAGCGTCATACACGCTCCCCCCCGGCATCACACCACGCCCCCCGGCATCATACTGTGCCCCACAAGAGGGCTCCACTATTTGAGAAACACTGTATTATCAACATAGAGTCTATGAACTTTGAGCTGCTTCAAAGTGTAGTAGCAGTATTAAGTGTCAGGATGGCCGAGTGGTCCAAGGTGCCAGATTCATGGTTCTCAGCTTCCCCTAACAGAGGATCCTGGTCTCCAATTTGAAACAACTTAACTTTTGTTCCTTCATCATCATTGCTGAAGTCCCCTTGAGCAAGGCACCTAACCCCGCAAATGGTCTCTGGACACCAAAATGTGGCAGTGTACTGCTCTGAGTGTGCAAACCTTGGACGGGTTAAATGTGGAGCTAAATTCCTCTTGCACTCGGAGCCCATCTGCATTCATCACCATTAAGAATAAATACATAAAAAAATAAACAATAAAAATCTCATTTTAATGCCTTTTTTTGTTAAGGTGGTAATATATACTAATACAATTATACGTGGATAGTGAGGTGGATCTCACTGAATAGTCCATGATACGGAATGTTGAAGGAATTATGAAACTCCGCAAGATCCACCAAACCTGAGGCGCATAATTGTTTTTGTATGTACAGTACTGCATGGGAGCATACAACAATACAAACTAAATTAATATTTAATATAATTTATTTTTAATTATCATATTTTCCAAATTACAGAGGCAGATCAATTGGGCTCAACACACCCTATGTACTAAGCAAAGCTGAGCTAAGCACTGTGTCGCTAAAGGCGTCATTTTAAAATCCATTCATAGTTTTATTTCGTACTTTAGTTTACATTTTACATATTTTAACCATGACAGACTCGGGTGGGTGAGCTCTATGGGCTAAGTGCTGTGTAGCCCTTTATATTAAAAACGTTGTTGGGCTCCAAGGCTAACTGATGCACGAGAAGAGGGAAGGCACGTATGTCTGATCTGATCTCACAGAAAAGCTACTGAAGTACAAACTGCTGAAACTAGTAATGTTGACTCTGACAGAACACACAGTGCATTGCAGCTTGCTGCATATTGGGCTGCCTAGAAGCACACTCGTCAGATTATGTTAACGTTATGGCTGATTTGTAGTGTACGTCACTTGTGCTCAGTAATAGCTGAGATAAGCTCCAGCCTCCCCATGAGCCTTCACACACCTCACATGAACAAAACCAGTGCTATAGAATCAGAATCCAGTGATATAATTAGATATTGTTGTTTTAAGAGTGAGGCAGTAGTGGCCTGGTGGTAAAGGTGCTGGATCACTGCTCCTAAGGGTGAGGGTTCAAGCCCCATTCAAGCCCCCCCCCCCCCCCCCCCGTGCAGGTAACTGGATTATCAAAAGGCCGATCATGTCTCGCATTGTCTGTGGTGAGAAGTTCATTTAAAAGAACCATTGCTGACTTTTATCAAGAGTAGCTGCAGAGCCATCAGAGTGTTTCTGCCCTGCGATGGCCTAGCAAGCTATCCAGGGTGTACCCTTGCCCAGAGTCGGCTGGGATGGGTGCCAGCCTCCCTATAACCCTAATTAGTATTAAGCGGTTATAGAAAGTGAATGTTTTCAGATGAGAATTACAGATCCATATTTTATTATGTTTTTTATTATTATTATTATTATTATTATTATTATTATTATTTAGTTGATTCATACAAAGTGCAGGAAACTGTTCAATCATTGTAAAAGTGCCTAAACAGACATAAATATGGTGTCATACATCTGTACTCTACCTCTTGTTCATCTGTTTAGCTTTAACTGATACCCCTAAAGAATATTTTTGACCTTTTGGTTCCACTTGATTTTTTTTAATGTGATGTGGTCAAGGAGCAGAATCTGAATTCTCTTACAGGCAGCTCTACTTTGTCTGTCTCTAAAACTTTCTCCCACGCTCTCATTACTGTCATCTGGCAAAGTTAAGATGTGACTTACAAACCTTAATTGACAGCTTTTAGGTTTAGTCTCATAGTTCCAATTGAAACTCAGCAACTAAGATGCTACCAAGTTAAATGTCAGAATTGTCCAGGGACTGAAGGAGGGAGGGAGACAAACTCCCTGCCCGCGCACACACACACACACACACACACACACACACACACACACACACACACACACACACACGCCATTATTCATGTAATGGAACACAGTGTGTTCTGCCTATCCAAATATGTAGTTTGGCTCTGTATTCTTGGATAGTTGACTAAACAATTACAGTAAAAGTTTAACTGTGACTGTCATATTTATATTTGCATAATTTACCAGATGCTCTTATCCAGAGCTACTTACAGAAGTGCTTTAAAGTCACTATCTCTGTATATACTTTGATACTGGTTCACTGGGACACAGGTTAAATTTACCGTCAGTCAAACTTAGTGTGTAGGTGGTGTGTCGTTACAGTGGTCTCATCAGACCATTGTAGAGCAAACATACACACAATAATTAACACTCACACTCATATCTATTTGCAATTTGGAAGAGCCAATTAGCCTAATGTGCATGACTTTGGACTGTAGGAGGAAACCGGAGTACCTGGATGCAACCCATGTAAGCACAGGGAGAACATGCAAATGCCAAACATTACTGCCAGAGCACAGGACTCGAACTCAGTACCTTCTCACTGTGAGGCAGACATGCATCCACTACACCAATGTGCCACCTGGTGTATTCTTCTGATCTTCTTCTTTTCCTTTTGGCTGTTTCCCTTTTTCAGGGGTCACCGGAGCGAATCATCTGATTTGCATGTTTGATTTAGGATAGGTTTTTACGTCGGATGCCCTTCCTGACACAACTCTTTAACAATGGTCTTTTACGTGAACCTCTCACCATAGACCAGGGATCGGGAACCTTTTTGACTAAGAGATCCCCCCAAAAAAAAAAAAAAATATTTAAATCTAATCCTCTGAGAGCCAAACATATGTTTTAATACCGACACCAACAATTTGAGTGTATAATAAGACTCTGAATTTATTTTAAACAACATTGTTATAACAAAGTTATTTATTAATAAGAAAAGTACTTCTTACTATTAATCCGACTTCTGGTGCTGCATAGTGTTGCTGATAGCTTTATAGTCTGGTTGATTCGTGCTGAGGTTCAGCTTTGCCAGACGTTTAGGCTTCCATCTATTACACGTGACCGCAGGTTGATCTTGATGCTTTTCAGGTGTGAGAAGGAGTGCTCGCGTGCGCATGTGGAGCCAAACATGGTAAATATGACAGGACTCACACGCTACAGTGTTTATGTGACAGGAAATGCATCCCAAGTTTTGGCAATCAGCTGGTCTGCGGGTTGAAGTTTTTTCATTCTGTCCATTTGTGTTTTGCTTGCCAGCTCTGCTTGGCTTCTTGCACATGAGCTGATCAAAATGAGGGAAATTTACCTCTTTGCTCAAAAGTAACTATAATCCAATAAAATTAGAGTTTCAAGGTATCAGCCCCACCCACACACTGGAGTACAGAAAGGATTGGCTCTCTGCTGCGCGCCACAGCGACAAGTGGCATTGAAAATAGATGTACAGATTGAAATACGTGAGATTTATTTATGTTTCTGTTTTTATTTGATGGCTTTTTCTGTATTTTTATTTAAAGGACAGCGAAATTATGTATTAGTTATTCTGTTAAGAAAGGCCACCTGATTTATCTGAGAGCCAAATGCAGTCATCAAAAGAGCCACGTCTGGCTCGCGAGCCATAGGGTCCCGACCCCTGCCATAGACAGTGAGAGACATGGCCAGCCTTTGATAACCCAGTTACCTGCACTGGGGGGACAGTGACAACATTGTAGAGAGTGAGACTCGAACTCCCAACCTTAGGATCAGCGATCCAGCGCCCTTTACCACCAGGCCACCACTGCCTCTCCTGGTGTACTCTGCTGATGTACAATAAAAATGTTTCTTTTGAAGCTTTTTTAAATGTATGTTGAAGTTTATGTAGAATACATGTACCATACACATGTGTTTGAATGGCACATAAATATATTATGAAGGTTATCAATAATATGTTAAAGATTATGAATATTGTGGATTCCTAAACAGATCGAAAACCAAGAGTAGTGTTTAAAAATATCTAATAAATCTTTTAAAATGATTTATAAAGACAAGCTTCAGAAAGATTACAGAAATGTTTCCATTCATTAAGAAGCAAATTGAAAATCTGAGCTTGATAAAATCTTGTGCAAAATATTTTTTCCCAAAGATCAAAAAATTAAACAAAACAAAAAGAAATATACAGAAAAAGAAAATTCTGAGATAATTAGTGCTTAGATTTTGAAACAATTGATAATGAACCTAAATATTGCGAAAAACATTATCACATGTGTTGAGACTTGCATTATCCAGTATGATCATGAAACAAATGGCAGTCAGTGCACTGGAAAACAAACAGGTGGCCAATGAAGTCATTTCGAGTCTGTTCCGAAGGTGAAAAAGAAAACAACAGAGATTTTGAGACAACTATCAGCAGAAGACCTGCTGCACAATAGGAGAACCAGAACTGCACGACCAGAATCCAGCAGAGTGGCGCTGAAAGATATTTAAGGGTAATTAAAAGTAATTAAAATAAATGTAATTAAAAATGAAATGTAAATTTTCAACGCTGAATTGTATCATCATTCTTATTATTTAATAATCCTTACCACAGTTAAATGTTTTGTTCATTTTTGCTTCAGCCTCGAAACTAATGCCTAGAGAAGGCAAACATGAGGAGCACTGCATGTTGCCATGCCAACACACAGAGGGACTGACAGCCCACAGTTATTGGGTGCAAAGAACTGTTGTTAAAATTGTAATTTTATGTAGCAAACGCAGAACCCAGACAAGCGTTGGTATACAAACAATGAAATATGGCAGTTATACTATACCTGGTACTATTATAGTAAATATAATAGTAATATAGTATATACAGTGAATATAAAAAGTCTGCACACACCCCCCCCCCCCGGTAAAATTACAGATTTTTGTGATGTATTAAAAAAAAATATAATAAATAAATAAATAAATAAAGGTAAATCATGTCAGATGTCCTTCTTCCTTTTTTTTTGTAATACAGCACTCAACAAAGGTCAAATCAAAAGTAACAGGGGGAATAAAAAAGAAAAATACTAGTATATGTTTGCACAAATGTGTACACATTTTATAATGGGTCGTAACAGTACTCAGAATTAATCGATTGAAATGAGGCTTAAATAATAAATAGAAAAACAAAACTCACTGTGGAATAGCACTTATATATCTTAATCAACATCATATAATAATAATAATAATAATAAATATAACTCACCATCTTACATGATATTTGATCAGCAAGCAGGTATAGCTGTGCGTCTAATACTGAGGTTATATAAAAGGAAATATCCATTAGTTTAGGTTACAATAAGACTGAAAACAGCCACGGAGCCTTTTGTAACTACTCATAAATGTTCTGAAAGCAAATTAGTCTCACACTCATTTGCCAGTGTGCATAATCCTATTCATTGCAAAGGTGGGGTACATTCTGAACACCTCACCAGACCATCGCAGGGTCACGCACTCGCTCTCTCTCTCTCTCACACACACACACACACACACACACACACACACACACACACGATTCACTCTCACACGTAGGGGCAATTTGGAATTGACAGTTAGCCTAATGAGCATCTGTTTTGTTTGTGGAAGGAAACCGGGGTAACCGGAGGAAACCCACACAAGCACAGGGAGAATATGCAAACTCCACAAAGGAACTCCTGAGCCCAGGACTTTCTTGTTGTAAGGCAGCACTATCCACTATGCCAGGGGTGGAGAACACGCGGCTCTCGGGCGGCATGCGGCTCTTGATCAATAAGAATGTGGCTCTTTGCCTCTTTTCATGTTTTTTAATTTTTTTTTTTTTATTTTAATTTTTTTTTTATCTTAAAACACACAAATTCTTCAGAGGTTATTAAAAACAAATAATAAATAATATTTTAAAATAATTTTGACAGGTTGGGTGTTTTTTATGCCGCGTCTGACACATAAGTGACCGCCAATCATCTGAGTGGGTGACGTCTTATGCTGGGAAATTAAGTAGACATTTTCTTTGCATGCAGGCTTCCCCTCTTTGTCAAAACGGCAAAATGCAAAGCTAAACGAAAATATGAAGATGAACACAGGACGTTTCTGGGAGAATGGGAAGATGCTTACTTTTTTATTGAACGGAATGGCAAATCGCTCTGTTTATTATGCAGCACCACAATATCACATTTCAAGGATTCAAATCTTCAGCGTCATTTTAGCAACTCCATGTTAATATTGACACGGAACTCCCTAAAGATAAAAAACACCTGACTCAACATGATTGTATGTATATTTCAATATTCATCAATTTATATTATACAGGCCACATCTATGTATCTGAAATGTGTTCAGTAGTTGTGTGTGTCAGAGCAAGGGAGAAAGAGAGAGAGGTGCCTGTGTGTGTGCGCGCGCGTGTGTGTGTGTGTGTGTGTGTGTGTGTGTGTGTGTGTGTGTGTGTGTGTGTGTGTGTGTGTGTGTGTGTGTGTGTGTGTGTGTGTGTCTTGGCAGGTCAGCATGTGGTGTGGCTCTTTAACTCTCACAGTGAAAAAGTTTGGCTCTTTGTATCTAACTTGTTCGCCACCTCTGCACTATGCCATCGTGCCACAGTAAAAGCAAAATAATCTAATTAAAAAAACAAAACAAAAAACAAAACAAGACTTTGAACAGGTGCAATGCAACTGCACTTCATTCAGTTTAATACAAATAAGGTCATGGCCAATGACGTGAACAACAACTCCACTCCTTTTCCTATAGATTGCTATCAGTACCTGTTTTTAAGACGAAAAATCACAAGTAATTTCTTATATTAATCTGTAGACGAGGAGGAAAGCATCGCAATTCACCTCTATAGTTAAGACATTTTTGGGAACGCTTATACAATGTACATTTATAAAAATAAAAATATAGTAATAAAAAGCACAACTCTGAGTGGTCTACAAAACACAGCCCTAAGTGTAGAATGATAATTTACACCACATCCAGATAATTCTGGACTATAATTCTGATAGATTCTCTCAGAAGTGCATGGAGTTGATCAGCTCAGAGAATTGTTTCGAGTCAGAAAATGTCTTTAAAGTGATGCAGAGATAAATTATCTTGCTCGATGTGATGTAATTATTGACATTTCATTCCCCTAATAACTGCTGCTACAATTTGGGTATAAGTGAAGTGAGAACTTCTCTGTAGAGTGTTACATAGAGAATAGTGGGGGACGTAACTGGATAGACAAACTCAAGGTCACAGAGTCTTTCACACATAAGACAGAGAGAAGACTTCTTCTTCTTCTTCTTCTTCTTTTACTTTCGGCTGCTCCCTTCAGGGGTCGCCACAGCAAATCATCCGCCTCCACCTCACCCTGTCCTCCGCATCTTCTTTTCTGACTCCAACGACCTTCATGTGTTCCTTCACCACATCCATAAATCCAACATTCAAAGTCCCCACTCTCAGTCCTAGACTCATGCCTTTCCTCTTCTCTCTCTGCCTACGGACACGCCTCCCACCTCTCCTTCTTCGACGTCTTCGACCAACAGTAGTCCAATTTCCATCAGCACCCTGTTGATTGACAGCACTGATGGCGGTCGTTGTTAACCCGGGCCTCGACCGATCCGGTATGGGGGTAGTACTTCTGATTTGCATCATAAATATTTGGCATTGGTTTTACGTCGGATGCCCTTCCTGACACAACCCTCTGCATTTCTCCGGGCTTGGGACCGGCATGAGGGGAAGAGACACTGGTTAGTGCCCCCCCACCTCATGGCTGCATTTAAGACAGAGAGAAGACAAATGGACATAAACATACTAATTCATTAGAACCCTTCATAAAGACAAACTAACACTGATATAAAGGTGATTTTATGAGATCAAAGATGTAGACATAGGATAAGAATAAATTCATCGGTACACTAAAGCAATGTAGGGTTTTTTTTGTTTTTTTTTTGCTGTTTAGAGTCAAACTTTTTGAGTTTTATCAGGATTCAGTCACAAAACTCTAAACTAGCTATTAACTGGGGCATCTGTCGGTTGCTTCACTTTTAGGGAGTTTCTGAATCTTTTATATTATTATTTTGTGGATTTTTCCCTGCAAATGCTAAATGCAGTCATGTTCAAGTTATTTACTTTTTCTTACAGAACATTTTATATTTTTTTAACCTTAGATTTGTGCACATAGACTTCCAATTTTAGGTTTTCAGGGAATTCAATCATGGAGATTGAGATGTTCATTGAAAAGGGTGAAATGTTCATTTTTTCATTATTCTTTCTCATAAATAAATGTGTGATAGGTTGTGCAAACTCATTTCTTTTACTACCAACAAATGAGTCATTTTTTTAAAGAAAACGATAACAGTTTATACGTAATGAGAACCTGGCTATCAGAGAGACAGGCTAAACTGTAATTAGTATTTCTCCTCAGCCTATCACCAGTGTTCGACACACTTAACTACAATACTACTCTGGTGTCCCCCAAGTCTCAGTACTAGATCCTCTTCTGTCCTCTCCCTATACCAGGTTTTTCAGTGAGGTCAAATTCACACACTGCTGTGAAAATGACATGAAGCTTAGACATACAGCCTCTCTTAGACATGCATGTTTCTGCTTGGATATCTGCATGTCCAGCACATATTTGATCATGAATGGCAGCTTATCAGCTGAAACACAATCAAAGCAAAACTGTACTGCTGTTCATCCTCAGAATCCACATTGACCGCATGTTCTTGTGACCTCACACTCTACAAATGTCATTTTCTCAGTGTGTCACATAATTATTATGGCTTCCTGTTTGACTCATGGAACAAAAATGCACAGCTGGAGAACAGTCATGAACGCTGTGATCCAGGTTTCATGCCCATCTGTGCTACTGTCCGAGAACCCTTTCATAAAGTACAACCGGCCTAGCCTTCTTCTGACTTTGAAAAGGATTAATTGGTGTTGGTCCCAAATGTTTTCTCATGCTGGTGAAAAAAAGAAAAGAAAAACATTTCAAAGATAAATGAAAAAATATGATTAAAGATAATCATTTTTTTCCACACATAAATTTCATTTAATCTAATTTTCACTAATCATAATATACACACATGAAACAATTTTATGACCATCTTTAACCATTTTTTGTTTGTTTGTCTTTTCCTTCATTCACCTCATTTGAAATGTGAACTGGGTTTTTGAGTCACAATATAAATCTTAAGAAGTATGTTTCAAATAGTTTCAATAAATATGGCTAATTTAATATTCATTAATACATTCATTTTCTAATCAACTTAATCCTAATTAGTGTAATAGGGTGACGAGTGCCCATCTCAGCTAACTCTGGACGAGCAAGCACGGGGAGAAGATGCAAACACCACACAGAAACCCCCAAACTAGTAATCAAACACAAGCCAACTGAGTATGTAGTTAATGTCTCAAGGACTAGGTCTGGAATTACCCTGTACTAACCAAACTAACAAAGTTTATGTGTTATTTATTATATGGCATTCCTATAAATCCCATCACATAAAGTTGCAAAGCCACAGAAAATTCTCACCAGTGTCCTTTCTTTCCAAAAGTCTTCATCATCTGTTTAATTAGAGTTGGGGTGTAGAGGCAGCAGTCTAAGCAGTGAGGTCCAGATGTCCCTCTCCCCAGCCACTTACTCCAGCTCTTCTGGGAGGACACCGAGGCTTTCTTTCCAAAAGTATATAATATACACATCCTTTTTATGTCCACTTAAATCCATTGAGTTTCTCAGTGTGTGTTATTGACTGTAGTTTTGTACTTGAAAATTTGTAAATAATCATTCACAGCCCAAATTCTGATAAAATGTCCGTCTAGACATGAGTAGTCCGAATACCCAGATGTGTTCCCATTTCACTGGAAATGCTTCAGGTGGTGACTTCTGTCGTTATACGTCTGTCTAGTACCCCAGAATGCATTTTGCACCAATCAAGGTAATTGTGTAATCTGCCGATGTTTTAAATATTCATTATTTTATTAGCAGCATTTTTATATGCAACCATTTTTCCATACACTGGCTTTTTCAATGTACACCACAAATTATGAGGGTTGTAATATGAAGAAGTAGGCCTGTTTTCTTCCATTTATTATGTTATTGATAATATAAAATATATTATACTGTGAAAGTAACAAGAAGAGAGGCATGGTGTAGTATTGGTTAGCACGTCAACCTCACAACAAGAATGTCTTGGATTCGAATTCTGAGCTTGGCGAGAGTGTTTAAGTGTGGAGGTTTTATGATTTCCCCCTGCTTGCACGAGTTTCTTCTGGGTATTCCAGTTTCCTTCCACAGGCCAAAAAGCATGCATATTAGGCTAATTGGCTGCTCCAAATTGATCCTGAGTGTGAGTAGGAGTGTGAATGGTTTTGTGTGTGTGTTGGCTTTGTGAAGGCCTGGCAAGCTGTTCAGAGTGAACCCCACCTTTGCCCAGGGTCAGCTGAAATAGGCACGAGGCCCCCTGCGACCCTAGTATGATTGGGTGTTTCAGCAAAAGAGTGAGACAGTGCAAGTGTGCTGCTGTTCCAATTGCCAAATGACAGTTAAATGTCCGCTCATCCCTGCAGCTTGACCTCTCAAGTGAAACTTGATAAGTTCGCAGTCCCAATTATTGGAGTATGTACGTATTTGGTATTGAAAAACAGCCAATGGCCTGTTTATACTGGAACATTCCAAAGGACTCAACATCCAATCAGACTGCGCGTACTGTCAGTGCCATCTAATAAATATTTATTGTTACATGATGTTATATAATGTACATCATTTCTATATTTAAAAAAATATAAAATTAAAATTCTTAATGACCAATGCTATATGTAAATCTAAACAGGAAAAATAAATAGATCTCACATTTCTACAAAATGTGCAGGAGAATGCCCTTCGCTTCAAATTGTGTTGTTTTTCTTAACATTTCTGCATGAATAATTATTGAACATAATCCAAACAATGTCATCAACATTTTGTTCACATGCCTTTTAGAGTATTTCAGTATATTTCAGTATATTCCTCTAATCATGTTTAAGTGTTAGTGAGCACTTTATGACCACAACATCCAATGCTAAGAAAATCGAATCAGGTGCCTTTAGCATTAGAAGGTGAAGCCAGAGCAGTCCAACAACAGCATATCTCCACCTACAAGCTGCCACTGAGAATGGATTGTAGTTCATTTCCTATAAGGTACTTAAGAAAGACTCCTAATCAAAGGTTTAATTACACAGCCTGCTCATTATAGGAGATAATTTGGTAGAAAAATACCTGCATCAGGCCAGAGTGCCCACACAATAGTACTCTGTTGTAATAAGAACCACTTTTAAGGATTGTGCAAAGAAACACACACAAAAAAAAAAACTTTTTTTCCCCCAATAACTTTTATAATTATCACTTGTTTGAATAGAATTAGTAGGAGTAAAGCTCACCTGCTTCAATTTCTGAATCACATGAAACAGAATTAATAATGTTAGATTTAATGGTTTGTGATCGAGGCAGGAGGGAAGTGTCCGTATTAAAGATCTCAATCAAGCGGACATGCTGGCCGTGTTCTGCGTGTTTGGGTTGCTCCAGTCATGCTGAGATTACATGATTGCACCTTTGTATTTGTCAGTGCACATGGCTGGAAGAGGCTTTCTCCGGTGCATTGTTTTCTATAGAAATCTACATTACAACATGATTTGGAAGAATACCACGTACTTCCAATTGATCTATTGGTCTGTCAGTAGAGATAGCTTTCCCTTGGTCTTATTTTGTTCTATCTCATTCTTTGTCTCTCATTCTATCTGAGTTTAATGAAAGTCATACACCCCGGTGGCTTGAGGCCACACGCTTTGTGGCAGGTCAGTGTGGGCAGACGGTATCTTGGCATTGATATCTCTCTCTCTCTCTCTCAACAAATAGCAGACAAATGAGTTAAATGGCTCAGTGACAACCTGAGGGTACAATCTTTCTGTTTCTTTTAGTCTTTGAGAAACAGTGTGTTTCCCTGTGTGTGTGTGTGTGTGTGTGTGTGTGTGTGTGTGTGTGTGTGTGTGTGTTATGTGTTTGGTTAATAATCCTCTGACCATTTCATTATAGTAATCAGAGAAAGATCGGCCAGTGCTGGCAGGATGAGTAAGAGCTCGCACACTCGCCTCATTAACCAACACACACAGCACCACAACAGCATGATGCTCACCAACAAATTGGAATTGCCTTCAGGGTCGGTAGCCCCCTCAACAACCCCACATTCTGACACTTACACATACACACACGCATGCATACATACACCTTCTCTCTCTGCTTGTGTCTGTTCTGTTATCACATTTCTTGCACTCACATTAGTCCAGTACGTCTTCTTTCGGAAAGCAGATAGAGGAAGGAACTGAAGATTGGAAACAACGGGATTAGAGAATCAGAGGATAATGTGACATGTGTTTTGTCTACTACATGATGGCACGGTCCGCACGTCTGCCTCACAGAAAGAAGGCCTGGGTTCAATTACAAACTTGGGCGTTTCTGTGTGGAGTTTGCATGTTCTCCCCGTGCTTGGTGGGTTTCCTTTGATTACTCCGGTTTCCTCTTCTTCTTCTTCTTTTCCTTTCAGCTGTTCCCTTCAGGGGTCGCCACAGCAAATGATCTGCCTCCATCTCTCCCTATCCCCTGCATCTTCTACTCTTACTCCAACGACCTTCATGTCCGCCTTCACCGCATCCATAAATCTTCTCTTTGGTCTTCCTCTGGGCCTTTTGCCTGGTAGTTCCAACCTCAGCATCCTACGACCAATATACTCACTATCCCTCCTCTGTACATGTCCAAACCATCTCAATCTAGCCTCTCTGACTTTGTCTCCAAAACATCTAACATGTGCTGTCCCTCTGATGTACAGACAAAAAAACATGAACAGTAGGGTTAATTGGCTGTTCCAAATTGCCCTGAGGTACGAATGTGAGTGTGAATGGTTGTGTGATTGTTGGCCCTTTGATAGCCTGGTGAGCTGTCCAGGGTTACCCCACCCTTTCCCACAGTCAGTTGCAATGGGTACCAATCTCCCTACAACCTTAATTAGGATTAACTGGCTTAGAAAATGAATGAATAAGTGGGTATAGTAAAAATACAGTATAATATAAATGTAGTTGAGATAAAATAAATATAATTCATTTATTTAAAAAAAATCATAATTTCCCTACTAATTTGGGTATAAAAATGGCATGAGGGAAAACAATCAATTATTATTATTAATATAATACTAGTTATTATTAATATTTATACTACTACTACTATGGAT